>CM076610.1:26859716-27172522 GCA_038502775.1 Hippodamia convergens
CCTTACATTTCGTGTTGCAACAGTGTGACTAACTGAATTTAGAAAAAAATTTCATATTACTTCAAATCCAACCGAATACTTCATTCATTGAAGACTGTTTTTTTGATGATAAATCGTAATTACTTTCGAAGTAAACCTACCTAGAGGATGTTTGAAAAAAAGATGATCCCCTTTCTAGGGCAGACAGAAAACTGAAAAATAATTAGAGTTTGTTCGGTAAAAAAATTTCCAAACACCATTCGCATTCAAGATAAATTGCATGAAAGAAAAAAATATACAAATTTTTTACGATTTGCCAAAACTACTGGCAACGTTGTAATCAAACTTTATACGGATATGTTATTGAAGCTGATAGCTACATCTGATTAATTAGTTTTTATGTATGACTCTAGTAGACGGCGCTTGTCTGATCCAATAGGCCTCCTTCTGGTGTTCCAAAGGTGAGGAGCGGATATTTCTCCAAAACGTCTCCATTTTACTTTTCGTTGGTGGTTTGGTATCGCTATCAATGTTGGAATTTGATAATTTCCTATAAAGTTTTTTCGCGTCCGTATTGAAAAATTAATTCTGTTTATATCTGCTGGCACTTTCATCTTACCTTCGAATTCTGTTACCTAATGCCGCGGTTTTTTGTTTCAGCAAATTCAAATGTTTTTTCAGCTTAAGTACATATTCTGGATCTGATTACTTTATTTTGGCTCGAGACGATATCACCTTAATTTCCCTCCACAATCTAACAGAAGAATTGTCTGGTTTCAGGTAAGTATACAGTTTTTCTATATATCTTCTTATATCAGTTATTTTAATTTCTAGGCGTCTCATCCACGGCGGTATCACATTAGGCCCCAGTTCTGCCCAGGGCTTTTTCTCCCGAAGGGCAGCAACTGTAGACACCCAGATTGCCGCAGTTGCGCAATACACCTTATGGCAGACCTGTTCTACACCATTTTCAATTGTAATTCAGAAATCGTCAATTGACATTCAGAAAACATCACTTGTTATTCAGCTTAGTCAATTGTATTTCAGAAAACATCAAATGTTATTCAGATTTGTCAATTGAATTTCAGAAAATATCAAATGAAATTCAATTGAGTCATCCGAAACACATTTGATGTTTTCTGAAATTCAATTGACTAATCTGAAATTCAATTGACGCTTCCTGAAATTACAGTGGCTAATCCGAGGGCTAATCTGTAATACACTTGACAATTTCTGATTTACACTTGGAAATGGTGTAGACTATCATTCTCATTCAGATCTTGCGCAATAATATAGTTCATATTGGAAACCACTGTTTTTGAGGTATAGGTGATCTTTGGTACTTGTGGTCGGTGCTTGTGAGGAGTTCCCTGGAATCTGAAAATCATGGCTTGATACACTGTTTTCAAAGTATTATTCACGTTATTGCGGATCATTTTGCCTATTTTATCAATGTTTCGGTTAACACGGGTAAATTTCCTACTATATTGAAAATGGCTTCCGTAATTCCTATTTACAAGAAAGACGATCCTCATAAAAAAGCAAATCAACGTCCTATTTCTATCTTAAGCGTTTTTTTCCGGAGTATTTGAAAAGATTGTGTATGGGAGGATGGTCTCTTTTCTGACTCGCTTTAATATAAAAACTGATAGCCAATATGAATTCAGAGAAGGCAGGTCTACCCAGACTGCTGCTTTTGCGTTTGTTGACTATGTATATAGAAAGCTAGCTAAGGGATATTTTGTTGCTGGTCTCTTTTTTGACTTGTCGCGTGACTTCGATGTTCTATCATTTAAGTTCATCGAATGTAAGTTATATAATCTTGGATTACGTGGTATTTTTCTCAAATGGATAATTAGTTTCATTACGGATCGTTGCATGTCAGTTGAAATCGACGAGTTCACGTCACCTTCTTGCAGGATGGAGTTAGGGGTTCCGCAGGGCTCTTTCTGAAATAACAGTGACTAATCTGAAATACACTTGACAATTTCTGATTTACACTTGGAAACGGTGTAGACTATCATTATCATTCAGATCTTGTGCAATAATATCGTTCATATTGGAAACCATTGTTTTTGTAGTTCTTGTAGGTACTTGTGGTCGGTGCTTGGGAGGAATTCCCTGGAATCTGAAAATCTGATACACTGTTTACAAATTATTCAATGATTGCGTTATCAGGATACTTTTCATGCTAGATCTTCTCATTGATTTTTTGGCTGAGGTGTTGAAGATATTGTTGAATTGTGATCGACGTATCCTAGTGTTTCGTCCTTTATGAGTTGAAGTTTTGCTTCTGAAAAAGCCTTTCTTTACGAAACTCATCGCACTTGATCGGAGAGTTTCTGAGAGTTCTTTAGGATATCAGGTCTCCTTTCCATCCATATGGTGTGCAGCCTTGCTCGGTAATTCATTAGATCTTCTTCCAAGTTTGTGACTGTAGAGTATGCTGAGTATGCATGAGTTCAACATTGAGTTGCTTTGTCCATCGAATACGCCTGCAAGGTTCAGCAATTGCGACGGGCATATTCATTTAATTTGCCAAGTCTGCGGGCCTTTGAGTGTTATTCCTATATACTTCGCATGGCTTTGTGGATCCATTGCGGGGATTGGTACCACTCGCTCCACCATCCCTGTGTCCTTATTTTCCATTAGACTAAGACGTCTAGAATGGGGAAAGTACGATCTTTTTCAATTTCCATAGTGAATTAAATATTTCAGTGCCTATTGTTAAGATAGATCAAGAAAGCCTCTAATTCTTCATCTCCGTCTCTCGAAAGGATGAAAGTATCATCTTTGATGCCCTTTTGATAGCCATTTTTCGAATTTGTCCACGAAGGACTTTGCAATTGCAGGACTTCAGCAGTTTCTCATGGCGACACCGTCTTTTTGCCCATATACATATCCACATTTCCACTAAAAATAGCTGAATATTAGACATAGTTGTAAGAGATTTGCTATGTCATTTGGGAGTATCTCAGACACGTAAATGAGCGATTCCCTGGTTGGAACTTATGTGAACAAAGACAAAACATCAAATATTTGTATCTTGTTGTTATGGTTTCTTCGAAGAGAAATAGTTAGTGCTAAGTCTATTTTCAATACAGACATCTTGAGCATACCTTTTTTCAAAACTGTTAAGTGTTAGGTTGCACTGGCGAATACTGAAGAAACTCAAGGGAAGTGCGCTAAAAAGATATCTTGAACTATTTTTAGTTTCATCGTAATAAAAATGCAATCGTTCTCTTCATGTGGGCTCTGCAAGGGGGGGGGGCGCCCCCTGCACCCCTCATCTGTATCCGCCACTGTTGGGTTGTGAACTGAATTAATTTTGCAATCGGCATCCACGAGATTGGTTGCTCACGTCAGTGGGGACACCCTCTATTTTAATGTGTTTTTTTTTCACATCATTTCTTACGGCAAGGCAACCACTATCTCAAGATGAGAATATTTTTCGCATATATAGAATTATTGTTTCCATTTTTTTTATGTTGATTTATATATCAAATCATTTTTTTGTGAAAATGAATCTATTTCCAGTTCATTCTACATCATCAGTTATCATAGTGTAATTTTCATAGTTTCTCTATTAACAAGTCATTATAAATTTATTCCAAGATTATGTATGAAACTTTCGTTCTCGAATCACAGCTTTCTAACATATTGTCCTCGCGCCCACGAATCAGATTGTCAATTAAGGATACTCTACGATTTGTGAGATTGGGGCTAGAAAGATAGAGGATAATGGAAAAAAGTTCGTTTAAAAATTCAATGCACGTCAGGCCTTCCGACTTGGTGGTAACATAAGGCCTGGATTTCATTGTTTCGGCAATGTTATTGAATCAATGTGAAGCCCATAGGAACAGAGGAAGCTAGGGGTGGTTTATGAACAGGAAAATAAAAGAATGATTCAGCTCTCGTTTGGCATAGATGTTTAGGATGGGATTGCATCCCAACGAAAAGGAAATGATGATCCTCGCATTCAAAATGATGTATGTAGGCAGAAATGAAACTTTGTTCACTACACTTTCACATCTTTGTCTGAATGATTTTATTAAATCCTAGTTGGATCATGGACGTTTAGGGTTTCAGATTGTTACTTGAGGTATGGATTTGACTGCTATTTAAAATCTTTCAGACTTAGGAATATTTTTTTCGAAAAGATCTTTTTTTAAAACCTTTCAAGAATCAACTTGTACAGGGATTAAAACCACAAGATCATCGTTGCGCCGTACACTTGCTGAATGGGCCGAAGGAAAAATTGATAGGGATCCACAATTTCATTTGAAAATATTGTTCAGTTATGAAGCACACTTTTGGTTAAATGGCTATGTTAATAAACAAAGTTGCCGCATATGGAGCGATAATAATCCACGAGCCTTTGTCGAAACACCATTAGATCCAGAAAGAGTCACTGTTTGGGGCGCTTTATGAGCCGGTGGGATCATTGGTCCATATGTCTTCAAAACTGATGATGGTCAGAATGCTACGGTCAATGCTGAACGATACAGACACATATTTTTATTTTATTAATATTATGGGCGATACAATGAGATAAAAAATCAGACAATCTATTTTATACTATAGGGCACAAAATCCCGAAAACAAATATACAATCAGTTTGGTTCTCATTCATGAGTATGATTAAATATAATTGAATTGCAATTACAATATGTCTAAACCACATGGCATCACAATCAAGTAACTTTCACAAAAATAACAAAGATAACATTTATATAAATTCTTCAACAACCGGTTCGAGAGCAGAGTTACCTAGGCAAGAATGCCTGTGTTGTAAATCTACCCTCTCGCGGCTGTACCTAAATTAAACAAATAGTCGGTGAATGCAACCTAAATGGAGTGAAAACATGAGAAGTATAAAAATACAATTATTCACACATGATTTATAATTTTTTTGTGCCCGATTGAGAGGTATTAATGTCGCAGACATGTGATTTCTACAGTACGGTGCGACATGCCAACAAGCCCGAGATACAATTAATTTACTGAGGGAAACCTTCGATGATCGAGTGATTTCCCGAAATGGACCTCTTAACTGGCCACTGCGTTCGTGCGACTTGACGTCTTTGGGCTATTTGCTCTGGGGGTATGTGAAGTCACAAGTCTACGGCGACAAACCACAAACGATTGAGCATCTGGTAGCCAATATTCGACGAGTAATTGCCGAAATACAGCCAGATTCATTGCGAAAGGAGTATGAAAATTGAACCTCAAGATTACATCATGTACGTGCTAGCTGCGGTGGCCACAAGCCCGAAATGATTTTTAAACGTTAGATGCCAAAGGATTATCTGTTATAAAAATCTATATTCATGAATTTTATTTTTATTCTGGGTGTTTTATTGTGATTCAAAGTTCTCCGCCTCTAGAATAATCACCCTTTATATTATTAAATCATAGATCCCAAGTTATATCTATTCCTTTTTTTTATTATTTCGGTCGGAGAAGAATAACTTTTACTCTCTAGTGAGTGTTTCTGGTCACCATAGGAAGAAAAAACATTATTATGGGGGTCATTTGATCATAGACTCAGAGAAGTCGTTGGTAATATTTATAATCTATTGCATATTTAGCTCGAAAAAAAAATATTTAAATTTTCTAATAATGTGGCATGTTCACCTATAGATGCCTGTATTACAAAGATTTAAAAAATTATAACTCAAGGCCTTCATGGGCTAATGCCGCAGAAACGGAACGAAATTTCAAACAAATGTGTGGTTTCCCTGGTGAGTTCGATTTTGTTTTTTATTGTTCATGAAAAAACTCAGTTCAATAATATTAAAACAAAATGTACCAACTGACCATTCAGAATTAGATTTCAAAAAAATTAAACTAGCATACTTCATATATGATGACATTTTTTTCAAGAGTTATAGTAGCTTTAGATGGATGTCACATCCGAAAAGAATCATAATCAAATAAGCAAGGTAGCCAAGAAGATGAAAAATCTCAGCACTCAATTACCATTCAAGGTATATGGACTGAAAAGCTATTTTTCATGGTTTCTGCTGGCTTTTCTTACTCTTGATATCATGCGAGGTTAAGTTATTTCATACATGGATCATGATCCTTCGAAACAACATCAAATCATGAAATGATCAGGTCACAGATACTAAATGAGAGTGGCCCCTATCATTATACAGGGTGTTTCACGAATGACTGTACAGGCTTTCAATGCAGATGTAGGACATTATGGGGAGTCCGAATCATTGTTAGAAATAGATTCTTATCGCATTCGTTTGAAAGATACAGGATCTTTTATGTATTTCATCAAAATATTTCGATCGGCATAACTATTGAACGGCTTATTGGATTTTCATGAAAATTTCAATAAATGAATATGGAACAGTGACTCATATTCGCTCATGAAAAGGTTTGCATAGAGCAGGTCTCTACTGGCGAAATTATATTTTGTATTCCATATCTTGTAAAACACCCTGTTTATCAAACTGTCGAAAAGCTAAATTCTTCTTAGAATTAACCCTATCTAACCTTTCACATAAGTCTATCTACAATAATGGCACACTGCGAGTTCCTATTTTGTGTATCATTGAATACCGGGAAATTCCTATTATTAATTAAAGCAGACCCGTAAATCTCTAAAATATGCGTTGATTCTTATTGAGTGAATAAAAATTCTCAAAAACATATTTTGAGGAATTGCTCCGTCTTATTTCACCCGAATACCCGAAGTTTAGCGGTACTTTTCTACACAAGCATTTCAGATTAAAAAAGAGTCAAGCTTTAAATAAAAGATTCCCAATTTCAAATTATTATTCATATTCGAAAATACAATTTTTTAATAACTGAAACACAAATTGTTGCATAATCAAAGATTTTATGCAAAACTAAATTAAAAAACAAAATCTCGAGAAAATATTGAAATAGACTCATTATACAATTAACTTAAATAATGAAAATGTTTTTGATTAACATTAATAAACTGAAAATGATCTAACAAGAAAATATGAACAATAGTCGAAAATACCCCGCCCTTATTCTAAACACTTTTCTGCTTTCATAATCAAATGTGCTACAGTGTTACGGCTTTCTTAGTTGTTTCTGTTCCACTCTGTATCTATTCATATGCAGCTTGAATTCTATCGATCAGTTGCTCCATATCTACAATTTCTTCAGAGTAAACTTTATTCTTCAAGTTTCCAAATAATTCAAGCATGTGAGATCTGGGGACCTTGCAGGCCAGTCATAAGTGTTGTAAATAAGCACATAATATTCATCATTCTCATATGCTATTCGTTGGCAACATTGTTAACGATTTGTGTTAGCAACACTGATTCCACACTCTGTGGTAGGAGTGTCCCTTTGTAAATAAAATTTAGTCTGTGCTAAGAATTACAAGAGATAGTTTCATTCTACCTTACAATAGGTTATGTTCCCAGTAACACTGTAACGTACCACGTGTTTTAATTTTTTTTTCGTTTTAAGTGTTGAGTGAATCTTTTGTGTATGGCTGGTAATTATATTATGAGTGTACCAAATTGAAGGGACGTGAAAATTATTCAGATTGGGCATTCGCAGTTGAAAACTTTTTAATTTTGGAAGGACTTTGGAAATGTGTGTCCAACGTGGTTGACGAATCGGACGCCATTGCTAAAGCAAAAATTATATTGACAATTGACGCATCTTTGTATATCCACATAAAGGAATCGAAAACGACAAAGGAATTATGGTCTAAACTAAAGTCGTTATACGATGATTCAGGTTTCACTCGGAGGATCAGTTTACTCAGGACTTTGATTTCCACTCGATTAGAAAATTGTGACTCAATGGCAAGTTATGTAAATCAAATGGTGGAAACGGGACAAAAGTTGAGAGGAACAGGATTCAACATAGACGATGAGTGGATTGGATCGTTAATGTTGGCTGGTTTGAGCGAAAAATTTTCCCCAATGATCATGGCGATCGAACATTCAGGTATCACAATATCCACAGATTCCATAAAAGCAAAACTTCTGGATATGGAGAGTGATGTTGGTAACAGTGGTAGTGCATTTGCATCGAAAAATTTCTACGGGAATAAAACCAGTAAACAAGGTGGCAGTACTGACATGAAGAAGAAGAATTTGAAAGATGTCAAATGCTACAGATGCAAACAGTCAGGTCACTACAAAAACAAATGTCCAAATACTCAGAATCCAGAAAGCAAAGGCAAAACCAATAATGCTTTTAGTGCCGTTTTTCTGAGTGGAACTTTCAAGAAGGATGACTGGTATGTTGATTCAGGTGCGAGTGTGCATTTGACAGCCAAAGAAGAACTTCTAACCAACTCTAAAAAGGTATGCACTAAAGAAATTATGGTAGCGAATAAAACAAAAGTCCCAGTAACTTATTCAGGTGATCTGATGTTGAAGACAGTAGTGGGAAATGATTCTTTTGATATAACTGTAAAGAATGTGCTATGCGTTCCTGATTTGACGACAAATTTATTATCGGTGAGTCAATTAATCAATAATGGAAATAGCATATCGTTTGAATCAAACTGCTGTCGAATTTTCAATAAACAAGGTGAACTTGTAGCAACAGCTGATCTGATTGATGGAGTCTATAAGCTCAACACAGTCAATTCAGAGAAGTGCTTATTAATCATCACAGAAACAGCGGATCTCTGGCACAGAAGACTCGGTCACTTAAACAGTGATTATCTGAATAAAATGAAAAATGGTATGGTGCAAGGATTAAACTACCCAGGTGTAGCAAATATAACCAAGCAAAACTGTATGGTGTGCTGTGAGGGGAAGCAGTCCAGATTTCCATTTCCAACTAGAGGTTCCAGAGCTGAGAATTTCTTAGATGTAATTCACACTGACTTATGTGGTCCCATGGAAAATAGATCTATAGGAAATTCTAAATATTTTCTTACGTTTCAGGATGATTATAGCAAAATGGTGTTTGTTTATTTCCTGAAATCAAAAAATGAGGTTTTCCAACATTTCAAGAATTTCAAAAGCTTTGTGGAGAATCAAAAAGGTCTGAAAATAAAAACGTTAAGATCTGACAATGGAGGGGAGTTCTGTAGTAAAGAATTCGAAGATTTCTTGAAAACTGAAGGCATTTCACATCAGTTGACTAATCCGTATACTCCTGAGCAGAATGGCATGGCAGAAAGGTTGAATCGGACAATTGTGGAAAAGGCCAAATGTTTATTATTCGAAAGTAACCTTGAAAAACGTTTTTGTGCAGAAGCGGTGAATACAGCAGTCTATCTACGAAATAGGTCACCTACGGCCAATCTGAATAAAACACCATATGAAATATGGACAGGTGAGAAACCAAATCTTAGTAATATAAGAATTTTTGGTAGTTCAGTCATGGTCCATGTTCCAAAGGAAAAACGACTTAAATGGGATAAAAAGTCAGTAGAACATATACTTGTAGGTTACAGTGAAAAGGTCAAAGGCTATCGAGTATATAACATTCAAAAAAAACCTGGTAACCACAAGCAGGGATGTTGTAATAATTGAAAAGCCGAAAGATGACCCTGAAACCATATATGTGTTGGAGGAGGAAAAACCAAAGAAGAAATTGATTAGTGAAGTGGAGGAAAAATTAAAGAAAACTTCATTAGAAAGCTCAGTTTCAGTGGGAGACAGCGCTGAAAGTTTGACTGAGACGGTGAATCCTCCAAATAATGGGAATAGGATGATGGTTGATGACCAAGAAAGTCAAGGAGCTCTGAGAAGATCAAAAAGGACTCCGAAACCCAAATTGTATGACGACTTTGTCACTTACCTGAGTTTAGGAGATACTAATTATCTAGAGAGTGATCCAGCTAATGTTCAGGAAGCATTGACGAGACCAGATAAGGAAAAATTCTTTTGAAGAAAATGATGCTTGGGAAGTGGTCGAAGTTCCTGATTGCGGTAAGATAGTGCAGTGCAAGTGGGTTTTTAAACGAAAAATCGACTGTGACAATAATGTGCGGTACAGAGCTCGTCTAGTGGCGAAAGGTTTCACGCAGGAACCTGGTGTTGATTTTCACGAAACCTTTTCACCAGTTGTTAGATTTAGCACATTGAGACTATTAATTGCTCTTTCAATTAAATTGAATCTAGATATTACACATCTAGATGTAACCACTGCCTTTTTAAATGGCTTCTTGCAAGAAAATGTCTTCATGGCTTTACCTGAAGGTTTGAAAATAACAGAGAGACAAAATAAAGTGTTGAAGAAAAAAAGAGCAATATATGGTCTCAAACAAGCCTCAAGAGCTTGGTATGAGAGAGTTGATATTTTTCTTAATAAATTAGGCTATAATAAATCCAAATTGGAGCCGTGTCTGTTCACGAAAAATAATGGAGGTAGTTATACAATAGTGGCATTGTATGTAGATGATTTCTTTATTTTTTCCAATGATACTGCAGAGGCTCAGCAACTGAAAGAAAAATTAGGTTCTGTCTTCAAAATTAAGGATTTAGGTCGAATTAAGAACTGTCTTGGTATGAGAGTAAATTATGATAGAACTAATCATGTAATAACTTTGGACCAAGAACAATATGTTACTCAGATTTTAAAAAGATTCAATATGTTGAATTGTAAAGGGATAGGTACACCTATGGAAAGTAATTTGAATT
Organism: Hippodamia convergens; assembly: GCA_038502775.1. Lineage (NCBI taxonomy): Eukaryota > Metazoa > Arthropoda > Insecta > Coleoptera > Coccinellidae > Hippodamia > Hippodamia convergens. The sequence continues at coordinate 26,870,306 of CM076610.1, forward strand.
TGGAGAAAGCAAAGATATGTAAAACGGACATTCCATATCAACAATTGGTAGGTAGTCTAATGTACCTTGCTGTTTTAACCAGACCGGATTTGATGTATTCTGTTAGTTATTTGAGTCAGTTCAATTCTTGCTATGATGAATCTCATTGGAAGCATGCAAAGCGAGTACTCAGATATCTGCAGGAGACAAAAAATTTTGGTTTAAAATTTTACAAAGATAGTGACGATGATCACATTGGACTACAGGGTTTTGTTGATGCGGATTGGGCCAGTGATAGGAATGATAGAAGATCATTTACAGGATTTTGTTTTTATCTTTCTGGCTCTTCAGTCTCATGGGAAAGCAGAAAACAGAGAACCGTTGCTCTTTCAAGCATGGAGGCTGAATACATGGCGATCTCGGAGGCAGCTAAGGAGGCGATGCATCTGAGAAATCTCCTGATGGAATTACTTGATCGTTCTGAGTGTATAACGATGTATAATGATAATCAGAGCGCACAGAGGTTGGCTGCAAATTCAACATTTCATAGAAGGTCAAAACATATCGATATTAGATATCATTTTGTCAGAGATGCAATTCATGATAATTTAATAAAGATTGAGTATTTGCAGACAACTAAAATGCCTGCCGATATCCTTACCAAAGGTTTATGTTCTGAGAAACATTATAAATTTTTAAATATTTTAGGAATTACTAAATTGTAGAATATTTTGTGCTAGTGGGAGTGTTGTAAATGAGCACATAATATTCATCATTCTCATATGCTATTCGTTGGCAACATTGTTAACGATTTGTGTTAGCAACACTGATTCCACACTCTGTGGTAGGAGTGTCCCTTTGTAAATAAAATTTAGTCTGTGCTAAGAATTACAAGAGATAGTTTCATTCTACCTTACAATAATAAGGTCCCAAAACAATGATTTGGATAAACTCTATTCAATATATTCAGTGGCGTAGCTGGGTGGTCAGGGGCCCTGGTGCAAAAATCAAGGAAGGACCCCTGCCCCTGAATAATCGTTCAGAAAGGCTAATGAACGAAGTAGTCGATGCCAAAAAAAAATGGAAGAGTTTATTTATGTATATTAAATATAATGTATATGTATAAATATATTTATATGCATAAAAATGACACATTGAAAATAATTCATATAGGTAGATCCTTCATGCCTATAAAAATATGTACAAAAAATTATCAGTTTTGTTCACCTTCACAAGCTTCTTCTTTATTTATTTTTCTCGGAAGTATCAATGACTTCACTCAATTTTAAACTAGATGCAGATTCATGTTCGATTGATATTAGTGATAATAATAAATAATTCTTTATTATTTTTAATTTGCTAAATGATCTTTCAGCTTCTGCAGAGGTGACAGAGATTGTATGGAAGAGTAATATGGCTGTAAATACTTCTGAAAGATCGCTTTCCATCATTCCGTATTTCCTCATCACTTTCACACAGAATTCGTGAATTGTCCATTCCTTATTCAGTTCAGGTAGAAATAGGTTGTTAATATTGAGAAATTGAATCGAAAAGTTGGAGTCTATTATATCACAATATTTATTCTGAAATTGGTCACAATTTTGAAGTATCGTATTTTCATCTGCATTTAGTAGGAATGATGGTGAAAGAAAATTTAATATTTTATTGATTGCGTTCATACCATCGAAACGTGAATTCAATTGCGAAATGCGAAAAAAAAATTCTGTAATTTCAAAGCGTTTTTATCAATTCGATTTAATGGACAGAATAATGTACAAAATTATTACATACCTTTTCAAGAAGAAAACCTACAGCTTCAACGCTTTAAAGCACTTTTTTTTTATTCTACACTTGTCGACAAGGCACGAGAACTGAAGAAACTAAAACCGATTTCAAGCGACTAACCTGGTCCTCATTGGTAATTACCAACTAGGACCAACTGCATTCAAGCGACATCGGTCATTGTAGGTTATAATCATATCCCTGAAGACTACAACCGTAGATAATCGCAGGCAGGACCGTAGATAACCGCGGTCATTACTGGTTATTCGCTTGAAATCGGTTTATACTAAATCAGCATTCGGTAATATCGGCAATACTGAAGACCGGCCCTATAAGCGATAACATTCTACTATTTTGAACATTATTTTCTAATGAACAACAAAATTGCGTACAGATGTAAAAATTAAAAGAATAGAAAAGAAAAACAACACCGACCGTGGCACGTACCACGTACCTAGACCCACCCTAGATTTCAAAGGGATGCCGAAAACCTTATTGCCCCACATGGTGATAAGTGCCTCTGTTGTCCAACTTTATTGCAGGCGGATAGGGATAATTGGAGAGAGTATTCGGATCTTTCGATTTGAATTTTCTGTAGGTCTGGTTGTGTTTCGTGTGAATCATTCTGAAGACATGTTGATAAGATAGGGGCCCCCTCAACAACTGGTTGAAATGATAACAGATCACCGAATTTCGTTCCCTAGTTCAAACGGGATTTGGTGGCCAGCGCTTGGGGGCCCCCTGAGTTCGGGGGCCCTGGTGCACTGCACACTCTTGCACCCACGTAGCTACCCCGCTGAATATATTCTCTCTATTCCTATATTAAAATTGTAGATAGGTCATCCCATTCAGCCGGTGAGGAAGAATATATGGTCCAATAAAACGATTATTCCGCACCAAATAGGCACTGAGAAGTGATGTAGATAATTGAGTTTCCTAATCTGTTTAGGATCAGATGAAGGCGTTCTGAAGAGAGCTGGCTGATTCCGCAAAATCCATCTGCAAATTCGCATCCCCAGTAGTTCAAATCCTGGCATCAAGGTTTGAACCGATTGAAGATGAAATGGATGCAACTTTTCACCATGCAGAATTTGCCAAACCTGACAATGCGGCATACATTGGCATACATAAAATAAAACCAATACGCCGAGTGCTTGAAGAGGGATTTCCTCGCACACCGTCTAGTATATCTGTTCATGTTTCACCGTCGAACTTACTCTTTCTCGTTTACCTACTTTCTGATGGGAAGTGGCCGGTTTAAACATGTTTGAATGTTTGGTGGTTAGAAGTTCGACTATCTGGATATAACCTCCGATATTTCCTAGGAGCTTCACGACCATTGCACTTCCAGAATTCGTACACCAACAACATGTCAGTATATTTCGTATTCGTAAAGGACGGCATTTTGATCATTCTCGAATGCAAAATTTATGACAATACAACAATCTGCAACTAGTCTTTTTCACTCATTAATTGACAATGTTTTTGAATAACAATATTCATAGCATGAGCCACTGGGCTATCGAAATGAGTTGAATTGAGGGTAGGCTTATGAAAATCTTCTGTGATCTTTCACGTAACAAAAAAAAACTGAATATGCAACATGATATGTTGATGAAATCTGCAGCACATTGAATAACAATATCTAGAAAGTGTACTTAAGAAATGGAGGAAATTACCTGAACAAAATAAACTAAATTTCATTCTTATTCCCGAGAGAAAAATATTTTTTAAACTTCATGTACTGTGAAAAAACACAGGTTGCAGATCTTTCCTGAAGACATTCTTGTTAAATTTCATTCTCTTAAAAAGAATTAACGCATATTTCGGAGATTTCATAGGTCCGTGTTGATTAAAAATATGATATTCCAGATATTCAATGCCATACAAAATAGGAATTCGAAATTTATTGAAAATTTATTCAGTGTTAATTTTGGGAAGAATTCTGCTTTTCGAAAATTCAAAGCACAGGGTGTTTTACAAGATGTGGAATATAAAATATAATTTTCTCAGTTCAGACCTGCGCTAAGCGAACATTTTTATGAGCAAATATCAGCGGATGTCTAATACCCGTTTATTGAAATTTTCATGAAAACCTATTTGGATATTCAAGAGTTATGCCGATTGAAAGATTTTCATAAAATATATAAAATATCCTGTATCTTTTAAACGAATAGGGTAAGGACATATTTTTACCATTCATTCAGACTCTCCTCAATGCCTTACATCTGCTTGTACAATCATTCGTGAAACACCCTGTATATAGTAATACTAGGTACCATTCAACAGGAGGATCCGCTCATCCCTGTAAACTTTGGCTTATGTGTTTCACATGTTTCACATGCATGCCTCCTATGAATTGATTACAATGATCACACAAATAATCAAGTGATAATGAACATATTTCTCTCTTCAAAACCAGAGTTCGTTTAGAACACGTCTTAGCTCTACTTAAATTAGAAGAAGATGAAGAGCGTTGATACATACTAGATTGAAAGTGCAGTAGGCATAATAATGGCATGCTGTGTTCTTCAAAAAAATTGAAATCAACATGGCGGACGTACTTATATGAGCACCACGCGAAAAAATGTTAAAAGTGCCATAATATGCCAAGTACCGGATAACAGTATTTGAATTGTGGAATATTAATGTATGCATATTGTATCAAGTACTATAACGACATAGTTCAAATCGAGGAGAGTCGAATTACATAGATGTTGTGAATCAAAACAGAGTGTAGTTAATCAAGAAAACAGAAGTGACTTCCAAGAAGATCTTTCACTAACAATTTGCGTTCAATATTTATCAACATGTTTTTACTTTTTCTTTGTCATATTGCCATGTACTATACATTATTTTTTGTCTGAAGAATGTAAAAAGAATTATTGAATTGGATATATATATTTTTATTTCCGTTATTGATGATGATGATTATGCACCACTTGAAAAAGCAACTTGTGAACAAAACAATCATTATAAGGAGTGGAGACACCAACCGCCATTGATAATTTATATGGTGTTTTCAGCACGTACTCGTAACGTAGTTATTGGATGTCCTTGAAATTTGCCATTAATTCAACGAAATCATCAGATATCTCGTGATCTAGGAGAACAATGAATCCCCACCCTAGTGAAACGTATACTGTATAATAGTCTTCCCTGGAAGATAATATGCATGAAAAGGATAAACAAGGTGTTTCATATCGAGCGCGGTTTAAACCTTCATAATTCAAATCCTACGTGGAATCTTGTCCCTTTTGTGCTATTGCAAGCGCGGTGGATTGTTTTAATTAAACCTAAGGCTCGAGTCAATATTGACTTCCATGTTGGCAGTTTAGTGAAAACGAAATATGAAATATTAAATGATGAATGTTCTGGGATTTACATTTCCGATAAGTGAGACGATATGTCATTAGATGATTATGATCTCGTCTTGATTATGCAATATTTATTATTTTCTCTGTAGTTTCGATGAGTTCCATCAATTTGAAATTGATGACATTGATGCACTGACATCGAGTTAGCATCTTCGGCGCCTTTCTTCGAATTCATTACCATGAAGATAGAAATATATTACTGCTTAACAGCCATTAACGAGACAATCCCCGCAATGAAAAATTTTGTAGTATCGAAGGGTCCCGTTCCGGATGGTATCCCTCCCATCGTGTTCAACAGAACACGCTAATACACTGGAGGTGCCGCTGCTCATTATATTTAATGGATAAATTCGGTTTTTCGGGCGAAATGAACAATTTCCACTATAATCCCAATATTTAAAACCCTTCCACTGTACCATAGCAAAAAAATATTGCGAAAATTATTTCCTTGTTTATGTGGAGACACAATTGTGAAAATAAGTATATTCTATCGAAAAAACAAACCTCCCCTTCCAGTTTTTTTCTTTATTGAATATCCCTCCAGAGGGACACATGCACTGAGGGTATGAAAAATTTGTACACCTTCTACAGAAAACGAAGTTTTATTATTGTAATACTTGATACAAATTTACATTTTCTTGTATGTAAATTATAAAAATCATTTCAATTGACATGGATGAAGTTCACATTTGGCACAGAAAATATGTGTTTCCATTTTACATGGCTCCATCTTACATCTAGTATTATTATTTTTTGTCGTCTACCAACGGCAAATATTATATATTGATCATCATGATTTTTTCTTCCATTATATTCAAATCCTCCAATAATGTGTTGATGTTTTCAGCAACTCTGTCAGAATCATCAGTCCAACCCTAACCCTCTTCATCAGAAAAATCAGGAATACCTAACTCAATATTATTTTCGAAGTACTGAAGAATTTCCTCTCGAGTAAGGGGTTTTATTCTGCCATTTATACATGATCAACAACAAAAAAGTCACGTATTTAAAAAAAAATTAATTTATTGCAATGACTCAAAAAACGAGACACGGGGACATACTATTTTGGGTCCTGGTGGGCAGTCGTAATAATGAATGAACTGTTATCGATTGATATAGTACAAATCTTCAGTATTTCTACTTACCACTAAATAGACAAAAAACTTTTTTCGGAACACTGAGAAAAGACTTGAGTTCAAACAGAAAGGCTCAACCAACACGCACACTAAAGAACCAGAAACTGCTTCGCATTATCCAAATTTTCAATTTGAAATAAATTTTATAGAGGACGCTGCTTGTTATATCGCATGTAGTAGATGTCCCTCTAGGGGTACGCGAACACTCGACTTCAGATGACACCATATTAAGTATATATGATTGCCTGAAAACTGATGTCCCTGCAGAGGGACAAAAACAGTGAAAGGGTTAAGAAAGGTCAAAAAAATGAGATAGAAAACTACCTGGTGGCATGTTAGCGTCAATCCCAACATTTTTCGAATTCATTGTTTACAAATATACAGGCAGTTAACCAAATGAAAAGCCTAATAATTGATGAAGAGCATGGATTCGTTAGTGGAAGAAATATTGAAACCAAAGAATATGAAGAAGAAACATTAGAAATGAAGCGAATTTAGAAAATATCTGAATACCCTTAATATGCTGAATAATGATGATAAAGAAATACGAAGCGTAGCTAAGCAGTTGGAGCGGATGACTTGGGATTGCATTCGATTTCGATTCCGGGCTAGTGTAGAAATTTTCTAGTCAATACTTTGGTTTTGCTTATAAGATGTTATTTTCTAGTCTCGACAAATTCTGAATTCATTTAAGTAAACATGATTTCAGCTCCATCTAAATTTGCAGAGTTCTGGTATAATCTTTTATTGAAACGAATTTTGTTTGTTGTCTAGAGAATGTACAAGCGAGCCTCGATTGGTTTATTCGGTTTATAGCGATTTTTGCTAGGCGTTTGATAATATTGACCATGAAATATTGTTCTGTCGTCTTGCTGAATGGAGAATTTGCGTTAGTTTGCTCAGAAGGGTCGAATCCTATATGTTTATTGAATCGATATCAGTATATTTCTCTCTGTGGTTGTCGTTGGGGAAAATTTGAAAGCACTTCTGGAATTTTGAAGTGCCCCCGTTTAGATCCACTTCTCTTTGTGATATACATTAATGACATAGGGCTGCTTTACTTTATATGTTTTTTTTTATAAAGAAAGTATGAAATATCCCTCTTTATTCATCCTTCGATACTCTCAGAATGTTCTTCTCTTGAAAAATATTTTTTTTGTATGTAAATATGGTGGACTCAAGTTTTTCTATGCATGAAGGTACTAAAAGTAGAAATGCGCAGTAGTGGCTACAGAACCATAGTTTTATGAACCAAAGAACTAACCTACTAACCATCAGCATTTACTTATTCAGCATATTGAATCTTTCTTCTATTTTGATCTATTATGTATCAAATTGGACAAAAAAATTAACTATCTGATTAGTTTCTGATTTTGACACATTTACATTCGATAAAAAATTTTCAAATGAAAACTATTCCGAAAATATCAAAGGCCGAATAAACTAAGAAATTTTGGACTTTTTGTTCAAAAATTTCTTATAAGTCATGATGGAATGGAAATTGAATTATTGAATTCATTTTTATTCATCTAATTATAAATATGACAAATTCAAAATAATTCCATGATATGTCAAAAAGCGTCAAAAGACACAAGATAGTACTCAGAATGATGTGTAAAATGAAAATATGAGAAAATAAACCCAGTGTGCATTCAAAAATAAAAAAAGAGTGTTCATTTCCGGTGACACCGGAAATTTTGTATCGTTCAAATAATGCCCATCTGAACAGATTTTCTACTAAAGATAAAACAAAGTTGATAACTCGAACACTATACAAACACGAGCATGTTTCCATATTCTGTTAACACACTGTATATATCAGGATTATTGATTATTATTATTATTATTTTTTATAATAAGAGCCGAGACTACGTCTTTGAGGCCCAGAAAAACAAATAAAAGTGATATAACATGAAATTAAAATTTAAGTAAAACCACTAATTCAGATTCATTGAAACATCCATTTATGCAAGAGATGAACGAAATTGGTCAAGTTTGTTTTTGAATGAGTTCACACTGGCCGCACCAACCACATCAGCAGGTAAACCATTCCAGATGTGAAAAATTCTATTAACAAGGAAACTTTGCCGCTGAGCTGTTCTGAAGTTTTCCCTCTTCAGCTTGTACATATGCCCTCGCAAGTTGTTTGTGTTTCGGGTAAATAAAGATGTGAGGTTGACTCCCAATATGTCATTCATTGCTCGGAAGCTAAATATTAGGTCACCTCTCATTCGGCGATCTTGAAAGGGTGTTAAATTGAATATCCGTAGTCTCTCCTCATACTCGGGCGGTTGGAACTATAGGGAATGCGCGTAGCCCAACGTTGCACTGCTTCCAACTGTTCGATGTCTGCTTTGAGCACCGGACACCAGGCAGGACCAGCAAACTCAAGGACTGGTCTTATATAGGTCTTATAGATATTGCTGCAGACAATGGGAGAACAGCCACGGAAACACTTTGAGACCATGAAAACGAGACTTCTTGCCTTTGACGTCACTTTATTCACATGTTGGGACCAGCTCAGATCGGGTGAGATGGTTAATCCTAGGTCCTCATGTGACTCCGTTGTAGCAAGCTGGTGTCCATCGATAAAGTAATGGTGTCTGGGGTTCTGCTTGCCAATGTACAATACCACGCATTTCTTGAGATTTAGTGGGATCAACCAATCCCTGGACCAGCTGAAAAGGGTATCCAGATCCGATTGAAGTGAGTCGGAATTCGTGAAGGGGTTATTGAAGAGCTTCGTGTCATCCGCAAACTGCAAGCAAGGAGATCTCAAACCACGAGGTAAATCGGCAGTGTATACCAAGAAGAGAAGGGGACCAAAGACTGTCCCCTGCGGCACACCGCTGGTCACAGGTCTAGGTAGAGAGGAACAACTAGATACTCTTACAGAGAAACTCCTATCTCGCAGAAAAGCACCAATCCACCTCAGCAAATCCCCCCTTATGCCAAAGTGTTCGAGCTTGGCGAGAAGGCGTCTATGAGGAACTCGATCGAACGCTTTCGAAAAATCTACGTATATTATGTCAGTGCCTTGGTCCATTCATCAATACTCTGCAGCAAATTTGTGATGACGGATCGACCAGGTAAAAATCCATGCTGGGTGTCGGGGAGGATGTTATTCTCTAGTAGGAACTTGGTTATCTCACTCACTATCAAACGCTCACAGACTTTCGAAGCGATAGAAGTCAAGCTTATCGGACGGTAGTTACTCGGACATAGTTTGTCGCCCTTCTTGAAAACAGGAGTGACCGAAGCTCGCAACCAAGCCGAAGGCAACCTACCAGATCGTAAGGATTCAGTAAATATCGCAGCCAACGGATAACAAAGTGAGACGGCACATTCCTTCAGAACTCTAGCAGTGATGCCGTCCATACCAGGAGACGAGTCAGTCTTCAAAACGCATCATTCGCAACAAATAAAGTGTGGCAAATTTGTAAACACGTGCCAATGATAGATGATAACTGAGTGAAACTTGAGATTTATGCATCTATCGAATGCACCTAGGCAAGGTGAATTACTCAAAACATAGCAAAACGCGATCAAAGCTGAAAAAATATCTGGTGATTTCATGAAGAACTCCCACCAAAGCACTGCCTCATTTTCCTTTGTAGTTGGTAGAAAGTTTTCTTTATCGATTCCATCATTTTCCAATTGCAGGAAATGATGAAAAACTGAAATCTGGAATGAATTAATCGTAAGTAATATCATAAGGACATCTCATCTTTTCAAAAACAAAACGAAAAAACACGTTGCTAAGCGATATTGCAACAAGAAGCTGGTGGCAACAAAAATTCGAGTCGGAGGCGAGGATTTTTTACACCTCAACAAATGCTTTTTGTAAAAAAATATTACTTTTCCTTGTGTTTTTTGGATTGATTCCATAGGAAGAGGAAAGAATTAATGCCTGAACGTTTTTTGACAAGACTGTTTCATGAGTGAGAGATAACTCTGAATGTATCTAATATGTACAGGGGTTAATTTGACAACAACTATCATCAGAAGCTGGTGTCATACAGTATTTCCATCTAGAAACCGTTTCTAATTCAAAATTGCAAGTTTCTGAGTGATGGAAATTAAGACGACGGAAATGTTTGATCTTATCCATAAGTCATCCAAAGAGAACTAATTTCAAATTATCTTCGACCTGTTTATTCAAACTTAAAAAAGCCATGAGTTAATGATTTCTGCAATCAAATGGAACTCATGAGATATTACAGATATAATTCGAATCTGAACAGCCTCGCTAGATGCCAACAATTTTTGGATTGTGTGTAGGTAATGTTCTTTTTCATCAGACCTAGGGAATGAAATACAATATTGAATGGAATATATAAAATGACTCTTTGTGAGTTGTCCATATTCCTGAGGAAACGAAACTGTATGAACAAATAATGGAAGTGTGCATAAGAGGTTTTAGCTATTTTCCTTTCAATATGAAACTTTGTGGATCAGCCGCGTATTGTGGAGAAAGGATCTTTTGAACTCTACAATCGCACGATTTCCTGAAGTAAACAGTCGATATTTTCCAAGAAGTGGGGTCCTTTGAAGATGTTTTTTTAGTCTCCATCTCGACAGAAATTCCTGGCACCATTCGCTTGGTAATATTGTTTCACAGCGATTAGCTAACCACCTAGTGCCTATTCTGTCAGATCAGTATTTTTCTTTATCGACATAACTCTTCAACAAATTTGGCCGATTAGGAAACTCAACCGGCGGTATGGGACCACGAATAATTCCTGGAAATATCATCACCGTTTTATTGCTAGAAAGTCATGAATTCACATTACTTGCAAATCTCATAATCAAAATGAGGGAAATATAAAGTAATATTTCTGAGTCATAATTAAGGATTCAGAAAAAAAAAACCCAGAAGAATCCCCATAAAAAGCGATAAAAAGATTTGAAATGAAAAAATGTGTGTCCTTATTTGAAACTATAAAACTATACTTTTTAATCATCTACCTGATAGGTGAAGGCTTTGGATCACAAAAATTTCAAGAGACAAGTGAAATCACTCCTAGTGGAGCGATGCTTTTACAGTAAAGATGAGCATTTAAGTTCAATTATTGTTTAATTCAATTATCCGTTGGGTTTACATATTTTCTTTTCTTATTATTGTTGCTTATTGATGTATCCTATACAAATTCAATTTGTCTGAAAGGGTGAATAAAGTATTATTATTATTATTATAAAAAAAACACTATAGAAATTAGAAATATTTCAACTCAAACTTTGAAGAAAGTGGAAAACGTGTTTTATAGGAAACTCATTTATTGCCAAGAACAAATTGGAGAACATTTGATCATTAGTTTTGAAATCATTTACATAATTGAATTCAAGTATTCAGTTTCTTGATTCCGAATATAAGACTTATCATAAAAGATAGGATAAGAGGTTTTTGATATAGTTCAGTTCATTGAAATCAGGGTTGTAAGGAGCTTCAAAAAATATACAAGGTGTTTCATTCGAAATGAGGAGTAGAGACTGAGGTAGAGACTGTGCTCAACTTGCGAGGATCACTCTGCTTAGAAAGAACACCATTGCATTTCAAACTTGATGTGCCGCGAGATGGTTCCGAAAATGAACTATGAAAACTGAAAATTCTTAACAAAGAAGAATAGAACATAACATAACATTAAATATAACATGAATATAACACGACAAAAGTCGCTCAGAATACTAAATAAATGCTCGATTCAAAACATCAATAACGATAAACGCTGCAAAAAGAACCAAATAACGAATTCAAATTTGACAGTAATGGTCAAAAAAATTTGGTTCTTCAATATAAAACCAAGCAAATTAGCTTAAAAAAATGTCGTGTCTGGAAATAATTGGTGGAGTTCGGGAAACTGATTTGATCATCCTTTTAGATCTCTAATGAGGTCAGTGTCTTCCCAAACAACACAGCATCCTCAGTAGGATGATTTCACATTGTGGATGGGAGCTGGCGAATTAGGTTTTTACCACAATTTAATGGTCTACAACTCTCATTTCATGACATAATCATTCTAAAGCTCGTAGTTACAAAGATATAATACGTTACATGAAGAAAAAATGTGTTTTTTCAAAAAGTGTAAAAACTTGCCATATTTCGAAGTCTATGAAACTACTCGTTCACAATTAAATATCGTAGTACTGTCAAAAGCAGAATTTAATGCTGAACACATTTCAATACATCAATGTTTTTGATAAAGTGCTTAGTTTATGAGCTATTCGAGGAAAACCTAAGATAGTCCGAAAATTTCGAGGTTTTTCGAACGTCACGACAAACGCTGCACTGCGAAATTGGGCAAAACTCAAAATACTTTCATTAGAGGCCCAAATGAATGATTTAAACAATTTCCGGAACTCCACCAATTTCTTCCAGGCAAAAGTCTAATTTGCTTGGCCTATATGGCTGATTTATGTCGCAACAGTTTCCCTGCTGAATCGACGATATGCTCCTTCCTTTATATTCTTCGTTCTATGTTTTCTAAGATGAAATCACATAGAATATCACTACATTGAGATCCGTTTGCACCATCGTTCCTTAAAGTTAAGGATCCCTTAAATATTGACAGTTGCACGACTGTCACTCAAATGGAATTCTTACGTAAGGGACCTTAGAATATAGAACAATATTTTATTATCCATGTAGGGACCCTTAAATAGTAATATCTAGTGATATTTCAGTTTTTCATGTTGTTTAACTTCACCCTAGTTCAATAAAGCCTTTTCATTGGCTGGCCGGATACAGATGAAAGTTGTCATTTCCTTTAACCTAACTTTACTGTCATTTTGACGATTTCATGCTAGTTGAAATTTCAAATTTTCTGCTATAATTTCATAGAAAACAAGAAAAGTTTGACATAGTATTTTAGGTTAGAATCCCATTCTTAAATTTGAGGTTAGGTTTAAGGATCGAAACGTCAATTAAATATTTAAGGAACGATGGTGCAAACGGATCTAAGTGGTTTCCACCATACAGTGGCGTAGTGACCTGTGTTCGGCGTGTTCGAAAGACACGGGCCCGGGCCCTTCAGGAGTCCGGGCCTAAGACGACTATAGTTTTCTACTTGCTACTTTCAACTTTGATGGTGAAATTATTTGTTACACTTAGATCGATCAAATGAGTATTCGATATATCATCATAGGTTATGTAAAATATGAACCAGTGCAAACGAAAATCCACGACTCTTTTTTAGGTTCAATTGGAAGTATTATTTTAGACTGTTACGATATAAAATTTCAATTTCAATTTCTCAACGTTTTTCAAACAGTTTTCAAAAGATTTACAAATTTTCTTAAATAACTCTTATCATTATTTTCATATTCAAAATTCATTAAAATTTTCACTTAAGATTACTTTCAAGCCGGTCCTGTATTTTCATATTGTCACCTCCCACCTAAGTCATAATATTTCGTATCATAGTAAATTTTGATTTAACCATTGGTACCACATAAATTTTCCGAACATTGATTCTGAACCCAGAGTCGTATCACAAAAATTCATTTTCATCATTTCATTCTATTAACTTCGTTCCTTAATTACTTTCGATATTTCAATTCAAATTTGCTCATAAACATAAACATGTTGAATATATAGGTGATACATTCAATTCTTCCGATATCTCATTTTTCAGCTGATAAAATCGTTTTGAAATTTTTCAATTAGTTTCGTCGATCCGTTAATTGATGCGCCTCTGGAATGAAGAAGATTGTAGGATGTTTTCAGTTCTCATATTGGTGCCTCTGTTTTTCATTTGCGTCGGTCAGTTTTTTTTATATGAAACCAGACTTCTCTCACGTTGTAAAATTCCTTTCTTTTCGCTTCGTTGAATGAAATTGGAAACACGCTTTCAAAGTGATTTTTGATAACGATTTTGTTAAAAATTGAATCGTTCATAATTTTGGAAGTTGGCTGTTTGATTTATCGGCCTTGCCGGATTTTGCCAGGAGTTTTCATTATAATATTCTTCGGATTGGAAAGAAGAGAAATAGTATTTGGAGATAATATTCTATCATCGGAGACGTTCGCCGGGAGCGGAAAACAAGACGCTCTGTATCTTTGGACTTATTACTTTATCATCGGAGACGATCGCCGAGAGAGGAAAATTATACTTTTCTTGGTTCCCCAATTTTGACGAACACCACGTGAAGACAGGACCAGCGGCACGCACACCACAACGCCATTGAGATTTTTGATCTAGGAGATAAGTACCCTTCTCGTTTCTCACAATCGTTCGATTTAGAATCATTGGTTTTAGTAAAGAACTTGGAATTGCTATTTCCTATGATCAATTTTTGTACATTGTAATTTTGGTTAACCATTGTAATTTTGGATTGAAAAATTTTGGTAATATGATCTTGAAAGTTATAGAACCCATTGCTGAGCAAGCCTTGCAAGGAGACGATTTTCTGCGATTTTGTTGGTTGGTTAATATATTTTGTCAATAAAAATTATTGTGAAATTTATTGATTTATTATTTCTGTTGCTAGTTAAGTTGGTGGATTTGATCGTCACATTATTGGCGCCCAACATTAAAGAACAACTTGACAATCAATCAATCTGCCAACGACATTGTGAAGGTGATAGCAGTACGAGAGTCATCATTCAGGATTACAGAAGGTTACTTGTCTCCAGAAGTCCAAAGGTCCGAGAAGTTGAGTAAGACCCTTATAATTTGTTTCCGATTCTGGGTGGACCAACATTTTTTTTTTGCTTCTTTTGTTTTATTCTCTTTAAAACGTTTTTTTTCCTAGTTGAAAAGAATTATAGGAGAAAACACTATTCACGATCATTGCACAATATTTGTACTGAATTTGAGAATAAATTTCTTTTTTTCTCACATTTCATTATCAGATTTTCAATCAAATCTAAGTTAACTATTCATTCATTAAATTCATACATAGGATCATTATGACGTCAGAAACATTAAGAATAGAGCCAGATAGGTTGATTAAAGAAGAACTAGAATTTGAAATTAGTCTTCGAGGCATTAGTGCAGTAGGTACAGTCCAAGAGCTTACAACTATTTTACGAGAGTTGTTGAAGTTGGAAAGTGAGGGTAAACATTTTACTATCTGTTACACTCGTGAACCTGATTCAGAATTATCAACTTGCCAGAAAAAACTAGTAGAGATCGAAAATTCTTTGACCGAAGTTATATCAAATTCTTGGAAACGAAAAATAAAAACTAAATTATGCCATGTTTTAAATCGTATTGAACTTGTCCAAACAACAAATGAAGATCAAAAAGGTTTGAAATCTACACTTTTAACTAAAACCTTGCAATTAATTACTCAATTCACTAAGAAACTGAAATCAGTAGATTCACCAACCACAGGATTACCTATAGATATTCTTTTTGAGGAGAAACTATTGAGTGATAATACTTCCACACCCAAATTAAAGTCTTCTACAGTCAATAATTCAGCTAGTCAAGGAAATTCATCTCAAACATCAGCACCTGTCGCTCAGTTGGGCAATCTTTTTGACAATTTGAACTTGTTAGATCCGAAATTCAACATTGAAAATTTTGGTATTAAATTCTCGGGAAAAAGCGGTTCAATTAGCTTCAATGCATTTGTGGATAAAGTTCGTGAGTTGAGTGAAGCTCGAGGAGTTTCGCCAGATATTTTGTTTCGTTGTGCTTCTGAGTTATTTGAGGGAGAAGCATTGATATATTATAGAGCAGTTAGAAACCAAACAAGTTCTTGGGATGAGTTAATGCAGTTGTTCCGTGAAGAGTATTTCAGAGACGGCAATAGTAAGATTTTTGAACAAATTAAGGCTAGGACTCAGGGTGAAGATGAATCTATCGCGATTTATGTAGCTAAGATGCTTCGTTTATTTAGTTTTTTGTCGTTTTCTGTTGATGAAAAGATAAAGTTAGAAATGATTCGAAAACGAATAAGACCAGAATATCAAATCAGTTTCGGTTTAATAGAGGATATTGATTCACTAGACAAATTGATTGCATTAGGAAGGAAATTCGAGGACGGATTTCAGAACTAATGACACAAGACATCAACCATCGAATTCGAATCGTTATTATAAGAATCAGTATGATGCTAGGAGATTCAACCGATCTTCTAGTAGAGACCACAATGACAATTTAAGAAGTGAACGTAGAGATCATTCGACCAGTAGGGAAAGGAACTCTTCAAGCACACATTTTTCGAATAATCAGAAAAATAGGTATAATGGAACATCATCTTCCCCATTCGTACCTAGACAACCCTTTTCAAATTTCAATCAAACTTTTCCAAATTTGAATAATAATGAACATAATTTAACTGCACATTCTTCGAATACGCATATAGGACGTAACATAATATGTTTTAAATGTAATGGTCAGAATCATTATGCTCGTAACTGCACTTTACCAATTCTCAAATGTTTCAATTGTGGGTTGAATGGATTCACAAAAAAGACTTGCCCAACATGTAATTTAAACTAGAAAAGAAGTCAAGTGTTGATCGAGCTTCGACTTCTAATTCATCATCGGTCACACTTGTGAATGATGTACAGTCGCTCGAAAATAATCAGTTAAATTTTCAATGTACTGAAGACAAGATTTCGAGATATATGAAGAAACACAAACCTGTTTTAGATTTTTTTGTTAGACAAAGTTTCTGATAGTGAATGTCCCTACATTGCAGTCGATATTTATGGAAAAACTTTCAAAGGTTTATTGGATTCCGGTGCAAATCAAGTCTTCATAAATGATAAAATGTTTTCTTTTCTTCAAACCCTAGGTTTAGAGTTAACTTCAGATGATTTAATTTCTTGTAGAGTAGCGAACGGCAAAGAGTTGATTTGCTCTGGTTATATTCTTGTTCCAATAAAACTTCAGGATAGAATTCATATTTTTGACTGTTACGTGTTGCCCGAATTGCGTCATGAAATTGTGCTTGGGACTATATTCTGGGTAAAGATGGGAATAGTTCCTGATTTGCGTAAAGGTTGTTGGTATTTTGAAAGTGACAATCATGTCAATGCAAATTTCGAGATAAATTCTATTTTAACAGCCGATGACTTATCATTATCTCAGCGAGAAGAGGTAAATAAGGTCATATCGGATTACTTTCATTCTGTAAAAGATAGACAGTTAGGTTGTACAAACATAATCGAACATGTAATCAAAACGAATAGCCCTCCAATCAAGTCGAAATACTATCCAGTAAGTCCGTTCATGCAGCAAAAAATTGACTCTGAAATAGATAGAATGTTAGAGCTTGATGTAATAGAGCCTTCTGATAGTGGTTGGAGCTCTCCTATTTTGATGGTACCCAAGAAAGATAACACATACAGATTTGTAGTAGACTTTAGAAAACTCAATGCTGTAACTGATAAATTTGCCTATCCACTGCCTTATATTTCATCCGTATTAGATTGTTTAGGTAACGCAAAATATTTATCTTCCTTAGATATAAAATCTGCTTATTGGCAAATTAAAATGGAAGAAAACAGCAAGAAATACACAGCCTTCACAATACCGGGAAGAGGTTTATTTCATTTTAAACGTATTGGCTTTTGGATTAACAAACGCACCTGCTACATTCCAAAAACTGGTAGACACATTATTCGGGCCAGAATTTTCGAAATATGTATTCCGATATTTGGATGACATCATTATAGTGACTCCAGACTTTGATTCTCATCTTCAGATATTAAAAGATGTTTTGCTGAAATTATCACAAGCTGATTTAGTTCTCAATAAAGAAAAATGTTCTTTTTTCAGGTCTGAACTTAAATATCTCGGTTTTATTGTTAATCGTCATGGACTTTCAGTAGATCCTGAGAAAGTTAAAGCCATAGTTGATTTGCCTCGACCACAAAAGGCAAAAGATATAAGACGAATTATAGGTATGGTAACGTGGTACAGAAAATTTATTCCTGATCTTTCAACTATCATAGAGCCATTGACAAATCTTACCAGAAAAAATGTGAAATTCAATTGGTCTCCTGAATGCGAACAAGCATTCAAGAAAATTAAAAATTGTTTAGTCAGCGCACCAATTTTGTCTTGCCCAGATTTCAACTATGAGTTCATTTTACAGTGTGATGCTAGTAACTACGGTTTAGGTTGCGTATTAACTCAATTTTACAACAACAGAGAACATGTAATTTGTTATCTTTCGCGAAGTCTAACTCGTTCTGAACGTAACTTCACTACCACCGAACTTGAATGTTTGGCTGTATTGTGGTCTGTAGAACGTTTGCGTTGTTACATCGAGGGTAGTCCACATTTTTCAATAATTACAGATCATCACAGTTTAGTTTGGCTTAACAATTTGAAAAATCCACAAGGCCGCTTAGGTAGATGGGCATTAAAACTACAACAATATAATTATACAATCAAGCATGGTAAAAATCATTTAGTTCCGGACTGTTTATCACGAGCGATTCCAGAAGATTGTGAAATTTCAGCAATCAAAGCACAAAACATAAAAGATGCTTGGTATAGTGAACTCACTACTAAAGTTTGCAAACAACCTCTCAATTATTCAACTTTTAGAATATCTGAAACAGGACATCTATACAAGAATGTTGGTAACAATTTTTCTGATACTAATTGCTGGAAACAGGTTGTTCCCAAACAGGAACGCATTAATATTCTTAAAAAGTATCATGATGATCCCATAAATGGTGCTCACTTTGGAATTTATAAAACATATTACAGGATTTTTGCATATTATTTTTGGCCTGGTATGAAGAGTGATGTCATAAAATACGTTAATAGATGTAAAATCTGTGCAGCACATAAACCAGAACAAAAACTGCATTCTGGTGAAATGGGTTCAAAACCTAATGTAGATAGAAATTGGCAATACATAGCTATTGATCTAATTGGTCCATTTCCACGTAGTTCTAGAGGTTATCAGTACGTTCTTGTCGTTTGTGATTATCTAAGTAAATTCACCTTATTATTCCCTCTACGCACTGCAACAACATCAGCTATTGTCGAATTCTCGAAGAACAAGTGTTTCTTCTTTTCTCGGTTCCGGAAATACTCAAGTGCGATAATGGCCCTCAATTCAAATGCAAGAAATTTACCAAATTATTGAAGGATTACAATGTTACACCTTATTTCAACCCGTTGTATCATCCTGAACCAAACTTTTCGGAAAGGGCAAATAGAGTAATAAAAACTATGATTTCCAGCTACGTAGAGAGTGATCATAGACACTGGGATAAATATTTAGCAAAATTGGGTTGTGCATACCGAACAGCTAAACATGAAGTGACCCAAAACACTCCATATTATGTTAATTTCGGTTACGAAATGAAAGTTAATGGTCAAGACTATAAATTCGATAGAGACCGCAAAGATATCATTGATCAGTCGTCTAACGATGAAACTTCTGCAAATGCTCGATCTACTCGTTTGCAAAAATTAATAGAGTTAAGAAAATTTGTGAAGCAGAAATTGATCTCAGCACATGAAAAATCTAAGCATAAATATAATCTTAGAAATAGACCACAACAATTTGCAATTGACGATCGTGTATGGGTTAGATCTCATCAGCTCTCCTCTAATATAAAAAATTTCAGTGCTAAATTAGGTCCAAAGTTTGTTGGTCCGTACAGGATTGGAAATAAATTGGGTATCAACACCTACGAGCTTTTTGATGATGCCGGAAATTCCAAAGGGAATTGGCACATATCTCAACTAAAACCAGATAAAACAATTGATACATCTTAAATTTTATGTTATTTTCTGTTTCAGTGTTGCTTTGTGGTTTGCGTGTTGCTGATTTCCTGGACGATATATGGTTTATTACACGCCACTTCAACTTGTATGGTCTGGAGCTTTAAAAAAAAATCGTAGATTTTTTTTTTCACGGAGGGGGAGAATGTTACGATATAAAATTTCAATTTCAATTTCTCAACGTTTTTCAAACAGTTTTCAAAAGATTTACAAATTTTCTTAAATAACTCTTATCATTATTTTCATATTCAAAATTCATTAAAATTTTCACTTAAGATTAATTTCAAGCCGGTCCTGTATTTTCATATTGTCACCTCCCACCTAAGTCATAATATTTCGTATCATAGTAAATTTTGATTTAACCATTGGTACCACATAAATTTTCCGAACATTGATTCTGAACCCAGAGTCGTATCACAAAAATTCATTTTCATCATTTCATTCTATTAACTTCGTTCCTTAATTACTTTCGATATTTCAATTCAAATTTGCTCATAAACATAAACATGTTGAATATATAGGTGATACATTCAATTCTTCCGATATCTCATTTTTCAGCTGATAAAATCGTTTTGAAATTTTTCAATTAGTTTCGTCGATCCGTTAATTGATGCGCCTCTGGAATGAAGAAGATTGTAGGATGTTTTCAGTTCTCATATTGGTGCCTCTGTTTTTCATCTGCGTCGGTCAGTTTTTTTTATATGAAACCAGACTTCTCTCACGTTGTAAAATTCCTTTCTTTTCGCTTCGTTGAATGAAATTGGAAACACGCTTTCAAAGTGATTTTTGATAACGATTTTGTTAAAAATTGAATCGTTCATAATTTTGGAAGTTGGCTGTTTGATTTATCGGCCTTGCCGGATTTTGCCAGGAGTTTTCATTATAATATTCTTCGGATTGGAAAGAAGAGAAATAGTATTTGGAGATAATATTCTATCATCGGAGACGTTCGCCGGGAGCGGAAAACAAGACGCTCTGTATCTTTGGACTTATTACTTTATCATCGGAGACGATCGCCGAGAGAGGAAAATTATACTTTTCTTGGTTCCCCAATTTTAACGAACACCACGTGAAGACAGGACCAGCGGCACGCACACCACAACGCCATTGAGATTTTGGATCTAGAAGATAAGTACCCTTCTCGTTTCTCACCATCGTTCGATTTAGAATCATTGGTTTTAGTAAAGAACTTGGAATTGCTATTTCCTATGATCAATTTTTGTACATTGTAATTTTGGTTAACCATTGTAATTTTGGATTGAAAAATTTTGGTAATATGATCTTGAAAGTTATAGAACCCATTGCTGAGCAAGCCTTGCAAGGAGACGATTTTCTGCGATTTTGTTGGTTGGTTAATATATTTTGTCAATAAAAATTATTGTGAAATTTATTGATTTATTATTTCTGTTGCTAGTTAAGTTGGTGGATTTGAACGTCACAATTTTAGGAGACAATGATCTGCCCTAAAAGCTTCGTGGACAAGGGTATGAAGGAGCGGAGTGTATGAAGTTATTCAAGCTGAAATATCAAAACTATCGCCGCGTTTCACAATATAAATTTAATACTCAATGACTCAGTTAAGGAAGTTGAAGATATAAGGAACTCTTTCGACTTGCTTTAAAATATATACGTATTTTCTGGTCACAGCATTAAACAATGGGCTCTGTTGCAAAGAATAAACTAAAACCAATGTAGATTCACAATAAAAATGATGCCTTAGAAGTTGTTCATTTTATATAAACTTCTAGCAACAATTCAAGGAACAGAAAAATTTTCCAAATTTTTTGGTGTTTTTCAACTGGCTGTATCTCCTGTATCTCAGTGAAAACTGAGAAAAAGAAAAATCAACTTTTGAAGCTTGAAGACTCTAGTTTCTGAATTCATTGGTACCGGCAGCCATGCAATCCTCGGATGAAGCACGAAAAAAAATTTAAAATTTTTTTATTTTTGCTCTACGCGCATAAGAATCTTTTGTTCTTTACCCAACTCGTTCATTTAAATCCCAAGGAGGCCATCAATGGCATTGATGAATCCAACGACATTCTTGGGAGCCTTAGCTGTTACTTCATGTGGATCCAGAACCGACTTCCCCATGTGAATGGTTCTTAGTTCCGCCAGCTCTGGATACTTGCATACCATGTGTTCAGCCGTTTTTTTTTTCTGATCCACATAGCCTGCAGGTTTCATTTGCTGATTTTCCCATGCTATACAAATGATATTTGTATCGACAGTGTCCGTCCCACCATTACTCGAAGCTCAGCTCGTGGCAGCTTTATGAGCTTCTTGGTGTAGGTCGGCGAGAATTCCACAAATCTCTTGGCTTGCGCCAGTCTAGAAGTATTTCTCCAGAGCGTTATTTTGTTTGCCGCTTCCCATTGTTGCAGCCGAGATTCCTGGATGTACCATTCCAGTGATCTCAAAGTGGCCTGAATGTCCGTGGTAATATATATGTATATGTGCTCCTTTGAGATTCCTTTGAAGGCACTTTTGAGCGCAGGTATAGACAGCTAGTGTCTCTACCTGTGAAACAGAAGGTTCACTTCAAAGGGGCTTGGATATCCTTAATTTAGGTCCACATATCCCAATGCCTGTACCCCTTTCTGTTTTCGATCCATCAGTGTACCATATGGATGACTTCTTGTCTATACGATTTACAAAGTTCATTGCACTAAGGCGATCACCAATGATCGTTTCAAATGGCATTTCGAAATCGTATATGATTGGAATCACAATTGATGGTTTTGCCAAGAGGCTTGAGTCTAGTTGATTCAGTATCCTCATATGTCAAACCCAGTTTTCGGGTAGGAGGTTCCCCTTGAGGGATATTTTGATGGATTCCAGCAGGCTACATTTCCTTACCTACAGGTGTAGAGAAGGCAAATCAGGTATGACCTCTAGCGCTGCTGTCGGAGTTGTGCACATAGCTCCCGTGGCCCCAACCAAGCTAATCGATGCAATTTTAGCAGCTTGTTATAAGTAGTGGCCTCTTCGGTTTTTGTTCACCATGCTAGTGACGCATAGGTGACAACGGGGCGTACCATTGCAGTGTATAACCACAGTACCATTTAAGGTCTTATCCCTCATGTTTTTCCAAAGAGCCTCTTGCAAGCCCACATGGCCGCCGTGGCTCTGGGAATGGTTTTTTCCACATGCTTCCTCCAGTTGAGCTTGCTGTCTAGGATGACTCCTAGATAGTTACACTCCATTCAGAACCGGAGCTCTCAGATTAAGATTCCTTCCTCTGGTGAATGGAATCAGGGTGGTTTTGGACGGATTGATTGTCAGTCCCTCCTCTTCGCACCACCTCTCAATTATCCTGAGGGCAGATTGCATTCGGCTGCTCAGTGTGCCTTCCTGCCTACTTCTCACAGTTACCACTATATCATCAGCATATGCCTAAGCCTTGTAACCGTCCGCCGTAAGCTTCTCCAAGAGAACTTGGGATTCGATCCCTGCGCCGTTTGATTGTTTCAGAACTCCAGACCTCTGTCCTTGATTGATGTTTCTCTACACTTGACTTCCCAAGGAGATGATTTTGTTCAATTGTACAATCCTTTGCACATCGTCAGCTAGATTCTGGGCAAGCTGATATTTTCTTGCCTGCTATCAATATCGTTATTGTCTTTGCCCTGTCCTTCCACTCAGTGCTTGTTCTTCTTCAACAGGAGAATCAGAGAATGTACTATAGGCTCCAAGACCTGTGCATCCATTCTGTAGTTGTAATCCAATCTGCCCATTTCTGCCATTTGAGTATTGTCTTCGTGAGTCCTCGATAACTGAACTCGGGCCACCTTGGGCTTGGCTCTGTTTCCTCATAGTATATTCATTAGAAAGTCTGACGAAATCCCCTAGCCTGCTCAGCTCACGTTGATTCATTTCATTTATATATTGACCAGCGGCATTCCTCACTCTTAAGATCTCAGAATTTGGAACTGTGTTATAAAGTTTATTACCAACTCCTTGATTGCTTAATGATCCCATGGAAGTGAAGCAGATATTCCCAAATCTATCAAACCCGACCTTTTACTCCTCTCATTTGCAGAAACTATATCATCAGCATATGCCTGAGCGT
Source organism: Hippodamia convergens (assembly GCA_038502775.1). NCBI lineage: Eukaryota > Metazoa > Arthropoda > Insecta > Coleoptera > Coccinellidae > Hippodamia > Hippodamia convergens. Next base: position 26,894,358 of record CM076610.1, read on the forward strand.
TGTAACCGTCCGCCGTAAGCTTCTCCAAGAGACAATCCATGACCAGGCACCACAGCAAGGGTGATAGTACCCCTCCTTGAGGGCATCCCCTGCATGTAAGCACTGTCACCTCAGTTTCTCTCAGGTAGGCTGTGACAGTTCGCCCTTTGAGCGTTGTCGATATCCATTTTACAGTAGTGGGTTCCACCCCTTTACTTTCAGCAGCATTGCATATGGAGTCATGTAGGGTATTGTCAAAGGCCCCTCCAATGTCTCTGAACATTGCCATCATAATCTCCTTTGAGGTGAGAGTACCTTCCACGTTCATGGGGAAGGGAAGCAGGGCGTCTACGGTAAATCTACCCGCCCTATAGACAAACTGTTTATTATGGAGCTTTAAGCTGCCCCTTATGTTGTTGTCAACAATTTTCTCCATGGGGTACATAAGGCTGTGAAATTGTCTTATAACCTTAGCTTTCTCCCTAGTATTGACGAAGATACAGTCCGTTAACCAACAAATGGCAAAATGGCATTTTCTTGCCCTTTTGTCACATTACCGTTACAGGTGTGAAAATTTTTTTTTATCAAACATAAAAGAATAAGAAACTGGCTTTCAGTTTGCTAGGCCTTCAGTAGTTTCGGAGATATCGGCAGTTGAGTGAAAGAGAGTCCTTTTGCATTCAAAATTGGATATCTCGAAGACAAAAGGTCATTTCCGAAGGTTATTGAAAAACAAATTAGTCTAGTAGCAAGATAGAGTACACAGTTTATTCCATAAGAAATAATCAACTCGAACAAGTATTTTTAAGTATGACTGATTGACATTCAATATAAAAATCTACTACTGTCATAATGTTTTATAAGGTAACTAATAAAACAAGCAGGAGTGTATATTCGAATAATCTCATTCTAACACTCCTCCTCACGAACTGCTTGAGTAGAGTCCAATGCCCTTCAGGAACATTAAATGACGATTTCCATTCAAGGACTTTGTTAAAATATCGGCCAACATTTCATCGGTCTTTTTATAACTTATTTGAATGTCACCATTCTTCACAAGATCTTTTATGAAGTGCTCTTTTATTGAGATGTGTTTTGATTTTGAGCTCACAATCGGATTATATGCTAACTTTTGTGCAGCTTGATTGTCGTTGTATATTAAAATTGTTTCATGATGGCATCCCATATCATTTATGAGATTTTTAAGATGAACTGCTTCTTTTGATGCCTCTGTTAAGGACATGTATTCAGCTTCTGCTGTTGACAATGCTACTGTCCTTTGTTTCCTCGATTCCCAACTGACTGAGGAGTTGGCAAAAATGAAACAATAACCAGTATAAGATCTTCTGTCAATTTTACATGCACCCCAATCTGCATCAGCATATCCAGTGATATCTTCTCCAGTTCTTTTGAATTTCAGTTCATAATGCTTTGTACCTTGTAAATATCTCAGCACACGTTTTGCAGCAATCCAATGTTCGGAACTGTAACAGTTATTGAATTGACTCAAATAACTTACTGCAAAAGAAATATCCGGTCGTGTTGCTGTTGATAAATACATCAACGCTCCAATTAGGTTTTGGTAAGGAATATTTTCTAATTTATCTGGATTTCCCTTTTCCAGTTTTAAGTTTTCCTCCAAGGGGCTCTTAGCGATCTTGCAATTTGACATTCCGAATTTGAACAATATATCATTTATGTATTTTTGTTGATTTGCTGTTATAACATCACTACCTTGTTTGAATTCAATTCCAAGGCAATAATTTAAAGTTCCCAAATCTCTCATATCGAAACTTGTCATGATTTGCTCTTTTATGAAATTGAAAATTTGTTTATTTGATGTTGCCACAATCAGATCATCCACATATACTGCAATAATGGCCTTTTCTCCTCCTTTGCGGTATATATAGATACATGGATCTGCATCTGATGATTTGAATCCCATTTCATTCAATTTTGTGTCTAACCTTTTGAACCATTGTCTTCCGGCTTGTTTCAATCCGTAAACAGCCTTCTTAAGTTTACACACTTTTTCTTTCGAATTTTTCTTCAGATCTTGCAACATTTTGACGGCCTTCGAATAAAAACCAACATCATCTTTCATACTTTCTTCTAAAATAATTTCTTGGAGATATTTTTCGAAATTGTTTGGAATTTTCATGAAAATTTCTTCTTCAATTTCACCATTTAAAAATGCTGTAGTTATATCTATTTGATTTAGTTTAAGATTTTCTTCTGCTGCTAGAGCTAATAATAGTCTAATAGAGCTGAATTTCGCTACAGGTGCAAAGGTTTCTGTGAAGTCAATTCCTGGACGTTGACTGAAACCTCGCACTACTAATCTTGCCTTTCTTCTTTCTAAACTTCCATCAGCATTGAATTTTTCCTTCAATATCATCTTATTTGTGACTATGTTTTTATTTTCATTTTTCTCAGTAATTATCCAGGTACCATTCCTTATGTGTGCTCGAATTTCATTTTTTATAGCTTCATCCCATATTTCATCTTTATCTTCTTCAGCATCTTTCTCCCCAATGAAGTATGAAATATAATCTTCTGTCCATTTAGGTGCTTGAATGTTTCTTTTTGGTCTTGCTTCTTGTTCATCTGAAATTTCTTCTAGGGATCCTCTCTGATATTCTTCATCATTACCTGGATAAATATTCTGTAATTCTCGATTTCTCTGATCAGTTCTTTCTATGTTTACGCGAATATCGACGTTTCTGTTTTGATTTACATCTTCTTTTCTTTCATTATATTCTTCTTCATCATAATTTGTATCATACTGGATTAAATCATAATTATTTTCATTTTCGTAAAATTCAGACATTTTGTTGTCAAGTATTTTCACATCTCTTGAAACAACGATTTCTTTTTTACTTGGCATCCATATTCTATATGCTTTAGATATTTCCGAATACCCCATGAAAATACCTTCTTCTGAACGTGGTGAAAATTTTCCTCTATTTGGTTTTTTGTTTGAAACAAATGTTTTAGATCCAAAAACATGTAGGTGTTTGACTGATGGCAAACGATGAACCCACTTTTCAAATGGTGTTTTACCATCTATTGCTCTTGATGGTGATCTGTTTATCAAGTAGTTCGCTGTGTTGATTGCTTCGGCCCAAAAATTTAATGGTAGTCCAGCTGCAATCATTAAACATCGTGCTTTATTAAGCAATGATCTGTTTTTCCTCTCAGCAATGCCATTTTGTTGAGGTGTGTACGTACAGGATAATCTTCTTTTGATACCACTTTGTTTCAGAAATGTTTCAAATTCTTTATTCACATATTCAGATCTCTCATTATCACTTTGAAAAAATTTAATTTTTCTGCCATGTTCATTTTCTACCTCATTTTTGTATTCTTTGAAGTATTCTAGAACTTCATTCTTTTGTTTAAGAAAATAAAGTTTGCAGTATCTGGAGTATTCATCCGTAAAAGTGACAAAATATTGAGAACCACCATGAGACTTCGTTCTGATTGGTCCCCACACATCAGAATGAATTATCTCTAAAATATGTTCTGTTCCATTTTCTCTTTGAGGAAATGGTAATCTCGTCATTTTTCCTCTAATGCATATTTCACAGTCATTCAATTTGTCTGACGCATTGAAATCCAAACCATTTACTCTTTTTTCTTTCATAGCAGCCTTAAGATCAGTTTCATTAATATGTCCTAGTTTTTCATGCCATAGCATCAGTTTAGGCGAATAAAATGAATTTTCTTGTTCCTGGTTGGATGAGATTTCACTCTGTATGTAGTATAAATTATCTTTTCTCTGAGCCTTCAGTATTGGTTGTCCATTTTTATCTTTAATTATTGCATTATTTTTTCTAAATAACACTGTGTATCCTTTGTCGGTAATTTTGCTGACAGACATCAAATTTGTTGAAAGATTTGGTACGTAAAGTGTATTTGTTAAGTTTATTATATCATCTTCATCTGGAAATGTCAACGACACTATGCCTTTTCCTTGTTTAGGTGCTTTTTGATCTTCTGATGCCAGTTTCAACCAACCTTTTTCAGAATTTTCATCGATTTCACTGAACTTTTCTCTCGTGAAACAAAGATGAGATGTGCAACCACTATCGAGGCACCAACTATTGATATTTTCATGTTTATCCCCAGTAGCTAGATAAATTTCTTCTGTTTTGAAAAATTTCTCATTATTTTTAGTTTTAGCTCTGCATTCTATGGTTTTATGATTTGAACGACCGCAATTTTCACACTTCACTGTATTTTCTTGTCGGAAAGTTTTGTTTTTAGAGAATCTGTTTCTTGTTTCAAAATTGTTGAATCCCTTATTGCAATACTTCCTGTTTCTTCCAAGATATGCCTCTTCTCCATGACTGTTACTTGAATAAGTTTTATTTCTGGCTTCGCTTTCTTCTAGAATTTTTATTTTTAAATTTTCTGGTGTAGGTAATTCATCTCTGGATTCTATGGCTATTCTGAAATTTTCATATGACGAAGGAAGAGAGTATAATAGCATAATACTCAGTAAATCATCGTTAATTTGAATTTCCATTTCAGATAATTTATCTACTGTATCAGCAAATTTATTGAGATGTTCTCGAATACTGTCCCTTTCATTCATTTTTTGTAGAATCAAACTTTTTAATAACGTGGCTTTACGGGCAGGTCCTCTACTTTGGTAGATTTTACTCAATGTATCCCAATTATCCTTAGATGTTGAACAGTTCTTGATTTGCTTCAGTTCGTTCGGAGAATCTTACCATTAAATACATCAAGCAAGTCCCTACTATAGTCACCACTTCTCCGGTGTCAACTAAACGATCTTCAAAAAACTGAGCGAACTACATTCCTGGCATGTCATCTACACGAATATTCAATCTTTACCGTCCAAGTTAACCGAGCTCACATCTTTCGTACAGCTGCATAAACCCTCTATAATCTTCATCTGCGAATCTTGGCTCTCTCCTCGAGTCACGAATTCGGTAATCCATATTCCTAATTACACAATTTTCAGAGAGGACAGCCGAGAAACACCTGGATATCGAGGTGTATGCATTTACTTACACAAACATATAACTGATTCATACAAAATCGAATCCTCGCATCATGACTGGGCCGATATCGATAACATCTTTCTTAAAATTTCCAACCCCCAATTTTCGCTTCTCACCGGTTGTATATACAGACCTCGTCCTTGTGATGCTGACCTATGCTGCGCTAACCATCTGGCCTCACTAGCCTCTAATCACGCAAATACATTGATTGTAGGGGACTTCAATTGTGCAGACCTAAAATGGCCACTTTTACAACTACCTTCTCCGTCGTCCCCATCCTACCCATATGCTGAGCTGGCAATTGGTTCCGGCATGCAACAAATCGTTGAGAGTCCCACCAGGTACAGAAATGGCCAAACTCCGTCGTTACTGGATTTGATATTCGTTTCCGATCGTCAACTCACTTCAGATCTTAAACATCTTCCCCCATTTGGAAAATCCGATCACGTCACCATATCTACTGAAATACAGTTCCGTTCTTCCATAACCACAAGTCATCAGTACAGGACTTTTCGCAAGCTGAATTTTGAAGGTATTTCCAATGAGCTGGAGATGCTTGACTGGAAATCATTCCTTAAACCTCTGGATGACATCGAGTTGGTGTGGGGTAGGTTTGTCGATACCGTCAACGAGATTGTTGCTCACAATACCCGAGTGGAGAATGCAAGGCACAACCCTATTAAGCCGTGGATCAACGATAGATGTCTTCATTTAATAAGAAGAAAAAAAGCTCTCTGGCAAAGGTATCTTAGATCAAGATCGATGGATGATTACCAAGCTCACCGTAATTTCTCTAATCACGTTTCCCTGTCGCTGCATCAATCTAAAACCAACTTCGAAAACACTTTGGCATCATCCAAGAACAAGAAGAAACTCTTTAAGTATATCAGGTCCTCCTCCAACTCCAATGTGAGTATTCCACTAGTCAGGAACCTTTCTGGTGATATCTGTGGCAGCCCCGGAGAGTCAGCTGATGTCTTGGCTGAGGTTTTCTCTCACGCTTTCTCGCCCGAATTGCCCGGCCCAATGCCTTTACCTAAGTCACCTCGTTCTCATTTCGATATTTCCAATATCGAAATAACCGAAGACATTGTTAGCATGCATCTTTCCGGATTGAACTCTTCCTCGGCACCCGGTGGTGATGGAATATCAACACTTCTCTTAAAACGCTGTGCCAGTGCATTTGCAGCACCTCTCAGTATCATATTTCGAGGCTCATTATCTTCCTCTTCTCTTCCTTCTGACTGGCTATTCGCCTGTGTAACCCCTATCTTTAAAAAAGGAGACAAGTATTCACCTCATAATTACCGCCCCATTAGCCTCCTATCAGTCGTTTCCAAAGTATTGGAGAGAATAATTTGTGACCAGATTCTGAGGTTTTCCCTCGAACATAAGATAATACCGGACCAACAACATTTGTTCCGGGGCGTTCAACTATCACAAACCTTCTCTCCTGTTTGTCTGACTGGACCAAGTCGTTGGACGCCGGTCAGCCTGTAGACGTGATTTACCTCGACTTTTCGAAGGCGTTCGACAGGGTTCCACACGGTCGACTCCTAACTAAACTCGATCACCTGGGGATCAGGGGGGGACTGCTGAATTGGATAAAGGCTTTTCTATCGAACCGCTCGTATCGCGTTCGTATCGGAAGCGAGCTTTCTACAAGGCCTTGGCGGGTACTCTCTGGTGTACCCCAGGGTTCTGTCTTGGGTCCTCTCTTATTTGTTTTGTATGTTTCTGACTTGCCATTTCACCTGAGATCTGCTTCATCCTTTTTCGCCGATGACCTCAAATTGTACAATTCACCAACTTCCAACCATTCAACACTTCAAGATGACCTGGACAGCCTTAACTGCTGGTGTGACACTTGGATGCTCCCTCTCAACACAAGTAAGTGCTCCATCTTGCACATCGGAAAAAATAACCCTCGTCGTTCATACAACATAGGCGGTCATGTTCTGTTACCCGTTTCCCAAATTTCTGATCTTGGTATCATAGTCTCGGACGACCTCAACTGGCGTAGCCACATCGAGAACATCTCGTCCAAGGCCAAACAACTAACCTACATGTTCTACAGATCTTTTAAGGGTTGCAACGTAAGAACTTTTGGTATTATTTTGAAGACCTACATCCGCCCCACCCTCGAATATGGAGGTCCGGTTTGGTGGTGTACAACGAGAGGCGAGGTAGACCTACTCGAGACCACGCAGAGATGGGCCACTCGTATTAGCTATGGACCTATTCGACCGACTTATCAGCAGCGACTGAGATCCATGGGGTTGACATCCTTTGAGGAAAGGAGAGCTCGCGGGGACCTGATTTACTCATTCCGTGCTATTCGCGGATTGTTGGGTGACAGAGTAGGTAACATGTTCACTCTGAATAACAACCATCTCAGAGGTCACGACTACAAACTGAAACGTGAAAACTTCAGAACCACTCAGCGTCAGAACTTTCTACCCAATAGAGTTTTCGGTGCCTGGAACAGTCTTCCAAACTCCGTTGTGCAGGCCCCATCAGTTAACGCTTTCAAGAACCGATATGATGCATGGAAATCAGCTCATCGAGGGCACTAATCTGCAGTCTGGATATATTTACATATTTTTTATTTTTGTTGAATAATTAACTTTTTTGTTTTCATTCTCAATATCCCACTTTTATTGTGTATGCGTACCAAACTCTGTATATTCTTTTTGAGTTTATAGGTTTCTTAACCTCAACTCTTGTAATATTGTATAATAATAATAATAATAATATTATTAATATTAATTCGAATTTAGCATTCAAATCATCAGAAATCCATTTTTCCTTTGTTCGTTCATCTGCTGTGTCACTGGGTTTCATTTTCTTTCCAGATACATAATCCCATAAACCAGCTCTTGTTAAAATTGCTTGTGCTTGTAGCTTCCAAGTATCATAGTTATTATTCATTAATGGTTCTATTCGATAATTCGTCGACATCTGTGCCATTTTCCTATATCGGTTTTATGATGAAATTTTTTCTTCACCTCTTGCAAAAAACTCTGGTACTTTTAGGCAAACTAAATGCTTGGACCCATAACCTCTAGTAGCAAGATAGAGTACACAGTTTATTCCATAAGAAATAATCAACTCGAACAAGTATTTTTAATTATGACTGATTGACATTCAATATAAAAATCTACTACTGTCATAATGTTTTATAAGGTAACTAATAAAACAAGCAGGAGTGTATATTCGAATAATCTCATTCTAACAATTAGAGCTGAATAAACAGGCTATGCGGCCTTTGCATCGGTCCAGCTCAAAAAAATGTTTCCATGCTCGTAGAGCAAAAAAAAATTTGAAAAATTGCATCGCTATCCGTACTCTGAAAAATTGTTAATCAATAAATTCAGAAACTAAAGTCTTCAAGCTTCAAAAGTTGATTTTTCTATTTCTCATACGACCATTTTTCACTCAGATACAGCCTGTTGAAAAACACCAAAAAATTTGGAAACTTTTTCTGTTCCTTTAATTGTTGCGAGAAGTATATATGTACACGTATTGAAAGCTCTATCGAAAAAAATATACACTTCTGCTCTTCCCACGGAAATCACAAATCACCGTAGCAAAGCAAGGTATTTGAAGAAACATTCAGAGTGATTTGAAACGATCGATTCAATCATTATTGAAACAAATATAAAAAAAAGTTAATATTGTGACTGAGATTCTGCAATATGAGGAGAAATAGGCATTATATGGCTATTTATGTATACTTCACTTTTTCATTGGATTGAAAATGCATATTTTCATACAAATTTATTCAAAGTTTCAGTATGTCAACGAAAATATACATTTTACCAATACATAACAAAACAACACGAAATAACTTTGGCAACAATGAATGATTAACTATATTATGATTTATCGAAAGCAGGTTCATATGTAGGATTCTTCGCAAGATGCTATTATTCACCATCTTCCATACAAGTTTTGTCCACTAACATCCGAGGGCTCCACCACGATTTGATTCTCATTCATTGCGTCGATTAGATTATTAACAACCACGTTACGCTGTTGTTCTTCAGGTGATTGCCCTACAATGTTGTAGTTTCTGTTGTATTTATGGGCTTCCTGCAGTAAGGCTTTAAGCTGGTTCATCTGCTGGTCACTCGAATTACCTCCGTTCAAAAGCTGTTCCCTCAAATTTTCAAGGTTTGAAATCATGGACGGATTAGATTTGATGACATTCCAGATTTTGGCATTTAGTTCCCCATAAGTATAAACGTTGGGTTGTTGTTGGTTTATTTCTTGTTCGTTCTGTTGAGCAGCAGTTAATAGAGGGTTGGTTCCAAGGTTTGAATTACCTGCTTCGAGCTGTTCCCTGTATTGAATGTCATCATTGATTTGAGCAGATGGCCTTTCCAAATTCCATCTTCCATTCAGAGGATACTGTTCATTTTTGTTTCCACGAATAAGACCCTGCGCAACTTGAATTGGCCGATAAAGCTGTTGATTGTCCAATGACCTCAAAGATTGATATTGACGTCCTGCATTGTCACCATTAATTAATTCCGAACCTTCATTGTTTTGTTGATTATTTTCCTCTTCCTGAGATTCTTCGTTGGCCCTTATCAAATATTGTTCGTTCAATGCAACATTAGATTGTCCAATATTCTGCCCCAATTTGCTAGATTGAATGAGACGTCCAGAGTTTATCAAACCCTCTTGATTGATTTGAAGGCTCTGCTGAGAATTTCTTCCAGATAGACCTAATCCTAAGTCAGAAAACCTACCATACTGATTCAATCTTCCGGAGTTGATAAGACCACCTTGGGATTCGATCCCTGCGCCGTTTGATAGTTTCAGAACTCCAGACCTCTGCCCTTGATTGATGTTTCTGTACACTTGACTTCCCAAGGAGATGATTCTGTTCAACTGTACATTCCTTTGCACATCGTCAGCTAGATTCTGGGCGAGCTGATATTTTCTTGCCTGCTTCCAATATTGTGTTTGTCTTTGCCCTGTCCTTCCACTCAGTGCTTGTTCTTCTTCAACAGAAGGATCGGAGAATGTACTATAGGCTCCAAGACCTGTGTATGCATTTTGTCGTTGCAATCCAATCTGTCCATTTCTGCCATTTGAGTATTGTCTTCGTGAATCATCGATAACTGAACTCGGGCCACCTTGAGCTTGGTTTTGTTTCCTTATAGTATATTCATTAGAAAGTCTGACCAAATCTCTCAGTCTGCTCTGCTCACGTTGATTCCTTTCATTTACATATTGACTACCGGCATTCCTCACTCCCAAGATCCCAGAATCTGGAACTGCGTTATAAAGTTTATTACCAAGTCCTTGATTGCCTAATGATTCCCATGAAAGTGAAGCAGATGTTCCCAAATCTATCAAACCCGACCTTTTACTTCCCTCATTTGCAGAAACTGTTGTCGCAAAGACAACAGCAACATAAACCTGTAAACATTTTAAATGAAAATAGATTGACACAATGCATACATCCCACCATTATGAAAAAATTTTAATTAATTTAATATGAATCATTATTGAAAGAATTCAAGTTCTCTTCAGAGATTATGTTGAGTTATAAAAGACATTTTTCAATACTGAAGAACCATCGATTTATCATAATATAAGCTTGTTCATTATATGATATTTTGTTTCATTTTCTTTTTCGATTGATTACTTACCAATATTTTCAGTGCACAACACATATCAGAATCAGTCGGAGAACTGTGGTTGAATGACATGATTTGGAGATCTTCGACCACTTATAAAGCGATCAGAAGTCGAGAGGATATATCTGAATTTTCATCTGCATTGTTCAATCTAATCAATTATGCGAAGAGCATGTAAATATATGCAAGACAAAATACCTACTTTGCAGAATCTTCATCTAATAAATACAGAAAGTGAACTCGATCAGGAAAACATCCGTTATATATTAATACTTATTTAACATATTTTACGACATCTCTAGGAGAAATATGAAATGATGAGAAAATTGTTGCATAATGATCTAATTGATTTCGAATTCGGAGTTTTTGCAGTGATGCCAGATAGAGATATCTTATTCAATTCGATATACAGGGTGAGTCTTTGGCTTGTACATATATTTTAACGGGACATTTCTGAGGTCAAAAGAAACACTTTTTGTGTCTACCATTTCTTCCGATTCGGCTCGGTTAGAAAGATACAGACTGTTGAAAATCCATAAAAAAATGTAATTTTCGAATATATCTCTTGAACGAGTTCATCGAATGAAATGATTTTCAGAACATAGGTCCTCATTAATGTGACAAATCTTTTACGAATACAAAATTCAACTCACACGTTTTATTTTTTTTTCGTTATGACCAAAATATATCATTCCATTCCATAATTATAGCAGAAATTCTATGATCCCGATCCTTGGAAGTGAGTTGAATGCCATTTAATGAATATTTTGCCATTTTGAAAAACAAAAGTATTTTTCGTGAAATATCATTACTCTTCGAGTAATAAATGATTTAAAAATATATATTTCAGCGAAATTAAAAAAAAATGGTTACTTTGCCTGAATATAATTTTGTTCCGAACATGCGCAAAATCAAATTTCTGCTACATCTTCTCGAAGGTTCAGGTGGTAGATCTAATGCTCGGAAAAATTTTAGTGACATATTTCCAGGGGTGGCATAGCTCATCATGAAAGTTTAAGATGGCTTTATCTTTTTATCTAGGCTGAATCAGAAAAAATCCTATACGAAAAAAGTATTTCTTTTGACCTCAACAATCTATGGTTTGAATATATGTACAAGTCAAAGACTCACCCTGATATCAGAAGAAGACCTTCATTTGAGAAATATTTCTCTTGCTTTGGTGAAGGATCATGGTCTAACAAGTTGAGTTAATCTAGATATATTGAAATCACAGACAAACTTAATGATCATTATTAATTTTTGCTGTAGTTTTATGTGCGAAAGCGTCAACATTCGATCTGAATGTCCTTCCTTTTCAGCACAAAGGCTTTTTGAACGATTAAATCGATTGAAATTTATTGTGGGATTTTATTTCTGAAATATTTTTTTGGTTCTCACGCTCAGTCCTTGAAACAAAATCCTTTTCAAATTTTTGTGAATGCTGCTAAAGTAATTGCTTGCACTAATTTGTTGAAAAAAATGGTTGCATAAATACGAACAAAGATGTAATTTCTGGCTGTCGAAACAAGTAACGTTTCGATGTCTTATTCAGAATTCATAAAAAAACTCGTGTGTGAATTTTCAAATGACCAAACTTCCACACAATATTTGGGAGAGGTTGAGTTTTTTAATAGTCGAAATCAGTCACGGGCCCGCTCCCAGCAGGAGCCGGACTGAGGATGACTATACTTTTCTACTTTTATGGTGAAATCAGAAACACAATATATTAAACTAGATCCACCAATAAACTATTATTATTCGATATATCAGCACAGACTACATAGAAAATAAACCAGGACACATTCAAATCTACGAATCTTTTTCAAGGTTTATTCTACTAACGGACCAAACTGGTGCGGCCCTTAGCATTAGTATTTTAGGAATTGAGAGATAATGATCGTCCACTAAAAAAGCTACGTGGTCTAGGGTATGATGGAGCTGTGGACATGAGCGGTGTATAAAGGTGTTCAAGCTGAAACAACAAAACCACCGTATGTACAGGAATCCCAAATTGCTTGTTTATGGCTGTTTTTGGTACTTCTAGACAAGATAGGTGAAAACGTTAAAAGGAGTCCTGGGTTCGATTTCCGTGATAACACCATTGGTGTGTGTGGTTTTTATTTCCACAAGAAAAAAATCGTTTTCAAAAATTTTCGTAAATAAAAAAAATAAAAAATTTTCGAAATCGATAATTATATCAAAATTAAAAAAAATGAAGATATCGTGAAACGATTTTCCGTAATGGTGTTTTCAAAAAAATCGAGCCCAGGACATCATTCACAGTTTTCACCTTTCTAGTCTAGAAGTACCTGAAACAGTTAAAATCAAACCATGTACAAGACATTGCGCAGCTAGCATTTCGAATTTAATCCTTCATGACTCAGTTTAGAATGTTTAAGATATAAAGAACTTTTACGACTTGATGTGCTCTGTGAACCAAAAACAATATAAAATTACAATCATTTGAGTAGAATTACAAAAAAAAAATTAACACCTACTAGTTTGTCGCCAACACATGTTGGTTTTGAAAGCTCTTCGGCCAGATATGTACATTTAGTGAAAGCTAGTTGAAAATGAAATGAAATTCTGGTAATCCAAAGGAAATAACCGAGGCAAGGTCTTGAAAAAAGCATTAAGGGAAATTTAAAGCGATGGTTTTAATCATTATTGAAACAAATAGATTAAACAAGTAGACGCTGTGTCTAAACTTTTGCTATAAAAGGGGAAAAGTATTTAGCCGACATCCAAACTATTTCAAGCTTTATATCAGAATATAAAACAAATTCGTGATTATTTTAATTTAATTAACTGATGCTATTGATTTAGCGAAGGAGTTGGGTACTACTACTGTATTCACAAAAAAGAAAACTTCTCGTCCAAAAATTTTCCTTTGTTTCAAATTGGCTTGAAATTAACATATTTCATAAAACAATAGATATAATTGTAGCTCGGATGAAACACAAGTTCTGCACTAACATAACGACTTTTATTCAAATTTTCGCGTGATGAGCCCATATACTTCACGTGATTGATCTGTGTCTGAAGAGAAATTATATGAAAAGGGCATGCATACCATGTTCCTTAAATATCTAGGCAATATTTCAGAAACTATTTTATCACAATGAATTCTTTTCAAAAATTGCTTTCGGGTTGAATTAATTGCAGGTTCGTCTTTTTTGTAAGAACTTTTTTTTGTTGTAGTTAGTGCCAACCTCAAAAAGACATAAAAAGGTTATGTGCCTTGTCGATCATTTCTATTGGAAATAATGTTGCCCGAACATTAGACACCTATTGATAATATTGCAAATTTTCAAAACCCAAAAAAATGTTTTTGTTTTACTTTGATTTGTTTTGTTTATATGTTTTCAGTTTCATTTGCCAATATGATAATGAAAGCATATTTATATACTCTCTATACATTTTCCTCTTGCTTATAGTTATATATTCTTATGAAAAAAAGAGCTAAAATAATACAATAAATGTTGAAACAAAAAGTACCTAAGCTGAGGTAAAAAAAGAACGGGGTATCATAACATTCTTTGTATGATACTATAGAATCATACGATACTATCAACACTAGTATCATACGATATTATACAGCCAGGAGAAAAAACCTCGGCTGAAAAAACCTGCCTCCCCGTAAACAAAATAACATAAAATATCAAATATCAGGAAAATCTTGAAAGACATCAGTGTGATCATCTTCATGTTATCCGTCGATGGGCTCGGATAAACAAATTCTTCCCAAAACGACTCGTAATTCTGAATCTGAAATGAAAAAAGACAAAAGCAGAAAAGAAACCGATTATTCAGAATAAATCAAATGCATTTGCTACTTTAAAAATCATCAACATTAAGATTTCTTGGCCAAATAATGTTCGGAGGTTTATGAATATTTATGACAGAAATGTCACAAAATTTTAAAGAAATGAAAAAAAACTCCATCAATTTCCCCTTTCCGAATCAGTTGAATGTTACGAAACTGATAATTTTTCAACATCAGCTAATTTGGAGACGTAATCACACATGTCTTTCGAAATTCCTTCGATATTCAAATACAAATTCCTTATAGTTAAGAAGGTTTCAGGGATCCTTCACCTATGATGCTATTTTTCTTTGTGTTTATGGCATCGACTACTACGGTCATTCAGCCATATAATGCTATTAATTTATATAATAGTTTTCACAGTTGTTTCGATAAGTACTCCGTAAACGATTTGAGGGAGCATCTGAAAGCACACTTACTGCTTTGTCAGTTGTAGACAGGATTTTGGTTTTTTGGTTGTTTTTTGTGGAGTTCCATGGCATGGTGTTGCACATGGATGATATACTGTATGATTTTTTCTTTATTTATTTAATTTTATATCATGAATTTTTATATTTTTTCTTTAAAATTTGTTCTAAGGGGTTGAGTAAAATAGCGTTAGCTAAACTTCGCCTCATAATTGTATTTTACTGAATACAAATAAAGGCTCTTCATTATTATTATTATATTATTACGTAATTACGCACTTTGTATTGTCAGTATTCTGATATGAGCGACCAAGAAAATGTAGTTTTTTATTTTATCCCCATTATATTTTTTCAATTACGTATCCAACAGACAGTGCTACTACCTACCCCACTTACCCCACAAGATGCTATTTAGGGTAGGGGCTCGGAAATGTATTTTGAACACAGACCTGTTGCGGTGTTACCGCTGCCACCGTATGAAATGATAAGTGGAGATGAAATTGAAAGATGTTACGTTTTTTATTCCGTAACGCCCATTCTTCCTAATTTTGCAAAAAAAGTAATTTCCGAAGCGCGAATCTTTTCCAGTTTTATGGCAAAAGCTTCTCCCTTTCTGCCAGCCTCATCAGTTCTTGTTGAGTTTTTGGGGTACTCGGAATTGGGAGTGGAATAACTTCAAAATTGGGAAAGTTGATTCTAATCCAGTCGATCCTACTGGGGAGATTGTTAGACGCAATACACGAAAATAAAGCGTTTCCGAATCATAAATCTGAGTCACCGGATATCCAAGCTGCAGGATTTTATCGCTTCTTCCTCTGAGTTGACATGCAAGAGCGCAAATACCTACATTACATAGGCCGCCTTCGAATTGAAACCTAGAATTGAGTTCATAAAAATGGTTTGCAACAATTGTTCTCATCCTCTAAGGAAGAACATATTCGGTCTGTTTGTTTTTAGATGTTGATGTATCACAAAATTCAGTATTAAACTGATTATTTATATCTAGATGATATCTTCTTTCTCATACCAAAGCAGGTCTGGAGATTCATGCCATTTCCAGTTTTTTCCACTTCTGGATATTGCACAGCATTCTATTGTTGATCATTGATATTTAATATTCTTTCAAAGAACAAAGTGTTTTGTCATAACGATCGATTGCAAATGATAGGGCACTTGCTCGATTCCTGCTTTTTATTTATATCAACATCCTTACAGTCTTTCTTTTTCTTCAGAATTTTTCATTGAAACATTGCCAGTTGGAAGCTTAATCATCAATTTATCAAATATATGTACTCTTCAAACACCCAATTCAATAAAATGAACTTTTATCATCATCGACATTAGCGTATCCACTACTGAATTAATTTGATTACCACGAAGCTGGGTTAGAGCAGCATGATATTTTTTCTGATGCTTTTCATTTTGAATACCGGCAAATTTGTGGAATTCATTCATCACTGCAAAGTGCATATGTAGCTGATGAAGTTCAGCTATTCATCGATTCCAATGTGGATGAATTAAATAACGCATCCATCGGACTCAAGCAGGAAATAGGGAATTTCGCAATCCAAAAAAGTCATTTGCTCTTGCCTTCGGTTCTAAAAACACCAGAAATCTCAAACCACTGTTGCGAATGATGTTGTCGATTTTGTCGATAGTGCACGATTCCAATTGAAGATTATGGACGATTCACTGAGGTTTCACGAGCATGTGGATAATATTATTAGAATATCTGATGGAGCTTTAAAAGTGTTATATCTGCATAGATCTTAACTACCTATCTATTCTAAGAAACGAAAGTCTAATTCTGACAAAACTCAAAAACTGCTCTCCCGTGTATAGTTTTTGCTTGAATCTGGGCTCTCTCAGTCGAATTCAACGTGTACAGAACAACTCTGTGGCATTTGGGAAACACATGATAACTCCAAAATTAATATTTTTCAGTAGGAGCTATTTAATATATGTGTTGGCTTCATAAATCGCATATGAAAGATGAATAAAACAAAAATCTCATAAGCTGCCTATGAGACTTCATTTCAATTATAATGCTCTCTGTGAATTCCATGAAATAATTATGGGGAGAAGACCTCCCCATCCCTTCAATATGTTGCAACTCAGAGCCGATGTCCACAATGTAAACATTAGATATAAAAATATACTTGCTTGACTTAGGGTAACAGGTATAGTGATCGACACCTTAAGCGCATAGAGACTTTCAATTAATGATTTCAGCTTGTAATTTTCTTACAATAAGGTGGATACCCTTACAATATTATAGTTCAATTATGCTTCTTCGGTAAACACTCAGAACTTTTGGTATATGTTGTTTGAAAACTGAATGAGAATGATTTTTTTTCGAAGCGTCAGATTTGATAGTGATTGACAGACTTCGACAATCATAGACATACAAAATGATAGTCATTGACATCCTTCATATCATTCACTTACACTCTTGTATATGGGGTAGAACGAACGATTAATGAAAATGTTGATAATGTTATTCACTATATTCAATAATAAAGATAGAAACATAGATGCACATTCACAGGGGCTGTGTATTTTCATTTTTTTTTTCCATGTAGAACAAGTAAAAATTTTTTCATCTGGGCAAGTTTCCAGAAGGTATGTTTTATCGTCGGTACAATGCCAAAGTCACGAATATGCTTTTTGCATATGTTCACTATATCGCGATTATGGTCATGGTGTCAATGCCAAAATCGCGAAAGAGTTTGCTTATCCCCCTCTCCTACTTCTGGCCTAGTAGAACGAGAAGAAATCTATGTTTATAGCACTGTCTTCAATTTTTGAAACACGTTTTTCCCGGAACATGGTATTCTCTTTAACATGATGATACACATCGTTTGCAAATATAATTTTGGTAAACTTGTTGCAGCAGATGAAGCTTCATCAGGAAAATACAGAAAAAATATTCTCTATAAAAGCATATTACTCACGATACAAATTTGCAGCCACCAATTATTCTGTATTTTCTTCCAATTCAACTCAGGCATTTCCATAATTCTTTAAACTTGCAGTATCTGTGGATGTTCTCGGTTTCATAAATCACTGATGGAGTAATGTTGACTTTACAAATCGACTTATTTTCAGGTTCAATTTTTTCAGTTTTTTCTTCTCTTCGGCGTCAGTTTTGGCTTTGAGAATTGATCTCTTCTTCCCCTCTGCAGCTGGATATTTTTCCTTCTTTTCTATATTTTTCTGTCATTTCTCTCATAGCCATATCTCAGCGTGAGCCGGAGACCAAATAACTTTCAGAAAGTTTCTGGAGCCCAGCTCACAAAGAAATTTCCTGCATTCTCCTAGTAAGTAGTATTCGACCTCTGTCATAGCGAGGGATTTTAGTATTCACTGACTGTCACAACATGAGTTTCTCGGAGTACCATCTACTGATATTTGGATATTCTCCAGCGTGAAGACAAGAACAACATACAGTTCAACCTGTACTACAGAATAGTTCTTCTCTAGAGGGATGGTCAGTTTGAAACAAGTCCCGTGGACTCCACAAAGTCATCAGGGAACCAAGTAGGGCCTTTAGGAACAAATAGCCTCCATCAGGAACACTCTGTAAGGTAGGTACTAGGGATATTTAGTGATTGACACCCTCCTAGAAAATAGTTATTGACATGGTGTCAACCAATGTTTATCCGATCCGGAAAAAAGAGAACACAATAAAAAGCTTATCAGTTATATTCCAACTTTTCAAATACGCGATGAACTCGAATATCAAAATGTGATACTTCCAGACGGTGATAGACATCCTATGTCAATCATTGTTCCGACGTAATATAAACAAGACAGTCATTGACATACGATTTATTCTGAAAGAAAACATCAATGAAGGGTACGTTTATATCAATATCCAATCTTTGTAATCTTTCAAACACTGAAAAATTTCTTCCATATATCTCAGATACCCCAATCTAAAGAAATTCACGCATATGTGCAGTCACTTTCCTTAACAAAACGTCAACGATTGAACCGATTGTCATTACTACACAACTTCGCGACAAATATCTCATTGCGATCTGAGCAGGGGGCCAAATTACTGAACTAAAACATTCATCGAATGAGTGTTGGACCTTCTAGCATACGTGGGTAGAAGAAAAAAGTCGCTGGTAAATACCAATATGTTATTACGACGGCTTAAGTGTGTAGAGTGTCAATCACTATCGGGGTGTCAACGACTATACCGCTTACCCTATATATATTATATAATCCAAGGCGGTAATTGCGTTTTTGACAACTATATTTCGTACTAAGGATGATACAGAAGGAATCTATGCCAGAAATGATTAATATGATACAATACATGATATTTATAATGTCGGTACACAATTCAAATACGCGGAAAGATGTTACTGCTGAGCTTGCGGTTCTCACGGCCTTGCAATGAGCTTCGTCGTATTCGGATATGTAACTCATGCCTCACCATAGAACCTCAACCTTTCACAGAAGTTTCAGATACAACATCTGTGAATCATATAATCATATCATTAAGTAAAGTAACTTAAAGATTAGAAAACTGAGAATAAAATCAGAGAATAATTGCTCAGTTCTCTCTAACTCTCTGAGCAGGGAAGAAAAATGTAGAATATTTTGTCCAATTTCTATACTTAATATTTTTGGTATTATTTAGGATGGATTGAACAAAGTGTATTTACTATTATTCCTTTTTTTTCATGTGAAAACAAGGAATCAGTGAAATAGGGGTGAACTAGAGATTTCTGTTAAAAAAATATAGGCCTTATTATCATTTACATTAAATGTATGTAATAACTTGATGCTATTAGATTCGTCAAAGAATCATAAGAAATGATGGTTATTTTTGGGAGATTGTCAGATTGAAGGGTTTTATTTTTCGTCATGTTCCACAACTTTGAAAGAGGCTGCCCTAGGAAGAAGAATGATGTAGATTCTACTACCAATATATCCTAAGTCATTCAAACCATCTTGAATATAAACCATCTACACCATTTCCAAGTGTAATTCAGAAATTATCAAGTGTATTTCAGTCACTTTAATTTCAGAAAGCGTCAATTGAATTTCAGATTATTCAATTGAATTTCAGATTATTCAATTGAATTTCAGATTATTCAATTGAATTTCAGAAAACATCAAATGAATTTCAGATAATTTCATTTGATATTTTCTGAAATTCAATTGACAGATCTGAATCTCATTTGATGTTTTCTGAAATACAATTATCTCATCTGAAATACAAGTTGTCGATTTTTGAATTTCACGGTGTAGATAGAATTGTTTGTTTTTTATGAGAGGGTCTGCTTAATTTCTATTGAGATAGGTATCAAACTGAGCAAGTTCAACCAAACCAGTGACTGGCCCCAACTGGAACATTGTGTGGCCACAACTGATCGACGTGGCAACAACTGATAAATTGCACTCGATGTTGTTTCATTTTTGTATTATTTTTTTCGCCACCAAAACAATTTTTGATTGGCATCTTACTAGTCACAATATTTATAAGGAGCGTTTTTATATTTTTAATTTTGAGGCCCTGAATGAATAGTGATATGACCATAATGTGAAGTTGTCTTGAAATGGTCACAACCAGTGAGCTTTCCATACATATAAACTGTAGGTACTCTTATGGTATCAAAATTATTTTTTTTTTTATTTTTTTTTATTTATTGATCGAATTTGGAACCGAAATAAAAAAATTCATTTGAATTTTGAAATTTCCGGCCAAAACTCTCATCTCATTCGAGGGTTCAAAATAATGAAATCAATAAAATTAATAGATTAATATAATTTGAACAAATACACAAAAATACTCTAGAACATTAATAAATGTTAAAAATTGAATTGAAAATGACCTATCTTATCTATCTTTAGTAAATAGCAACTATCACCATCTCTATAATTGAAAATTCAATGTTCCAAATTAAAATTAATGTTCATAGTTCAACTCACTTCAAATATTTCAATATCACAATTGTTTATCAAATGAATTCTTGTACTTTAATCTCTATCTTCGATTCCAGCTACTCTAAGCATATATCCGATGTAATTTTTCCTTTCATTTCTGCTCCTACTTACTTTTACATTCATGATTCCCAATGTACATCTTCTGTTAGTTCATTTTACGACAATTTCAACTTAGAATTCTAATTTCATTTCAATTTTTTTTTTTTAATTCAGTTTTATTTCTCCTTTGATTCAATTTCAAGTTCACACTCCATCCATCATTCAACTCTTCTCCCCATTTCCACAGTTTCTCTCTTCTGCCATCCATACACTTTCTTGATTTATCTTATCCTAGTACTATACAATTTTCATGAACTAATATACAATGTTCATAGAACTACACAATAATTTTCTGTACCTAAATCTGTCAATTTTATTTCGTTACATCCCTTTCATTGAATTTTGATTGAAATTATACACTTTTAAACCATGAGAGTAGGTACCTACCTTCTATTTGTTTCCTTTTTATACACGGAATTTAAAATCACAGTAAATAGTAGATGATAACAATATTGGCCGAAATCATTCTGGAGGTGCTTCAGAAAAGGGATCTAATACATCAACTCGTCACAAATAATTACTTATTTCCTCTGTATTCATTAGTTCCATTCCAACACCTTTTAGCGAAGAACTGAAAAAACACACTGATTCGCCAACTTCAGAGTTTCCTTCAGTTTTCTGAGTTATTGGTCTTTCGAGAATGAGATAAATAAGCAGTGATCTATTCTACAGTAAACACTGAACAGGCTTCTAAGATCCCTTGTTTGGACAACCTCTTTCCGAACCCATTTATAGTTGGCTGGATTTTTGTCCTGCTACCAATAAATCAGCTTGCTCCCCCATAAATCTACTTGTTCCTTCACGGATCTGGGCCACCGGTATTACACTACATATATTCGGAGTTTATTCAAATATTTCTTGCATCTTATGGAAAAAGGAATGAAATTACTGCCGGAGACATAAAAACATGAAGGGGTATTTTAGCATTTGAACTTTTCCTATTAATATAAGAATTAGCTATTCGGAATTTACCTTGGTGTAATATTAATGCATACTATCCACTATGGTTTCAGGCTATTCAATTTTTCACCTTTCTTGATATGTTTGCTGTATTCTACATCCAACTTCAGCGTTCAGTCACATTGTTTCACCACAGCAAAATAATCACAGCCTGGTGTGACGTTACCCTCATTCAAGCAGATTCAGTTTCACGATCACAATTCGATGTGCAGAAAGGGACAGGCCGAGGCCAAATTTTTGTGGGGGAGGGGGGGGTAAATCTATCGAAAATTTTTCAACTGTAAATTGAATAAACAGAAAACAGTTATCCATATTACGGTTTAATATTTGTTTTCGTAAAAAAAATTCAAAATGATGAATTTCAACAGAGTTACTTTTTCCCATCTACCGAACATTCAATTAAGTATATTTTGTGGAGTTTGTTTTTTTCATGAAGCGTATCTTGATGTTGCTTGAAACATTGAGAAATACAAGTTGTTTTTTTCTTCAGTATTGAAGCTTTTCTTTATTTCATGGAATCTGAGAGCATGGCTCATTTTCATCAAAGAAAATCTTTTTTCTGAAAAATCTATTTTTTTTATTCTGTGAAAGGAGTGAATATTGGGCATCAAAGTGATGAGAAAATAACGTTGATTTTCCAATTAGCAACCCAATATTCAATAATTTGAGTTTCTTTACTTTATGGAATCGTTTTTTTTTTTGTGAGGAGCACCTTGAAGTATGTTTGAAACTTTGAAACACACTTTTTGTTTCATATTTTAGTTTAGTTCAGTCTCATTCTTTGGATCCATCACAAAATTTCAAGCATTCTATGGTCACTACCAGAGATGTTGCGAATGACAATTTTTCCACATCCGCGGATGTGAATGCGGATGTGGATTGTTAGAGACTCACATCCGCGGATGCGGATGCCAGGGCCGTTCTTAGGGTATATGGCGCCCGCATCAATTTAATATTTGCCGCTCTTTTCAACTATGTGCGAAGAGGTACCGCGCTGGCTGCCGCCCCTTCTGATTGCCGACCGAGTGCGGGGCACGCGCTGCACCCCGGTAAGAACGACCCTGGCGTATGCGATGCGGATGTTTAAGATCTTATATAAATATAGAATATTGGAAAAACATTTAAACAATGATAAACTTATTATTAACAGCCGTTTCGAGAGTAGCTTTTATTCCATCTTTTACAATGAGCCTCATCATTGTCCTCTGTATGTGGTTCAAAATATTTCCATATATTACTTTGTGTCGGTGGTGACATTTTCAATTAACTTCAGATAATTCAACAATAAACGGGAACCTCGCTGGGAAATTAAAAAAATAGTGTCAAAATGATAAACTTCACCTACAATGAAAGCTACTTCTGGTGAAACATGATGACATTTACCTGTATATTTCCTTATTAACAATATTTCAAGTAAACATAATATTCACAATATTATTCAATGTTGATTTATACATTACTTTACGACAAGTAATCCAAAACACAGAAAAAACGTTTTGATTCATTTACAATAAACATATGATTCACCACAACAAATGCTTCGGATCTTGTCCACCAATTTCTTCGCCCCCATTGGTCATTGTCTCGTACGAACGCGCCAATTGTCGGCGGCGCCAATTTTTTTCAAGTCGCATCCGGCAACTCCCAAATTGTATTACATCCGCATCCGCATGAAAATCCGCATCGATTCTTGCGGATGCAGAGGTCCAAACTTCTGCCGAAGCTCCGCATTTGCGGATGCGGATGCGAATATTCGCAACAACGCTGATCACCACCCATAATTTTCTCTCACACTTGTTATCCTTCGTGCCTTTTATATTCATGAATTTTTTTAATTATTCATATGGCACAACATAACTTGAACTTCACTCTGAATCTTTTTCCGTTCATTATTTACATTTATTTACACATATTGTTCATTCGCAAAACTTCGTACAATGTACGAAGAGCGTACCAAATGATGATTCTGCTTATCTGAAAGTAACAGCTTGAAATTATGATACCAGATGGTTTTTTTATGACACAGTCCATACGATGTAACTGAAAAATTCACAACTAGGTACTTACTTCTTGAGGCCGCATCTCTTCGAACACTTGATGGTAAAAATATTGGGTTAAATACCATTTATTGCCGGCTATACAAATATTGGTAAGTACTGATTGCAAACTTGTTTTTTCTAATTCAGATTCCTTCGATTTTCATTACCCTCTCGGAATTATGTATTTCAACTGCTTTGAAATTTTACCAACGGCTTTGAACTTATGAACTTCTCCATCATGTTGTTGTGTCATTCACTCTCCTCTTTCTATTTCGGTTGAAAAGTTATAGTTCAATTATCACCAATTTTGCCCACCCTATACAGAACGTTCAATCGTATACCACAGTCAGAATTGTATTTTTCTCTCGTAACTGGAAAGTGTTATTCCACACGGTTTGAAGGTCTCATTTTAGGACATGCAAGGCACATCTTCGAGGAAATCGATTTCCTGCTTCTAATAGACGATATGAAATATTGGATTGGGACTTGAAAACACAGCTGCAACTTTTTGCTGAGAAACTTATTTCTTAACATTTTTTTTATTCCCTTGGATATGGCTTTTCAAGAAAATTGAACGAAGCTAACCCTGCCAGTTGCTGAAAATACATTCAGGGTAGGCTCCCTTACCCCTATTCGCTGGAACCAAACATTTCAATATATCACATTTTTCGTATTATTCCATAATGCCGCCAATAACAACATCGAATTTTCATAACTGGCAACTGTTCCGGTTTGCTGCCTGATCTTCTGATCATTCATGACTGTCATGAATTACGAAAAGAAAGTCACAAGTTGAGAAATATTGGAACAGAAACCAACCCTACTATTCCTTCACGTTGTTTAGTCCTTCTTCATTTATCGAAATGATGGAAATTTCAATATTCGTATCTGTTGAAGTCGTAATTCAACTGTTAAAATAAAACCAGGAGAAAGCGAGTTTTACATTATGAAATTACTCATTTTGATGAGTTCAATTACCTATCAAAAAAGCAAGTCTCTCTTTTGAAAACAACATCACAGTTGAAGAAAGACAGCAACAAACATTTATCGCTTACCGTCAGAAATTACAATTTTGAAATAACAGATTGAAGAACATTCAAATCTATCTAAAACTGGAAATATTGTTGCGGCTTCCTGGCCTTCTTCCCTTATATACAGGTGTTTGGTTATTCAACGTGATCCTTCATAATAGATGCACTAGACGTCATTTGCAGCAGATTACGTCGAGTGAAGCAGGGACCCAAAATATATGATTACGAAGATACGGCGATTTTTCAACGTTTTTGAAATTTTCTGCTTCATTATCGAGAAAACTCATATTTTCAAAAACTGCTTGACTTTAAATATTCAATGAATATTTTTCTGAAAGCTGAGGGGATGGCTATCATTTCTTGCGAAAAAATATTTTTTTAAATTCAGACAAACCGAGATATAATGGGTCGTAAATGGGTGAAACTATTTCTGTCATGAAATTTTGATGAAAGAATCGAGAATAATATTATGAACTTGGTGTACAAATATAAGGAAAAAATTTCTCCTTTCATCAGCGTTTCAAATAGGTACATACGTCAATAATTATTTCATGCGATCACAAAATATGGCCGGAAAACCGAGCAGTTATCAGATTTTTTCGAGTTATTATTGTTCAAAAGCTTGATTTTGATATATATATATATATATATATATATATATATATATATATATATATTAATACTATCTGAAACTTGTCTCAATCCGAAAGATAGTGATGAATACTTCAAAGGTTGCGTTCATAAACTTACTCAGAGTGAGCTCTCCTTACTCTGAAGCGTTCACAAACTTACTTTGTCTTCCTCTGAGTAAGCTTTGCAGACTCTGCTATTTGGGAGAGTAAACACATACTCTGACAGTTGTGACGTACGATTTTCATTCTGTCCTGCTCCCACAGACTTTTTGAAACTTGAATATTATTCGAATAAGTATTGATTTCTGGTTTTGTTTCATTTCAATAACGAAATACGAAACAATTAATTTTTCACGTGAAACAACTATTCCGCGAAATGAAGAAATGTAGGAAAGAATTAATTTAATGATTAATAAATTTGATGAAATTGCTAGCAGTAAATTAACGAAGCTCAAAGTAAACTTTACCAAGAGATAATGGTGAAGAAGAAAAGAGTTTCTCCCTGTATTCCAGAACCTAGAGTGGTCCGTTCAAGTTCAAATAAATCGAGACATGAAAAGACCCACAATAATTGTTTTTTGTACCTGATTATAAATCTACGTTGATATTTTGTTATATTCAAGAGTTTACGGGTCGGTTTCACAAAACTTTGATTGTACCCTTTAATTAATTGGAGCTACCGCGATTCGTTGAAATTTCAAACCGAGTGATTCTATTGGTTCGAATTTACGTAAGGTTTTTTAATCGCACAATTAAAGTTTTGTGAAACCGACCCTACATCTGTCAAGATTCCTTCATATTTTGCTTTATCTTTCATACAATATCTTCTTCTTAGCTTCCTTAAATGACTATTTCTTATTACGAAGTATTTAAATTTTTCTGGCGTAGTCAATGAAACAACAAAACATGGTATAACATTTTTAATTTTCTGCTTTCAAGAAAAGAATACAGACAATAATATCCCCATTGTTTCTGTCTCATTAGAAGTAATTTAACGTCCTGAGAACATTTATCAGTTCCTTCTTCCCTCACAATCATCAAAAAAACAAGTTGTGCTCTGCTTTTAAAATAAAAGGAAAATAGACTATTCTTCGAAGACAACTAAAAATGTACGAGAGAGATTTTTTTCTTAAACTTCTATTATTCATTCACGATAGCAACAATTCAATATTAATACGATATATAAAAAATGTATATGCAAAAGTGTTATTCATAACCTATACCTTTGTTCAATGTTTGATGTGGAGTAAAGAACGAAGTATATTTCTGATCATATGGCCATACTCTTCTCTACTCTCTGAGTGAGTTTGTGAACGCAGCCAAGATACCTAACTACAAGCTTATTAGAAGAGATCGGATTTGAGCATTTTAATTTAGAAAACTTTCTAAAAGATATGCATGATCTTCCATGGAATGATATAATTTACGAAAAGTATATCCACAATAAGATAATTATTTCGAATAATTCAATTTTAACTTTATTTGATCATCATGCGCCGGTGAAGGTTTCACGAAAAACTAAACCTAAAGCACACTGGTTGACGCAAAATCTGAGAGAGTTTATGAAACGTAGAGATGAAGCTTTGCAGAGGTTCAAACGATCCAAGAGTGAATTAGACTGAGTCGCATACAAAAAATTGAGAAATTTCACACTATGGGCAATAAGAAAAAAAAAGCACTATTGAAACTCCCTTAGTGGAAATAAGAAACAAACTAGGTCTACGCTGACAAGTTTCAAAATCTGTGCGAACAAATATAATGAAATACCACATAGTCTTTCGGATCCAAATGAAATCAATAAATACCTTTCAACCTTTTTAGATAGTGAATCGAATTGCTCGGATGAAAAAGTTTTATTCATATAATAAACATGATAAGAATTCTAAATTTGAATTTAAATTAACAGAAACTGCTGAAGTTAATAGCATACTGAATCATATGAAAAGTAATACCACTAGTGTAGATCAAATGTCACCAGAGAGAATACTTTATGAACAGGTGTATGAATACTGTATAGAGAATATTATACCTGATTCTCAATGTGGCTTTCGAAGTGATTTTGGGATATCAGTGGGCGCGTTCACCGAACGTAACAGTTGTGCACCTTTTGCGGAATCGTCCGATGGCACAAACGCTACAAACTCAACATGTTCTGGAGAAGCGGTCATTCTTGGGAGCGCTTTCAATTCATGCTAGGTAGCGGTAGCGCAGCGGTGGCAAAATATTCGTTCGGTGAACCCGACCAGTGGCACTTACAAACGTGGTTGAAGATATTTTCAGAGCATGTGATAAAAAGATTAAGGCTTTCGATACTGTGAACCTTGATCTTCTGGTTGCAAAGTTGCACTATTACGGATTTTCCAGTGAATCTGTTATGATCATGAAATCATATCTGACTGGCAGATTTCAAAGAATCTTTTGAAAAGATCAATTTTCAGACACAGTTAATGTAAAATCTGGAGTTTCTCAAGGTTCTGTCCTTGGGCCTTTGCTATTCCTCATTCATGCTGCAGTTTTGGTTCAGTGGTTCGAGTACTGCGAGGTTCAGGCTTTTGCCGATGATACTCAGGTTTATATATGTTTCAATTCAAATGAATATTTGGAAATTGAATAATTAATTAATGAAGATCTCAGGAACCTATGTAAGTACTCTGAAGATCATGATTTAAAACTTAATCCTGATAAATCGAAGGAAATCATTTTCGGCAGTAAAAAAAATCTGAGTTTCTTGCTAGTAAACTGAATATAGTCATAAACAATACGAAAATATCCTGTGTTGATACGGTGAGAAGCTTGGGACTTAGGTTCAGAGAACATACCAAAAAACTTATTCGAAAGTCATATTCAGCTCTGAGGGTTCTGTATTCTAATAGGCATATTTTGAATAAATCACTCAAGAAAAATTTATGCGAAACTCTAGATTCGATCATATTTTTCATTCATACAGAGATATCAGTTGGTTGAAGATGAATGAGCGCAGAGTCCTTCACTACTCAGCTTTTCTTTTGAACATAATCCAAAATCCGCAAACGTCAAGTTCTTTGAAAAAGCGCCTAATTTTTCGACGTGATGTCCATAATGTTGATTTGAGGGATGTTGTAAAATTAACTATGCCACACCATAGCAAGGCAATTTTTCAACGATCGTTTTCGTACAATGCTGTGAAAACATTCAATTCTATACCGCAGAATTTTATTTGTTTGAGTTCCCAAATATTCCGAAAAAAATTTAAGAGATACTTGTTGACCCAGAACAATAGTTGATATATTGTGGAAATTAGTTTTCATTGATATTATTCTTTGTCGATATCTTGAATATCGCATGTAGAAATTTCTTTTTTCTATTTCAGTATCGTAATGGGTTCATTACAGTTCTAAAAGTAGTGCTGTAATGAAACTCATTACAGCATTGTTTTCAGTTATATTTTTCGTTTTGTGGTTGTCAGTACTTGACCGCAATCTGTCAAATTTCGTTAGTGACACCAACTGCCAAGATACAATACAAAAGTCTCTAATCTGAATTTTTATTTGAATTTTGAGAGTTTTCTGCAAAACTTTACTGAAATAGAGAAAATATCGTCTAATACTCGTTGTAGAAGGCAATTCCAACACTCATGCTCCTTCGTCGCTCGTTTTCGAATTTCGCATTCGTGTTGGAATAGGAGCTCATTTGCAACTTGTTTTAGAATATACTATTATAATTAATTTTTTTTGTGAGTGACGAATTTATTGTAGTGTCCTCGGTAGTGTCATAATAGTTTTCATCTGATTCGGTTGAGTAGCCTAAAGCTAGACTATCGCCAGAGTGAAATAACTAGATTAAATCTAATTAAATTTTTTCTTGTAACTGTAGTTTCAATTTTTTATCCTTCTATTAAAGACATGAGTATTATTTATTATTATTATTATTTGGACTCAGCAAAGTGTTAATATCATACTGACGGGGAAAGCAATCGTATCAACGCTTCAGTCGTGGTTCAATGCCTCATTATTATTATTATTTAGATACCCTTCATATAATTTCAAAAGGTTCCAGATAGGCATTTAATTCGGGAAGAATCTCCCATTTGTAAATTTCGAGCTTAGAACAACTACCTCAATCGAATATATCAGGATGAGTGGGAGAAGATCAGCCGAAAACTTTTTGAGGGTTTTGTTAATGAATCAACGAATTCAAAAGATAGTGGAACTGAAAACTTCGTTACTTCACATCCAAGCGTTTCTCCAATAATAAAATGCGAGATAGCGCATTTTCCTAATATGCTCTCCAAACGAGAAAAAGAATTCCTCGGAATCTTATTTCAGATATCATCAGAAACTTGAATGCAGTTTCCATGGATGGTAATCTGGAGTATATAACTTTCAAATCTTTCATTGATTTCGCATTAACCCCAACTTTATCCACATGACGATAAAACAAGTAACTCTCTTTAGTTTACCCACTATAACCCACGTTAGATTTAGTTTATGGATAAAGTATGAAGAAAAATCAATTACTCTGTTTTCAAATGTTTCCATGCAAAAGTTTGGGACAGGACAATATAAGTAAGTTTTTAATAACCACAAGTTGCCTTTTCCAAAATCTCATGTTCTCATCTTTTCACCAATGTACAGAATATGTCATGACTACATGTTGTTTCAAAGTTCTCTAGATATTTTTCATTGTTCGCTCTCTGATATAAGGATAGTTGTTTTGGGTTAACTGTGGAAGCTGAACATGTGGTTTCCTCTCACTATTTTTCGGCTGTTGAATGGTGTATGAATTAAATAAATGAATAATTAAATAACTAGGCTAACAAACTTCAAGGGGATGTTCTAAACATTATTTGAGTCACTTTCGACCAAAATCATATCATACAAAATTCACAATGCTGCCAGCAGTTTCGGCAAAATCGTAAAAAATGTGTATATATTTTTTTCTTCAACGCCCTTTACCTTGAATACGGATGGCTTCACGAAATTGTTTTACTGAATAATCCCCAATTAATTTGCAGTTTTCTATCAATCCTGGAGACGGGATTACCTTTCTTAACACTCTGGATAGAAGCTGATAAAAACCTACTGAATCTTGATGTTGGGAACAACAAAGATTATACTGCGAATGAGGGATCAGAGGAAGTCTATATGAGTATTCACAGGAGGATATCCTATGTTATTTCCGTGTGAATGAGCTATCAACTTGATCTGAAAATCTTAATAAGTCTTAAGTATTGCCCAGGGAATCGCTCCAATGTAGTCTTCTCTTTCATGTGGTTATCGTGATTCTCAGCCTTCTTCTGGGGATTGCCCATTGTGAAAAACATGAATTTACATATAACATGCCAAATAGTCGGTTCTTTTCTCGCAATAATTTGCTTATGGCTTTTCCTTTGGGTGTTGTAACGAAATAAAAAGAATTGGTTCCCACTTCTATATCTGTCTCATTCGGCTTTTTTTCTCGTAATTTTCTGAGCTGATGTTGCGATTGTTACTGTGGGATTTCCGAATATTGTTTCAACTTTCCAACTACCTACTTTGGATATTATGAAGGGTTCGGAGTGTTCTTGTCGAGCTGTTCTCATCTGTGTTTCATCACAAAGATATATTGTGCGAAAATACGACTTGAGAACACATTATAAATTTCCAGATTGGATTCAAATATATGTATAGGAACTTGGATGTACTACATCTCATCAAAATATGAAGTTGTTCTTCCTTTGATTCGCGAAAACACTTTTCTTCATGGTTCTCGATGAAATTAGGCGATGTCATTAAGAATCATAATATATTTGAAATGTTCAAATATTTACTTTTATCGCTCATGTTAAATTGTGACTTAAAACCCTAGGCTAAATAAATATACCCGTTTATATTCTATACAACTTCTACAGATTAAACTACGGTGTAAAACTAAACTTAGAATATTTAGAGGTAATCTTGGATATCGAGATCGAATGAGTTTCTCATACATTCGTTCTTAGACCTAGACCTAAATCAGATATAAATGGGATCGTATAGGTATTATCCGAACTAACCATTATATTACAACCATCTATCATCTAATAGAACCAAAAATACATTATCACACCCTTGATAATGAGTAATTGGTTCTCCAAGTTGTTTTCAATTCGGCACTCATGTGCGTCATAATAAATTTCATCTAAAACACAATGGTCGCGTTCACCGAACGAAGATTTTGCCACCCCTCCGCTACCGCTACCTAGCATAAATTGAAAGCGCTCCCATAATGACAGCTTCTCCAAAACGTGTTGAGTTTTTAGCGTATGTCCGTATGTGCCACAACTACTGTTACGTTCGGTGAACGCGGCCAACGGTAGAATCATCGGTGACGTCAGTACCGATGTGTGAAGAAATGCCTCATGTGTTCCTTTCTCGGTTCCTTCACAACAGCCACCAGCTAATTTTATAAGAAGGGTTTCCTTTTCTAGAGGTTCTTTGCTTCGAAACCAAGTAGAAAAAATCGGTACCGATGTGTGAAGAAATGCCTCAAGCGTTCCTTCCTCGGTTCCTTCGCAACAGCCACCAGCTATTTTTATAAGAAGGGTTTCCTTTTCTAGAGGTTCTTTGCTTCGAAACCAAGTAGAAAAAATTTATGAATTAGCATTTTTGTCTCGTTGCTTCATTCTGAAATGAGTGAGGGCCTCTAATACTGTTGTATAATCATGAGAAGAAAGTAATTGTGTTATTATTCTTAGCTGTGTTTGACAAATTAACATAAATCCAACAGGGCCAGAAAAAACCCGGGTTTTTTTTTAAAGCCCAACTCGGCGGTTTTTTTTTTATTTTTCTGAGTGGAATTTTGTTATGAGAATATTTTGCGTATTTTGTGCCAATTTGTGCGGTATGTTATGAATTTTGTGCTCATTTAGTTCTCGTGCTATTTCGAGTTTTCACTATGAGTTACCATCAACTTAACGCTGTGACTCATATATGGAATTTTGGAATTTTTTTTTATAAATTGTGCTGATTTTGTGCCAATTTATGCCGTGAGTTACGAATATTGAGCCCATTTATTTTCGAAATATTTCACTATGAGTCGCTAACTTGACGCTGTGACTCATATATGGAATTTTGGAAATAAATTTTTTTTTATGAATTCTGCTCATTTTGCGCCAATTTGTGCAGTAGATTTTGCCCATTCAGTTTTCGAGATATTTCGAGTTTTCACTGAGTCAAGCGTCAACGTCAAGTTGGTGACTCATATTGTAACGAAGCGAACTTCGTCACTAAGAACATACTGTATATTTTCCAACTGTTTCTAAATTCAAACACGAAATTATTTCTTATTTCGTATTGTGACGAGGTGAACTTCGTTACTCGAATCATCCTGTATAATTTCCAACAATTTTACATTCAAACATAAAATTATTTCGAGTTTCATATCGTGAAAATCTAATAATCCAATTTCAGATTTCTACCTATGTAGAAAAAACTTACGTTCGCGACGTTATCTGCACCATATGTGTTTTTTGTGCGGAGCGGCAATTGTTTTCACGATATCCGGGACTCGAAATATTCCTCCTCCAACCGACCTTATAAATTCGGCAGTTTTGAGGAAGACAGTCAGTTCTCAGTTCTCCGATAGTTTTTCGAATTTTGAATTTTCCGATAGTCAGTTCTTCGAGTTCTCCGATAGTTTTTCGAATTTCGAATCTTACGATAGCCAGTTCGCAGAGTTTTTGAGTTTTCAGCTCCGAGAGTTCTAGAATATTACGATAGTTGAGTTTTCCGAGTGGTTAATTCCGAGGAGTTTTGTGCCATTTGTAATTCCTCACATTTCGAGCGTGAAATTCTTCAGACTGCGATTTCGATATTCCCAACGAACGAGATAGGACTCAAGTGTTGTGTCGAGACCAGGAATCCACAGGATTGGTAAGACCCATCTTATTCACCTGTCTACGTGGCCGGCAAGTTTTCCTGTGCTGTTCGACAAGGGGGGCGATATCCGGAATTTATACTTTCTCGTTATTTTTTTTTTAAATTACATCTCGTAGCCTACGTTTAGGCCCTGGTGATAGAGCTATCATTGAGTTGATACTCTTTCACCCCTCAGTGAAGAGTCCGCCTGGGGGTTTTCGCTTGGTTGTTTCCCCCTTTCTGAGGATCACCAGAGAGACTCTTCAATCCTGAGGAAAAGGGGCCGGTGTCCTTAATTCCGGGTTCGCGGACCTTCTCGCCAGATATACCCATCTTCTGTTCCCCAACTCATTTTTGGTAGGTGCGCCAATAAGCGCTAGACCCAGGATACTGCTACGCGGTATTCCTTCGCGTAGTCTACGTTTAGGCCCTGGTGATAGAGCTATCATTGAGTTGATACTCTTTCACCCCTCAGTGAAGAGTCCGCCTGGGGGTTTTCGCTTGGTTGTTTCCCCTTTCTGAGGATCACCAGAGAGACTCTTCAATCCTGAGGACAGGGGTAAATTGCCCTATCTTTCCCCACTACAGCTGTCATCTGGCCAGCGAATTTCGCAACGTTCGTTCAAACTCCGTTTTGGCAGGCGCGCCGACGTGCGCAGTCCTGGGTTTTCTTTGCGCCTGTCTGAGGGGGGGATATTGGACAGAACTCCTCGAGTCAAGGGGGAGGGGAAAGTGGATCGCGTGCGCACGCAGGACAGGACAACTTGTCGACAGGTAGACAGGGTGTACCGCCTTTCACCCGCTACATTGTATGCTTTTCACTGGTAATCAAGATAATAAGGCTACTGGCTATCGCTCTCTTATTAAACTGCTTTCAAATCACGCATTTTAACAGCTCTACATACGCCGCCCGCTCACCTCGCTTCATTTTATTCCGTCCGTCATTTCTGTTGAGTTTTCTTTGTAGCTATTTTGTGTATATTGTTAAATTTGCTGCTTTTTTCGTTTTATTGTAGCACCGCCAATAAATTGCAGCATTGCACGTAACATCAAAGAGTTTATATTTAGCAATATATTGTGTCTCGTCGACGTGCGTTTTATTTATTTAGCTCAAGGTCGCTCCTCTTCAGTGGAAGAAATAGTATCTTATCAATCGCTACCACCCCAGATTGAATCGAACCTTGTCTCCAACTGTAGAAAAGCTACCCAGGTGGACAACTGTGAGCGACGTAAGGAATTGCGACCTTATAAAACCCATCGCAATTGGCGCCTGAGTAAGCTTGGAAAGGTAGTGGTAGGTGTAAGTCGCAACCCAGAGAAAAACGCCGTCACAATTTGGCGCCCGAGCAGGGACGAAATTTCTTCACAATAAGGCCGAACAGAAGGGTTTTTAGGGTTAACATGGAGGTGAACAGGTTGAGAGCTGAGGAGCTGAGATGGAGGCTGAGAGCTCGTGGCCAGCGGGTCGGAAGGACCGTCCAGGAAAACCGAATGGAATTGAGGGGGGCGCTGACGCAGAATGCGCAGTTCTGTCTCGTAGACAGAGACATGGAAGAGGAATTGGAAGATGCAGGTCGAATCCTGAGAAGCCTGGTGGAACAGGTTCAGGAGTTCGACGAAGATAACGCTAGGAATGAGGAATCCCGTATCCGGAGTCGGCTCATCCATTTTCAGAACCGTCTGAGTCAGATGAGGCCGACGACAGCGGAGGAGAGGAAAAAGGCCAAAGAGCTTACTGAGTTGTGGAGGCAGACGGACGAGATGCTGAGAGACGCCGTACTGCTGGCCGAAGCCAGGGCTACTTTGAGCACGCCGTTGGGTGCTGAACCGCTGATTTCTTTCGAGGATCCTCCACTGGATAACTCAGGAGCTGTCAACTCGGAAAGCGGAAGCGACTCCGAGGAAGATGCTGGGGTCACGCCGGACCCAGGCAGGGAGTCAGGAGCTGTTCGGAACCACATGCAGCTGAACCGAACAGGACTACCGGAGAACCAGGAGGGAGGTCTTTCTTTGAGTTTCTTCCGGAATTTGCACGACAGTGCTTGTGAAACTGTTCGTCGACGGCTGAACTTCACAAGTTTCTTGGGGACAGGTGACCAGGGAAGGTCTGGATCACCGGTGCCAGGGAACCGGAGGGCGGTAGCTGAATCAACTCGGCGGATTTCGTTCCCGTTTCTGGAGCCGGAAGAAACGAGGTCAACCGAGGAAGACGAAACTCATACGGTTGTACCGAGAGAGCGAGACCGACCCAGTGAGTCGGAGAGGTTGCCTCAAGGTCGAACCGGAGAGGATGACCGAACGAGACCGGATGGGACATCCCAACAGCAACCCAGTCAGCCGTTCATACCGGTGTACAAGTGGAATGTGCAGTTCGACGGGTCGGCAGACGTGGACGCTTTCTTGTAGGAGGTCGAGCAGTTGGCGGTGACTCGCAGAGTTACGCAGCAATGCCTGCTGGATTCCATATTCGAGCTGCTGCGGAAGGACGCTAGGGACTGGTACATCCCCAGGAGAGGGTGTTTCAGCGATTGGGAGGATTTCAAGGAACAACTTCGTGAGGCTTTTCTCCCCCTCGATTACGAGGAAACCCTCCTGGAGGAGATCAGGAAACGTACCCAAGGAGAAGGCGAAAAACTATTACTTTTCGTAACCAGGATGCAGAACCTCTTCCTGAAGCTGTCCGTAAAACGACCCTCCGAGGAAGAACAGGTGGCCATAATCAGGAAGCGGCTGTTACCGGCGTTGCAGAAGGCATTGGCCTTCCAGGAGACGAAAACTTACGCACAACTGCTGGCCAGAGGAAAGGTTTTTCGAGCTGGTTCAGTGGAATACCGACCAGTACGTTCCACCCCCGACTCGAAAAGGGCTGATTGATGATCCACACCTGGTATATGAAGGCCCCTGTCGAAGACCGTCGCAGACGCTGACTGTCGAGTCCCCATCGCCTGTGAGGCCAGAGGCACCAAGAGCGTCGCCTAGGATCGACGCAGAGCCGCCAGACAGGAAGTCCGGCCCGACTCAGGCCCAGTCAGACGGACCGACACGTCGCGAGAAGAAAACTGTTCGTTTCGCTGATGCAAAGACTGATAGGATGCAGTGTTGGCGTTGT
This sequence comes from Hippodamia convergens, assembly GCA_038502775.1. Lineage (NCBI taxonomy): Eukaryota > Metazoa > Arthropoda > Insecta > Coleoptera > Coccinellidae > Hippodamia > Hippodamia convergens. The sequence continues at coordinate 26,930,947 of CM076610.1, forward strand.
GGAGAAATGGGACACTTTAGGAGAGAGTGCCGAGCGACGCCAAAGATTTTCTGTTCCCGATGTGGAAAAGAAGGTGTCTTGTCCAAGGATTGCCGATGTTCGGAAAACTAGAACGGAGTTGCCTCGCGGGGAGGAGACAGTTCCGTTGACAGCATCCCCAACCCATCAACCTAAACAGGCGCAAGACAATCGGCCAATTGTCATCGTGGGCATCGGACAAGAACCCGTGAGAGCCCTGTTGGATACTGGCGCATCCAGGTCATTCCTGAGCAGCAGAGCGGCATAGGCCTGCCGTAGGATTTTCGTTTGGCCGTCTGCGGTTTCGGACGTGTTGGCCACTGTGGCTGACGGGAATTCAGTCGCCGTTGAAGAGGTGTACGAGCCGAGAATACGGTTCGGAGAGGAGGAGGTCGAAGCCCGGCTTTATTTGGTGCCCAACCTACCGATAGATCTCGTCCTGGGAATGGACCTACTGAGTTCCCACGACTTCAGGATCGATTTAAAGACAGCGAAATGCTATCTGAAGGGCGAGTTGTTGGAAGCAGCCGTTTCTCCAGCCGTCATCCTGCACAACTCGTCGATCAGTTTCTTGGGCCAGCGGGAGGAGCAAGTTCTCCGGAAGTTCCTGGAGCGGGAGCTGGCAGGATTTGATCAAGTCCAAGGACTGACCAAGATGGCAAGACACGAGATCAAGATCAAACCAGGAACTGAGCCGATCAAGCAGAGATACCGTCCGTGTAACCCGAAGATGCAGGAGATAATCGACCAGGAAGTTGACCGGATGTTGGAGGAGGGTATCATAGAACCCTCGAGATCCCCATGGAGTTCCTGCGTCGTTATCGTGAAGAAGGCTAACGGAAGTCCCAGGTTCTGCATAGATTTTCGAGCGGAGAATGAGGTCTCGATAAAGGATGCTTACCCGTTGCCGTATATCGCCGGCATACTGAACAAACTCAGGCGTGCAAAGTACATCTCTACGTTGGACTTGAAACAGGGATACTGGCAGATTCCTCTCACGAAGGAGAGTAAGCCCATTACCGCTTTCGCTGTGCCTGGAAGGGGTTTGTTTCAGTTCCGGGTTATGCCGTTTGGCCTTCATTCGGCCGGCGCAACGTTCCAGAGACTTTTGGACCGTGTTATCGGTCCGGAGCTGGACCCGATTGCCTTCGCGTATCTGGATGACATAGTGGTCTTAGGGGAGACTTTCGAGGAGCACCTGGAAAACTTGAAGGTGGTGTTTCATCTCCTCCGGGAGGCAAACCTCAAGATAAACCCTGAAAAGTGCGAGTTCGTGAGAAGTTCTCTCAAGTACCTAGGCCACGTGATCACCGCAGAAGGAATCGCAACCGACCCCGACAAGATTTCTGCCATCAACTCCATGAAGCCGCCGAGGAATGTTCGTGAACTTCGCCTTCCTGGGGGTTGCGAGCTGGTACCGAAGATTCGTGGACGATTTCACGAAGATAGTTACGCCCCTTACGTTGTTGCTGAAGAAGAAGCAAAGGTGGAAATGGGATGATGCGCAGCAGCAGGCTTTCGATGCGCTGAAGAAGAGGCTCACCGAGTCACCGGTGTTAGCCTGTCCGGATTTTTCTCAACCGTTCACGCTGCAGACAGACGCATCCGAGAATGGCCTCGGAGCGGCCTTAACTCAAGTTCGTGATGGACGCGAACGGGTGATCGCCTACGCCAGTCGCACTCTGAATGGTGCGGAGAAGAATTACTCGGTGACAGAGAAAGAATGTTTGGCCATTGTATGGGCCATAGACAAGATGAAGCCATACTTGGAAGGTTATAGGTTCACCGTTATCACCGATCACATGAGTCTGCGGTGGCTGCAATCTATAAAATCCCCATCGGGTCGGATTGCAAGGTGGTGTGTCTTTCTGCAGCAATATGATTTCGAGATTAAGTATAGAAAAGGTGCCCTGAACCGAGTAGCGGACACCTTGTCGAGAGATCCCCTACCGTCCGAAGAACAAGTTTGTGTGACCGAGAACCCGATCAGATGCCCCTGGTATGTCAAGAAGTTCCAGGAGGTTTCGAAGAACCCCTCAGATTTTCCGGACTACAGGATCCAGGAAGGAAGGTTGTACCGGCATTTCTGGAGTTCGGATGACTTCACAGAAACTGAAATGGGAAAACCATGGAAACTGTGCATCCCGACTGAAGATCGGCAGTCTGTCCTGCGGGAGAATCATGATGTGCCAGTAGCCGGCCACTTGGGAGTCGCGAAGACCATAGCTCGAGTGGCCCAGAACTACTACTGGCCAGGGATGTTCCGTGAAGCGGCCCAATACGTGCGTAGGTGCCAGCAATGCCAGAGGTATAAAGTCTGTCAGCAGAAACCTGCAGGAAAAATGCAGCCGCACCGCACCAGCGAGCCGTGGGAGACCGTCAGTACGGATCTGGTAGGACCTCTACCACGTTCGAGGAAGGGGAATACTTACCTGGTTATGTTCCAAGATCGCTTCTCAAAGTGGATCGAATGCAGACCTCTTCGAGCAGCTACAGGCAAGGGAGTATTCCAGGCTTTTTACGACCTGGTGGTGTTGAAGTTTGGATGTCCGAAGACCGTAATAAGTGTCAACGGGTCACAGTTCGACGGCCGCCTATTCAAGGGTAACTTGAAGAGTTTGGGCATTCACCACCGATTTGCTCCAGTATACTCCCCGCAGTGCAACCCCGTGGAAAGGGCAAACAGGACGATCAAAACCATGATTGCGCAGTTCTGTGAGCAAGATCATCGCTCCTGGGATGAGCATCTTGGAGAACTGGCGTTCACGTTGAACTCTGCCAAACATGAATCTACCGGATTCACACCGGCGTTCCTGAACTTCGGCCGGGAGCTCCGCTCTCCCGAAACGAACCGTCGTACCGAAGGAATGAGGGATGTTGCAGAGAATTCGACCGAAGAACCTCCTGTCCGAGGGGTAGACCAGTATGCGACTCGTCTTAAACGATTACGAGAGACGCGGGAGTTCGTCAGGCTCCGGTTAGACCGAGCTTTTAATCAACAAAGCCGTTATTACAACCTCCGGAGGAGAGAGTGGTCGTGCCGGGTCGGAGACAAGGTGTTGCGCCGGGAACGTCCGTTATCGTCGGCGGTTGGCGGTTTCGCGTCTAAGTTGGCCCCCAAATATTCCGGTCCGTATACGGTTGTAAACGTAGTGTCTCCCGTAGTTTACGATTTGAAAGATGCATCAGGTAAATACCTCCGTCATATCCACGTGAAGGATTTGAAACCGTATCACGAAGGTGAGCTGAGCGGTGAGCCGTCGACATCCGCTGGCGACCAGCGGATATAGGGTGAAAAGCATACGAGATTGAACCGTACGTAACCGAAATGACGTTCATGTTTGGAACCACGATGAGAAGATCAAGTTTCGTGGATTCTCAAAAGGTAGCCAAAAGGCGGGTGTACGGAGAAGTTCAAGGTGATGCTGTTGTAGTTCTGTCATCCAAGAGAGCATGGCTGGCTACACCCCAAGTTTGTCCTACCTTAGGAGACCGCAAGGCCGATCCGGATTCCCCAAGAGTGAGATCGTCGGTCGTAATAGACGAAGTCCGAATAAGAGGCACTAATCCCTTTTGAGTTTCAGAAGAGAGATGTCCAAAAGGGTTAGGGATCGAATCGACGCCGAGGTGGTGGGTTCCATGACAGCCAGGTACGATCTGCTGAGGGAAGAAGACTGTGAATCAGGTCCAGGCTGGAGGGACATGTCAGGGAGTGTTCCTGCCCGAAGCCATCCATCCACAAGTCCACGGTCCAGGAGAATTCGTCGAGCGCCAGACAAGGCGTTGATCAAGAGGCTAGGTCGGACAGATCAAATACCAGATCTGTGGGGGTTCAACACGACCTTCTACGACCCCTGACGAGCCTCCAACACGGGCCGTTGGAGATTCGTCCGGGAGTGCTATTGGCTCTGTGCCAATAGTCCGCCAAATGGCGAGGTGGCTGGCGACGATGAGGTTAAGAAAAAAAAACTTTGTTTTTTTTTCGGTAAGTGGAGGGGGTGTGTAACGAAGCGAACTTCGTCACTAAGAACATACTGTATATTTTCCAACTGTTTCTAAATTCAAACACGAAATTATTTCTTATTTCGTATTGTGACGAGGTGAACTTCGTTACTCGAATCATCCTGTATAATTTCCAACAATTTTACATTCAAACATAAAATTATTTCGAGTTTCATATCGTGAAAATCTAATAATCCAATTTCAGATTTCTACCTATGTAGAAAAAAACTTACGTTCAACGTAGTCGGCGACGTTATCTGCACCATATGTGTTTTTTGTGCGGAGCGGCAATTGTTTTCACGATATCCGGGACTCGAAATATTCCCCCTCCAACCGACCTTATAAATTCGGCAGTTTTGAGGAAGACAGTCAGTTCTCAGTTCTCCGATAGTTTTTCGAATTTTGAATTTTCCGATAGTCAGTTCTTCGAGTTCTCCGATAGTTTTTCGAATTTCGAATCTTACGATAGCCAGTTCGCAGAGTTTTCGAGTTTTCAGCTCCGAAAGTTCTAGAATATTACGATAGTTGAGTTTTCCGAGTGGTTAATTCCGAGGAGTTTTGTGCCATTTGTAATTCCTCACATTTCGAGCGTGAAATTCTTCAGACTGCGATTTCGATATTCCCAACGAACGAGATAGGACTCAAGTGTTGTGTCGAGACCAGGAATCCACAGGATTGGTAAGACCCATCTTATTCACCTGTCTACGTGGCCGGCAAGTTTTCCTGTGCTGTTCGACAAGGGGGGCGATATCCGGAATTTATACTTTCTCGTTATTTTTTTTTTAAATTACATCTCGTAGCCTACGTTTAGGCCCTGGTGATAGAGCTATCATTGAGTTGATACTCTTTCACCCCTCAGTGAAGAGTCCGCCTGGGGGTTTTCGCTTGGTTGTTTCCCCCTTTCTGAGGATCACAAGAGAGACTCTTCAATCCTGAGGAAAAGGGGCCGGTGTCCTTAATACGGGTTCGCGGACCTTCTCGCCAGATATACCCATCTTCTGTTCTCCAACTCATTTTTGGTAGGTGCGCCAATACGCGCTAGACCCAGGATACTGCTAAGCGGTATTCCTTCGCGTAGTCTACGTTTAGGCCCTGGTGATAGAGCTATCATTGAGTTGATACTCTTTCACCCCTCAGTGAAGAGTCCGCCTGGGGGTTTTCGCTTGGTTGTTTCCCCCTTTCTGAGGATCACCAGAGAGACTCTTCAATCCTGAGGACAGGGGTAAATTGCCCTATCTTTCCCCACTACAGCTGTCATCTGGCCAGCGAATTTCGCAACGTTCGTTCAAACTCCGTTTGGCAGGCGCGCCGACGTGCGCAGTCCTGGGTTTTCTTTGCGCCTGTCTGGGGGGGGGATATTGGACAGAACTCCTCGAGTCAAGGGGGAGGGGACAGTGGATCGCGTGCGCACGCAGGACAGGACAACTTGTCGACAGGTAGACAGGGTGTACCGCCTTTCACCCGCTACATTGTATGCTTTTCACTGGTAATCAAGATAATAAGGCTACTGGCTATCGCTCTCTTATTAAACTGCTTTCAAATCACGCATTTTAACAGCTCTACATACGCCGCCCGCTCACCTCGCTTCATTTTATTCCGTCCGTCATTTCTGTTGAGTTTTCTTTGTAGCTATTTTGTGTATATTGTTAAATTTGCTGCTTTTTGCCTCATTCGTTTTATTGTAGCACCGTCAATAAATTGCAGCATTGCACGTAACATCAAAGAGTTTATATTTAGCAATATATTGTGTCTCGTCGAAGTGCGTTTTATTTATTTAGCTCAAGGTCGCTCCTCTTCAGTGGAAGAAATAGTATCTTATCAATCGCTACCACCCCAGATTGAATCGAACCTTGTCTCCAACTGTAGAAAAGCTACCCAGGTGGACAACTGTGAGCGACGTAAAGAATTGCGACCTTATAAAACCCATCGCAATTGGCGTCCGAGTAAGCTTGGAAAGGTAGTGGTAGGTGTAAGTCGCAGAGAAAAACGCCGTCACAATATATGAAATTCTGTAATTTTCATTTTTTTGATAAAATGTGCCTAGTTTGTGCCAATTTGTGCCGTAGATTATAAAGTTTGTGCTATTCCAGTTTTCGAGATATTTCGAGTTCTCACTGTCATTCAACAACTTGATGCTGTGACCCACAGATGGAATTTTTGAAACTTTTTTTCATATGAATTGTTCTCATTTTGTGGCAATTTGTATCGTTTATTGTTAATTTTGTACCCATTCAGTTTTCGAGATATTTCGAGTTTTCACTGAGTCAAACGTCAAGTTAGTGACTCACATATGGAATTTTGAAAGTTTTTTTCGATCAATTGTTCTCATTCAGTGACAATTTGTGCCGTATGTTACGATATTTCAAATGAAACTCATGATTCGTGAATTTCTGTCAGTTAGAAAAATGAACGTCTTCATCATTGCATGGCTGACTTTTCGAGAACGTTATCAAACATGAATAATCAGATTCAAAACTTCAAACAGAAGTGGGACGAGGCTGAAATTAGGCTCAACTAAGAACTTTAAAATTTTGTTACAGTATATATTTACTTCCAATATAGCGAGCGTGGCTTGCATCGTATTTGACATCACCGAACTTCTGAAGAAAATTTGTTGTGATGAAGTTCTGATCCACATTTTCCATTTTTGAAGGACAGATAAGTGAAATATTAAACTTCCTCTATTATCCATGTGAAAGAGTCGATAAGAAATATCGAAAATTATGTTTGGCGTTGTCTATGTAGTTATCTTGAAAATTAAGGATGTATTGAATGAAATTTCATACCTTCAGAACGAACAATATTATGTTCATAAATCTCAATGACTTCCATGTTCATCTTGGGATAGTAACTTTTAATATTAAAAAAAAATTATAATTAAAAGCTACCATCGTAGGCTGAACATGAAAGCCATTGAGACTTATACACATAAAAACAGCATGACCGAAAAGAAGATCTTGGAAAAAACAAGATCAAGTCGATAAGGAGCAGGAGCCATGGGCCAATCAACATCGCGCACTTACGTGCGTTCACTCGTTTACACTTTACACTTAGTAGCTTTTCCCGCCATTAACCGGGGTGTAGGTAACCCTTCCGTTTCGAACACGTCAGTTTCAGAAATTCAGCGTTCGAGGTACAATCTTAGACCAAGAATCCTCTGAATATGCCTACCCAGATTCACGTTAGGTGAAATAAGTCCTAATGGACCTCGGTCAATAAGCCCGAAAGACTATCTCATTGTAAGTATATCCGGTCGACTTCGATGTTATCCAGTTCTATTTCAATTGACCTAAGTGGCGGCTTCTGACATCATAAGATGGTGAGGCAGGCGCATCAGATATCACTATGAACAATTTCGTTCCTAATAATTTGAATTTTTGGATCCAAAACAAATCCTCATTATATCATGGCTGATATCGACCAATTTGTTCATATCTTCAGTTAAAGAAAAAACTATTGGTATAATACCAATTTGTATTTTCTGCTCTTGATATAAAAATTGTAAATATTCAGTTTTCCAACAAAATCAACGAGAAGCGTATAATGAAGGATATGTTTTTAAAGTTGTAAAAAATATTATAAATCGAGTAATAAATGTTCGAATTTGTTCTGCCATTCGTCATTCATCTCTTCAATGAAATGATCTATTGCCTCATCTGTAAACATGTTCTCATACTATGATTTTATGAATCCTTTCTCAAATGTTTGTCGTTGTACCTAATCGAGGTTGTCCAGTTGTATTTCTAATAAAAAAATTTCAACATACTGCGTTGTCGAATATTTCAAAAGTTCGCACGCGGATTCTTATTTTCACAAATGGAGAATTTTGAATTATTTAACAGATTGATGAAATGTAGTCTTTAAATGTCATAAAACCTAACATGTATTCGAGTAGAAATAATGTCTACATTTACGAAAAAAAAATTGTCTTACTTGTTGTGTTTCATCTGCCATTTCAAATCCTCTGCGACGATTCGATTGTGAATCTGGTACGATCAACAAATTAAAAATCTTCTCGATAAAAAATCAGACGATCACAGAGACAAACTAACAGAAACAGGAGACCCAGCAAACGCGGTCCCATCAAATCACAACAAACCTATTTCTCGCTTCCCGAATAGTGCAGGTGCCGAATAATTGCAGGGCCGAAGTATGCCCTAAATTCATCTTAGAAGCTGCATTCGAAACGTAAAGGGTCGTCGTAGATAATGTTTCCGTCCCGTTGCGTCGAAGTAGATAACGCGCTAGACAAGAAAGGAAGCGTTGGGCATGCCTCAGACCGTTTACTTTCTTGAAGAGGAAGTGCGATGGATATAACAGAATAGGGGGATTGAGCTTGAATATTATGGCCATATGAAATATAGACCCAGATCCGGACTGAATGATGGAAAATTGAGACGGAAGAATAATTAATGGGAAATGAAATGAATTAATAAAATATCCGATTGATTGAATTAGTACGTGTACTTTCCAGAATTTATTTGGTGAGGCTCTGCCTCACCTGCCTCATAGGACAAAGCGCCACTGATTGTCCCTTCTTCTTCAGATTCAGTATCCTGAATTGAAAATAGCACCTTCTCAGAAACATGCTCTCCTTCTCTCACTTTGTATACGAATGATAAAACTACCAGAAACATGGAATGTCCATCGTATAGTAGCTCATTTCATTTATTATTATTATTTTTAATTTTCCGGACGATGTTCACAAAATCACTGGAAGAACGAACTGAGACGATGTTGAAATTTGGGAAAGATGAAAGAGGTACTACTCACCAAACGCATATTTATTCAATGCAATGCCGATATGTAGAAAATGAGTTCCAAAAATGACAAAAAAGTGTTTGTGAACGTGGTTTCAAATATCCGCTGTGCAATCCGAAGAGTAGAGTGTGCGGAGAAGAAGAATGTAAGTAGAACGTAAATTAAGCAGAAGTAAAAAAAACTTATGTTGTTCCCAAAAAATTCATGATTGGGAAGGACAATTTGGCAATTTGGATCTCATACTTATAAACGGAAATTTAACTAGAGTCTAATATCTTGAACGTAGAGAGTTATCGAAATGTAAATAAAGGCCTAACTTAAATCAAGTTTTCCTTACTTTGACATTCATTCATGCTCATTGACTAAAGATTTCTAGGCGGCCTGTCATAAAATACGGGCCTCTTGTACTTAACTTAAATGAAGGACAGCCGTATTGAAATGAAAACTCCCTTATTTTGACAGTTCTCCCAATCTTCGGTGTTACAACAACTTCTGACAACTGTCAAAATAAAGGAAATGTCATAATAAAGTTGATAAGGAATAAATCGTTTCGATAGCTCATATATCTGACCAAAGTTAAGCGATCTTTTATTACAGGATACTTTAAAAATGATAGGCCTACCTGTGTTTGAGTTTCGATAACTCTTTGATGAGACAGAGTTTTCTGCACACGTATCTCTGGCATTTCTGAGCAATATATACTTTAAGAAAAATTGACAATCATTAAAATTCTCGCAATTCCATCAAGATCTCAATGAATACCTTCAAGGTTTATTTCACCAGAATAGCTTCTTGAATATTGAATATATTTTACATATGAGGTTCGTATCAAGTGGAGAATATGACTACGTATTTAAAAAAATCAGTTTTTTTGTTTGAATGTCACAAACATCGTATATTTATCATGATAATTCAAAATCACTCTACCTATCTCAAAATTTTTACATACACTCGATGAAATAATATTCTTCAAAAAACAATAACACTCACTTCGAAGTGCTAAATATAAATTTTCCAATCTCACGCTACAAAATTCCTTACGTTTTGACTTTATAATATGATCTTAATCTTTTTCAATATCATTGTAACTATTATGATCAAATGTTCACAAGTCATTTCGTTGTTTTGTTTCCTTGTGATTTTAAAATTTGGCCAATTTTTATAATTCGATATAACTTCCTCGGTATTGTGACTACGCTCTCGAAATAAAAATCTCTTAAGGACAGTTTTATAGTATTTTTTAAAGGTGCTATTGAAGTTTCAGTGACGTTCAAATTTTAGAGAAATTAAATAAATATTGTTTTTCAAATGGAAAGTGTGCTATTATATTTTCCAATAGACTTTTCTTAGAAAATTTCGGTGTTCAGCAATATTCTCTAAAAAAAAAACATCACATGTATATTACTTTTCTTCCAACTCTTTTAATTCAGAAGATGTAATACTAAATCATCGAAATTTGACCATCCTGTACAGTTTATACCTGCACAAGATTGAACCATAACAATCTCAGAAGAAACTCTTTTGAAAATAACACAAAAAGCACAAAACATGACATTTGGATAAGTTTTTATATTCAAATTGACGAGCTTGTTGCTCCTCCTAGATCTATATTTTTCCAACTTACCGCTTCCATCGCAAGTTACACTTTCTACCTCCAGTTTTGGACAAGATCCTACTAGTTGACAGGATAATTATGAGCAGCAGACAATAAACGGTTGAAAAAACGTCTGACATTGAGCATGAAGAAACGATTACCGATAGGACAATCGAGGTATATCTTATTTTATCATCAGAATCCTCAACATTTTCGCTGAATTGGAGGTCTGGAGATCTGCAAGCGGCGCCTGTCGATTTTCCCTCAATATACGATATCAGGGTGAAGTGAAAGGGCAAGGGGAGGATTGCTATAATTTGTAGATAGTTTCTGAGAATCCCTTGCATCTGCCACGATCTTCATCAATAAACTTTTAATTGAAGTGATTGAGTGAATTGATTTGGCTCAGTTAAATTCAAAAATTTACTCGCTGAGTGAGCCTGAATAAGTCTGATCATTCGGCCAATTTTGAGAAGAATGAAGAAAAGATGTGACTAAGTATGTGATTCGCGAATTTCCCATTGTGGAAAGGTTCAGAGAAGCATTATTTTGGTGTTTTCGATGTTGATAACAAGTAAAAAATCAATTTATTATTCCATGAAATATTCCATAGATTCACCTTCACAGTTTGGAACCCATTGAAGATTCGATATCATCTTTTATACTCATGTGATTATCATTGAATACAACGGTAATCGTTTCAATATATTTGTGCTCCACTTAATGTTGTCTCTTTCTGTTTCGCGTAAATATTATTTGTTTGAGATCATACAGGAAAGGAAATACTTCGAATGTGAATGCAGGGCACATATATTAGCTGTGACTGTTTTTATGACCAAGTTAAGGGAGTTAAATGACTTTTACTTTCAGAGACCTATGTGGATCGGAACTACAGGAATTTATTCGAATATTTGAAAAGAGGACAATTAACTCAAATGAAACGTGTGCTTTTCATTTCTGTGCATATCATTTCATTGCAATAATTTTCAAAATGAACGCAAAGCTTTGAGTAAATTTCGTACTTAGGTGGTTTTAAATGACTTTTAATGATGAAATATTTTTCAATTCCTAGGTTTCACCATTGTCCTCATCTAGACAGGCTGTTACTTAATATTCTAAGGATAAAAATAACACCCTGTATGTACATCATTCAGAATCAATTATGACTAAGTACCTATCAATGTTTTAGTGAAATAATAATTGAAAAACATAGATTGACTTTCTTACACTTCAAACGAATGAGTTCATTATTTTAATGTGAAATAATTCGTTTTATCTCGACACCAGAATCACTATGGAATTGTTTTCAGCTTGATTCGTGTGATGAGCAGATCCCGAGTATTGATAACACAAGAATTAACAAGAAATGTAAGGTGATTCCTGATGTATTTTTTGCGTTCTCAATGTCGGATTTGGTACAGGAAAGCAGAAGTATAGTTTGACACTAAGAGGGTCTTCCGGGCTTATAACATAACATAACATAACATACTTTATTAATCCTGTTAGACACTACAAAAATGTATAGGATAGGTCAGAGAAAAGAACAAACAAAACAAAAAATTACACTAGAATTGCAGTTACATGATAATTCCCACAACTTTTTATGCTAACTTACTAATACTAATGAATCAGAAAAATACTCTTTCACCGAATAAAAACATTTCGATGTTAGAAGATTTTTGATAACTTTTTTGAATTGATTCATATTCAGAGATTTCACAGAAGATGGTAAATGATTATATAACTTTATGCTCTGATATAAAGGAGAGCATTCAAATTTCTGTGTTCTATGTTTTGGCACCAGAAGAATATGAGAATTTCTGGTTTCATATTCATGATAACTTGAGACATTTTCCCATTTTGATACATTCTCTTTGGCATAAATTAGGCATTTCAAAATGTAAATGCAGGATAGTGGAAGTATTTTATTCATAACAAATGTGGGTCTGCACGATGTTCTTGGAGTTAAATTGAAAATTAATCTTATGATTCTCTTCTGTGCAACAAACACTCTTGAAACAGTAGTGCTGTTGCCCCAGAGCAAGACATTGTAAACAAGGTGGCTGTAGACAAGACTATAATAGACATCAACAAGAGCACAACGAGGCAGAGAGTTTTTAAGCCTATTTATTGCAAAGAATGAGCTATTGATTTTTTTGCACACAATGTCAACATGGGATGACCAACTAAGATTCCTGTCAATATGAACTCCAAGAAATCTAGTGCAATCAGTTGAAGTAATCACTCTATCAAAAAAATTCAGTCTTAGAGAATCGGGCGCAAGGTTATTCAGGCCGAAATGCAGACAAACGGTCTTTCCGACATTTACCATCAGAGTATTGGTACGACACCATCTGAAGAACTCTCCCATCAAGCTTTCACAGGCCTGCTGGAGCTCCCCACGACTCTGCGCCGAAACAACAACTGATGTGTCATCAGCGAAAAGTATTGACAAAAGACAAGCCAGATGACAGGGCAAATCATTTATGAAAAGCAGAAAGAGTAATGGTCCCAAGACGGAACCCTGCGGAACTCCAAGCTCTATATTTTTTTCCCTCGAAAAGCATTCTTCTAATTTGACTGACATGGTTCTATCGTTCAGAAAACTGTGCAGCCAGTCCAAGAATATTCCTCTAAAACCCATGTTGTAACACTTCTCAAGGATGAAACTGAAACTGAGAGTGTCGAAGGCACATGAGAGGTCAAAGAACATCCCAGCCACCTGGAGCCCCCCATCAAGGCATTCATAAATAGCTTCCACGAAGCTGAGTGCAGCCGATTGAGTAGAGTGATCGGTTCTGAAGCCATGCTGAGCTGAGTGCAATATTTTGAACCGTGGTCGCAATTTGTACCGTATGTTAATAGTTTTGTGCCCATTCAGTTTTCGAGATATTTCGAGTTTTCACTGAGTCAAACGTCAATCTGGAATTTTGGAAATTTTCTGTTTTCGATAAATTGTTCTCATTCTGTGCCAGTTTTCGGGATATTTAGAGTTTTCTCTGCGAGTGAAGCACTTGACGCTGTGACTCACAGATAGAATTTCTGAATTTTTTTTTATTAATTGTACTCGTTTTTTAGCAATTTGTACGGCATGTTGTAAATTTTGTACCTATTCAGTTTTGGAGATATTTCTAGTTTTCACATCTTGACGCTGTGATTCACATATGGAATCTTGGAAATTGTTTTTTTCGATAAATTGTGCTTATTTTGTGCCAATATGTGCCGTATGTGATCAATTGTTTGCTTATTCAGTTTTCGATATATTTCGAGTTTTCCATGTCAGTCATCAACTTGATGTGACTTGCATGGGAAAAGTTTCTTTTTTTGATTTATTGCATTTAATTTGTGCCGTAAGTCATGAATTTTGTGCCTCTTCAGTTTTAGAAATATTTCGAGTTTTCAATGTGAGTAGATTAATTCTCAGGGATACGGTTGAGGTGCAGAAAATCAAGTTTGAGATATTCTGCATCTTCAATAATACCCCGTCACTTACAAAGTTCAATTCAAATATTTTATTTTACATTTTGTTTCATGGTCTACCTGGATGAGAATATTCAATAAAACAGACACTTTTAATATATGTTTATTCATAAAACTTTCAGAACGAATCGAAACAAAAATGAAAAGGAACATGAAATAAAAATAATAACACCTAATATACTAGTGGGTTTCAGCTTTCACATTGTACGCGTAACTTTATATGCATAGATTTCTCTAGGTGCATCAAATTGGCGACCCACTCCTGGAATTTTTGTATCAGAATGTTTTTTGCCAATTTGTGCCATATATTTTGAATTTTGTGTCTGTTCAGTTTTCGAGATATTTCGTGTTTTTTTCTGTGCGTCACTAACTTGATGCTCTGACACACATATAGAGATTTGATAATTTTTTCCGACAAATTGTGCTCCTTCAGTTTTCGGGATATTTCTAGTTTTTCTCGTGGAGATAGATATATACTTGTATAAAAATCATTGACGAGGTTCATTTGTATCTCTCATTGATAGATATATGAATAATATTAGTCTATAGTCATGTTACATTTAGTCATCAGACGCTTATGTACTTGTAGATCAATTCACTTTTCGACGTTCAGTGGCAATAGAGAGTTGAAGTGCTTCCACGAACGTAGACGTAGGGTCGGTTTCACAAAACTCTGATTGTGCGATTAAAAAACCTTACGTAAATTCGAACCAATCGATACACTCATTTTGAAATTTCAACGAATCACAGTGGCTCCAATTAATTTAACGGTACAATCAAAGTTTTGTGAAACCGACCCATAGACGTTATAATTGACATATACACATGCGCATTCGTCAGTCTTTAACGTTAACGGTAGCTTCAGCTTAACGAACTAGCGTCTTCTCACGTATACCCTAAACGCCAACTTACGTTACCCGAACGTTAAACGAATCTGCCCGATGAGTTCCGAACGTTTGAATTTTGACATAACTTTCTCCTTGCTGGTTAGCTTTACTAGTTCGTAGCCTAGCTTTTACATGGCAGCACTTCAACTCTCTTTTCACTGCAGCACGTGAACGATATATTGGACGTTATTTCTCACGTTAACGTTCACGTTCGGGCTTACGTGCTGTGCGCACTTCAACTCTCTAATATCTAATCATGACACCATTTGAAGCAGACATGAAGGTCATTTTGGAGAGCGTGTCGTTCTAGATTTTAGTAACGTCAGCAAATGAAGAGAGCGCAGATTCGATCAGTGGAAGTGATTTAAGATGTGTATAGAAGGAAGAGGAAGAGTCACAACACTGAACCTTGGGGAACACCCGATGTAACAATACCCTCAACGAAATAATACGTTTACACGAAATCTGTATGCTTGGAGTAATTTTTTTCGAAACGTTACTGTACTATTCGTACTTTTCGGGAACAGAGTGCGTGAACTCTCTTTGGTGTCAATTAGTGTTTACACTGCCCGTGCATCTTGCGTGCATTGTTTGTAAACAGTCCTTTTGAGGAGGAGTTGGTTTACCGACACAGAACGGACAGAGCTCTATATCAATAAAATGTCATACTATCCGAAGAAAGCTATAGAAGTTCAGAAGTTGTAATCCGAAACTCACTATTCAGAGTACACATTTCATTCGAAAAACGCCCAGACTATACAGCAGGATTGCAACGGAGGTCCCAAGTTTTGTCGAATACTCATTGGTTTCAAATTTTTATCCTCAGTTTCCACAACCGCAGTATTCTATGGGAGAACGTTGGCAGACTAACGTTCAATCGAATCCTGAAACCTTTTCCAGAACGATTTGAAGGGAATGTCTTGGAAATCCGTAGTGTATCAGACTATCCCTCACGCCGGCCCTGGAGAGACATATGGATATGGATACATCTAAGTGCGGGCAGATAGAAACCAAATGCCCAGTGGTGACCTTTGGTAGATTCCTACTTATTTGGTAGATTTTCGGCGATTCGGAGCGAAGTTTGGTAGTCGACTCTCTTCAGTAGATTTTCTGTGGATTTGTCTATTCCCTCAAATTTATGAGCTGATTTTGATTATCTACAATAAGTACCTTTACATTAACGATCACTCGCGCTTTCGCGCGGTCTGGAGTGGCGCGTGTAAACTGTATCAGCTACATGTGGACTAACGATCTTTCCTGCGTGACTGGAACGTCACGTGCCAGTTGCGCTTATCGAGATGAAATAATCGCGCGGGTAATCGCTAGCGAGAGAGTGTGCTATTTTCACGCGTCTAAGCGTCGAATTTGCGTTTTTATTACACGCGCGAGGGCATGTGGACGGGATCTTCTGTACCCTAGTATCTCGACTCGCGCGTTTCGACTCGCGCGTAGTGAATCGCGCGATTTACGCCGCATCTGGACAGGCTCTAATCCCGAGCGAAAGGTTTCCCTCACACTATCGTGCATTCGCGCGCGATTGTCACGGGACGTTCCAGTCACGCAGGAAAGATCGTTAATCTAAAGGTACCTAATGATTGACACATATTTCGGAACATAGAGGTATATTAATTTCATAAAGGAATGCTAGATCCAAA
Source organism: Hippodamia convergens (assembly GCA_038502775.1). Classification (NCBI taxonomy): domain Eukaryota; kingdom Metazoa; phylum Arthropoda; class Insecta; order Coleoptera; family Coccinellidae; genus Hippodamia; species Hippodamia convergens. The sequence continues at coordinate 26,947,344 of CM076610.1, forward strand.
CTGTTCATGTTAATGTCTGTATCATATTTCATTTCCAATTCAAAATTCCAACTGAGTTTTTTCTATGACGGAATAAGCCCAACTTTGTGGTTCCGATTTGCGTCAGCGTACTATTTACCTGTAATTTTCACCTTTATTTTGAAAGAAAGAATCATTTTCATTGAAATATATCATGTTGATATCACTTTAACCACCTATCAATATCGGATAATCAGATAAAAAAATTGGTTAAATTATTGGTAGATATAATTCAGAATCTGTTAGATTTTTGGTAGATTTCGAATTTATCTCAGATAGATTCCCAAATGAAAGTTGGTAACACTGCAAATGCCCTAATTCTTCTGTGGAATCATGTCGCCTAGTATCTCTATTCGTTAATCTAAACCACTTATTTACATGCGACTTGAATCTTAGGAACTAAAGAATTTCTCAATAAATGTGTTATATTTTCAATGAGAAAAATCTTCTTATAATACTAATATTATTAAATGTGAAAGTCCGTGTGTTTGTTTATCCTCACAGAACTCAGAAACCAGATGACCGATTTTGATGAAAATTTTACTATAGGGTAGAGAATTTATTTGATTAGGTTCTCATGCAAAATTCATTCCTATGTAACGAAGAAATGAAGAAACATCGATTTTTCATGAACAGGTCATTAATAAACCAGTTGAATGATGGCTGGGTAAACTATGAGAGATAGAAGGATATGATGAAGAACATTTTGAAGTGCTGGAAAATTTCTATACAGAAAGTCCTCGAGGACCACCAATTTTAACATTTTGAATTCAATCCAAAATAATGCTTTTGATTGGCATAGAATGAATTATTGATATAAAAATCAATAACACTGTTGACTGCTGCATTTATTCCTGGTGAAAAATGCTAATTATAGTATAGTTTCCTGAGGAATATTTCTCGAGATATGATAACTTTAACATTGATTTATTACGCGAGCGAAGCCGCGGGTTTGAACTAGTTGATAATATACTGAAGCGGAGACTCGCCTACTCTCCAAGTGGTACTAATGAATCGAACTAGAAACTCAATATCGAAGTCATACATAAAGTTCAGAGGCAACGTTGATAATTTTCGCCTTATTAAAAGCGCATTCTGAATAGTTAATCACACACATTGCTATGCGTGCGCGTTATCAATTCGTATACCGTGCAAGTCGCGACCGTGCCCGATTTCAGCTTCCCAACGGCAAAATCCCGCCGATTCGATATGTTCCAGAGTTCGCTGCTTTTAATAACCGTGTACTATCCAATTTCTGTAATCTACTACCGGCCCATGTTCGCAGCAGTGAGTTTTCCGTCTGGTTTCGCTCCAAAGGGGGTCGCAAAAAAGTGCTTCCAGCTACGCGGACTTTCTTCCGATAAAAAACTAATTTATGAAGTGAAATAATGGCGCTGAGTATGCCGGATTATAAGTGTGATTAATTCTCAGCATCTCCTGATGATGTATGCCGTGAGGCCAAAAGGCAGGATTATTCAAAAGAACATTCACAGAATTCGTACGTCATTCTCCTCATTTGAACAAAAATTTAAGTTCGACTATGAGAAATTCTCAGAGTGCCAACACAAATGCATAAAAGTACGACGGAAACGAATGCAAAATCTACTGTGCCAAACGAAATTCACACATAAGCAGATTTCGTCCAAATTAAATTCATACATCACGTAAAAAATCTATAATGCAACAGCGACCAGATGATCAAATAACCACACAGTTTATCTGCATGAAAATATATACGCATAAAGAAAAGACCAAATATTCATTCTCTGGCATTGAAGAATAAAGTTAGGTCATCCAGATGAGTGTGTTAGAGTATATTGAAAATATTGCGTTTTTTTTTCCTCTGCGGATCTAGTAAATGTTATGCATCACTCGATACATTCACATCACAACTATGTTTTTTCTACGGAATATAATCAGTCCTATAATACTAATCTTTTGTTCAAATGCAATGATTTTGGAAATAATTTCATCCTCTTGATTAAAAATTTCCAGAAGTGAAAATTAAGAAGAAGAATTAAGTTGACGAAAACATGGTGCTAATGAAATCTAGTGAAAAAACCATGAATTAGTTCATCATGTATGTTAAAATGCTTAAGTTGTTTGGTGAATAGTGAGTTGTTTGACAGTATTTTATTGAAATTACTGTGTGTGTGTTCAGGAATTTATATAATATTGTCTTGGTTTTCCAAGCTGGAGAAATCCTATATCACAATAAGAAAAAAATTTTTCATTTTTTCCATAAATTTCATATCCTCATGATAAAAAACAGAGCTTTTCCGATGATGAATTATAGTGGAACTCCCTTGTTCATACTCTGTAGGTGTTTATTGTGTTCAGATATTTCATAGTGTTCGGCAAGAATTAAAAAGCATCCTGTCAAATTATATCTTCTTCTTCATCTGACCAGGATTACTCCTGTTTGTCTGCCTCCCTATCTGTTTCTGTTGTTGTTGATGTAAATATTATAACAACTCTATTAATATCAATTTAATTGATTTACGAAATTGTGTCATTGTCACTAGCATAACTATTATTATTATTTTCTTCATCTATAATTTCCTCTTTTGGTTGGAAAACAGTTATGTCTGTAACTATGATGACTACGACATTTTGATAATACATCGATTTCATGTATTGAGATTTTCTATCATTTCTTAATGTAATTCACACCATTTATATTTACAGATTATTATATTCTGTCTCACTCATTTATGATTTCCATTATGACGAAAAAATTATGTCTGATTCCGGTTATATCGACTTTTGATTAAGTAAGGCTTCAGAATTTTTTTAGATAAGGTATATAATGCAGAACGAATTATATATATAGGCAGGTTTCTGTAAGAGATATGAGTTACTGGAAGAGGCAAAATAATGCTGAAACGGGACTATCTCTCTTATCCTCGACCAAATCTGATTTTATATTTCCAGTCCAACTGATGAACGTTATGTGAGCCTATGAATTGAAGATGGTATTCATTGCGATGATTACTATTATCAATTTATCTGTTTTTCAGCAACGATTTCAGTATAGCCTTCGTCGAAGAATTATTAGGTTCCTCGTCTTTCCTCATCATGAAAATAGAAAAAAATGGGCTTCGTGATACTTGCATGGGGGCCTTGATTGAGGGCCATTGCTTGAGCAATGGCCCTCAATCAAGGTTTAAACCTTGAAATGTGAAAGGAGATGTAAGCAGTAACTGACAGCATTTGAACTGGAGGAATAGAACTTTTTTTCGACGTTGCTAGATGTCGATATTTATAAATACTGAGGTACTCCAAACAACTTAATAATAATAATAATAATAATAGGCATTTATTTTCAGAATTGTACGCAACAAAATGAAAACAAGTCAAAAAAAATATTAATTGCAACGATAGATAAATCACAATATAAACCCTATGCTATCTACGACAAAATTCCATGAATTCAGACACAGTATAAGCTTCACACTCTACCAGCACTGAGAATAATTCTCTTTTGAAGACTTTGATATCTTTGATATCTCTTATTTTTCTTGGTAAATGGTTGAAAACTTTCATACTAATCTAAAAAACATTGTGCTCAGTGCTCGATAGTTTATGAACCGGTAGCAAAAACTCAATCATTCTCCTGGTAGCATTTGAATTCCTATAGTTATTATAATAAGAATTGTTCTTGAAGAAAAATGATAAAATTCTATAAATATATAGACCAGTCATAGTCTATGTATGTATTATTATGTCTCTTGAACATACCTCTACATGATTCCCTGTATTTCATTCGAAACATTACTCTTAGAGCAAGTTTTTGAGCTATGAAAACACTTTCAGCATGTGAGCTTCCTCCCCAAAAAATGATTCCATAAGACATTAATGATTGAAAGTTTGCAAAATATACAATCCTCAATATGTCTAGATCGACTCTATTTCTAATAGCTTTCAGAGTGTATATGATTGTATGAAGTCTTTTTGTGACCGATTCGCAATGCAATCCCCAGCCAAGATTGTTCTCAATAATTATACCTAATAATTTGGTACGCGAGCTTATTTGCACTATTTCATTATCAAATGTAAAAGTCTCAGGAAATGTTAGGTTTGAACGATTACTTGAAAACATTAGGACGTTAGTTTTATTTCTATTGAGAATCAAACTATTATCAACGTACCACTTCTCAATCATCGTCATTGATGATTGCAAATTATACATAACTTCCTCAATATTCTGGCCTGATATTAAAACATTAGCGTCATCAGCATATAAATATGTTCCAATGAGTTCTTCTCTAGGTGATGTTTGTTCGTGAGTTGTGTATTGTGGCTGTGAAATCTCAGTTAAGTGATGGGCAGTAGATGGTATAAATTCTCGTTGAGGACAGAAAATCTCAGGCAAGTCATCGATATAAATAACGAATAGTATTGGTCCCACTATAGTTCCTTGTGGTACTCCCTTAACTATGGTTTTTCAGATGATAGGACTCGAGTACCCTTATGATATAGAAAAGTTGTTTGTTTTCTATTGGTGAGGTAACTCTCAAAAAGTTTGAGTGGTATCCCTCTTATACCGTATTTTTGCAGTTTTCTCAACAATATTTGGTGATCGACAGAGTCAAATTCCTTCGAAAAATCAACGAAAAGCCCCGCTGGAACTCGACCTCTTTCGAGAAGAAAAATTATTTTCCGGAGAAATTCAAACAAGGCAGTTTCAGTGCTTTTGGCATGAGTAAATCCATGTTGACTCTTCGATAAAACCTTGAACTTCTCAAGGAAGTTTATTAAGCGCTTGGAAAGAAGTTTTTCAAAAATTTTGGCGAAAGAGGTAACAAGGCTAATTGGTCTGTAATTGGCAAGATCATCTAAATCACCTTTTTTATGACAGGGTCTCACATTTGTCTTCTTGAGGGCATCTGGGAAAACACCTGATTTAAATACATTGTTCACTACGAAACAGAGAGGTTTTATTATCAGTAAAATATGCCGCTTTATCACATTCATTGGGACTTCATCGTATCCACATGAAAATTTATTTTTCATCAACCTAACGACGTTCAGCAATTCAGGCTCCAGAACCTCGAAAAGGCAGAAGGAGTTAGTTAAAGGTGCTTTAGTTCTACAATAATTATCAGTGATATGAGATCTCTTGGAGTTGAGGGATACAGTGTTGGGGGTGTTATGAAAAAATCATTGAACTGGTCAGCCAACTGAGAAATTTTGACACTACTATCAGTATATCCTCTGGGAAGTTTAATAGCGGGTGATTCTTTTGTGTTATTCACTGCCTTGATGACATTCCAGACTGCCTTCGTATTATTTTGTGATTTTTTATGATAAGAGAATAGAAACTTTGCTTACTTGAACTCAAAGCCGCGTCATAACGTCGTTTACAATTTTTATATGCATTTAAGTACTCTGAATTTTGTCTAGACACAAGAAATAACAAATCTAAATCTTCTTTCAATAACTGAACCTCAGGAGTTAAAACAGCTTTTCTATTTCTGATTGTATTGACTGATTTGAGGGGAAAAGAAAGCTTGAAAATTTCAAGGAACGTGTCGAAAAAGGTGTTCCACATTTCATTTATAGAGTTATTAGAGATTTCATAAAGTCTAGACCAGTTAGTATTCAAAAGAAGCTCACTAAAAATTTGATGGTTTTCTTCTTTAAATAGTCTTATTTGTTTGAAATGCTTTTCAGAGCAAGTTTCATTTTGAAAGATGAATTTTTGGCCGGAGTGGTCTGACAAATGTTCCTCAACTATAGTAGTATTCCCTTCAACATTTGATATGATGTTATCTAAGCAAGATGAACTGCTCGAGGTCTTTCTGGTGGGTTCCATCGTAGAGACTTTCAGATTATATAATTTCAAGATTGCATGAAACATTTTTAGATTCATTTGAAATAGTCAATAAATCTATATTGAAATCACCCGCAATAATGGATTTATGTGTCCAGCATTTGTCAAGTAAAATCATAAGTTTTTCGAAAAATATGTCGATATCACTAGTTATTGAGTTAGGGCGATAAACGCAAATAATCAAGAATTTATCAGAACCAATGATCGTCTCACTTCCGCAACATTCAAATGAGCCCCTCACATTCAGATTTTTGAAGTCCGTTCTATCTATACATTGCATACCCTGTTCGAAAAATATGGCGCATCCACCATGTCGTCCCTTCTCTCGGCAGTACATGGATGCCAGCAAATAACCAGTCGGAATGTACATCTTGAGTTCTTCTTCGGTTTTCCAGTGTTCGGTAGCACAAAAAAATATTTATTCCATGAATAGATAACGTTTTCTCAAGTCCTAAGAACGAAGTTGCTATGGATTGGATATTCTGATGAAATAGACTGAACGATTTATTATGTTTCAGATTGTCCGTTGCTTCACAGTCGTTGTTGGGATCGGATCCTTCCGAAAAAATTTTTGAAGTTAAATTTCCTTAAGACTACACCACTCGGCCATGATTCCGGCTTCGATAATTCCAAAAATAAGGGGTGTGAGGGCACTCCCACACTAAACGCAGAATTATTGCCCTTGGTTGGGAGTTTCCTCACTTCAAAACTATCGGTATTCGTCGAATTCCTCAGAAAATCTTTCATATCATCCTCAGTTACATGGGGTCCATATATTTTCCCAACATATAGCCATTTTCTTTTCAGAGCACCTTTGATCTTTGATTCAGAGTGTACTTGTCTTGATCCCGTACATAAGAGGTTTGGTTTTTGTTTCTGTCTCATTGGTTTTTTCTTTACTACCTTGGTCCATGAAGTTTCCTCTGGTTTTTGATAGCTTTCATGTGATAATGCTCTGGTTGATAAATTTGAAGTTATCATTTCACTATTGTTGTTGGTTAGATTTCCAGTTGCGGAGCAGCTTGAAGAAGAATTCTCCGTCGGTAACAGATTTCCGAGGTCACCTGTTACAGTTTCCGGCGGACAATCCTTCGGTTTGTCAACTTTAATAATCGGTAAGACCTGATTCTCGGGATTGTTATCAACAGAGTTGTGATGTTTATCTACATTTTTTGCAACACATTCCTTTCCCGTTCGAAATCTTGTATTCGTTGAAGGAGTAATTCGTTATTTACCTTGAGAATTTCATTTTTCTCATTCGCTGATTGCAAAAGTTCAGCGAGGAATTGAATTTTAGTTTTCAATAATTCTGTTTCGAGAAAGCCCGGAGTACTCACTGTTTCTTCTTCCGTGTTCTGAAGTAACATCGCGATATTTTCGTGACATATTTACTGACATATTCAAGGATAGAAGAGTTTTCTATGAACATTTTGTCTCTGAGAGATATAAAATATAAAACAGGCCAAATTAGGTAGAAACCGGTCTATCGCTTCTCACAGTAACAAAATCTCATTTCACTATTCTTAGCCACGTGAAATGAGTTTCTGTGGGACTACAAGTTGAATATGGTATTCATTACGTTGATAACTAATATACTTAAATATATCCATGTTTTGAACATTGCATGAACGATTCCATTCTCTTTGTTTTATTTTGAATTTATTCTTACATTATCTCTGAATCAATGAAGATTTTTAGTAGAAGCAAGGAACAAATGAAGTGGTCTGATACTATTTGATAATCATATTATACCTCCATGCATCCCATCGAGGAAAATAGGGCAACGCATTGCGGCCCCAAGCTCATTGAGAGCCAGTCCACTGAAATAAGTTCGCGGACACGAAAAATACCACAATACGAACTCCACTCGAGAACATCGACGATCTGGACAATGCTGTTGCAGAGTTTCAAGAAGGCCTCCGCTCAACCTTAACAGCCACGATGAAATCATCCCTGGATGAATCCTCTTCCAAACGATGCACGGAATGTTATCGTTTTGTGAAACTTATATGACAGCAGCTTGAAAGTAGCAGGAGGTTGAGAGTTTCTGAGCGGGAGTAACTTACCGGTGCCGTTTTCTCAGAAATTTGAATACTCTAGACAGAGTGTAACAAGTGCGTCTCATCTTCAAACGTGGCGAATCCAAAGCCTAACTGGCAATGTATCAAATAGTAAAATATTTTCTGTTTCAAGCAAAAAAAATCTGATACGGTATCATAACCTAGAAATCTTGAAACCGAAGTTGCACAATATTGCTTGTAATAGTTAATTTTATATATACGCCATCATCCCTAAGTCTCGAGATCCTGAACATGCATTCTGTTACCTTCAAAATGGTACTTCAAATGGCCCAACGAAGTCATCCTTTATGGGCTAGTCCCATTTAGCAAGTATCTTGACTACGTATTCAAGACAACCAAAATGGTGTAAGTCAAATTGTCATTTTGCATAACAGAATAGCCATACTCACACAGACTTGATATTCAAGTCAGTTTTCATTCCAGCTATGACTAGTTCATCGTGTTGGATGTACGCTTTTAACGACAAAGTTCCAGATTATTCGAGACGAATTATCAAGGAGAGTGACTTCTCGTTTTTTCTGCAAAAAAACTTCATCGTGAATCCAACCCCTCTTTGTTGAAAGAATTGTTCCAAGAAACAGCGCTCGAGACAACTGTTAAATAAGAAGATTACACACATCGATAACTCAGAGAGGTTCTTTCTAACGAACAAAATTCAGATTTAAACTACGCGAATTGCCACATCGCAGCTCATGCCTTACTCTATATACGGTAAATAGTTGATTCATTGTCATCTTTCCCAAAATGTCTCCTCGGAATAAACATCATATTTCAAATTGCTAGAAAGGAGTCGCCGAATTGAACATCAAAATTTTGGCCACATCGATGCCGTCTGTCGGATGGAGGGAGTGAAAGAATCTATAAGAATCCAGCGAATAGAAAAACACTCAGAATGATTCGTTACTGAATCATATCAATTGAATGATAATTTTCTAGAGAAAATCCTTTCATCTGCACACATGATCTCCAGATACCAGAACCTGAACTGGTTGGATATTTTATTTCACAAATTATCGTATTAAGTATACTAGATATTATCGTTCCTTCTCATCCAAGAAAGGTGGACTGCTTTTCTTGGATTATACATTCATCGATGACACATTGATATACGATGCAAGAATAATATTTAAATATTAATCCATATCATATGTAATGAATTGAGACTGTTTTTTTTTTATGTTCTGGTTCCCACGAAAAGGGATATCCTGTAATGTTCAGAGAACATCGTGGGAACCAAGGGAAAGAAGGTAGGAGTTGGTGTTCTTCTTAAATTTCTGGAGGTTGTATGCCTCGGGGAACACCTCCCTAGGCAATGAGTTCCAAAGCCTCTCTGTTCGTTGGATGAACGAGTCTTTGAAAAGTGATGTTCTGCAGTTCTCCAAAGTGACCACGAAGGGGTGTGAAGACTGGGCTTGACGGGTTAATCTCGAAGAGACTGCCAAGGGAGGAACGATTGTCGATGATATTTCAGAAGAGCATCGCCCATGAAAATATCTATAAAATAGAGACAAATCGCCGACTCTTCTACGGTGTTCCAGACAAGTGAGCGAGTTTGTAAGCGAGGCATGACCGACGAGACGAATCGCCCTTTTTTGGACAGAGTCCAACAGCTTCAGGATATGTTTAGGTGCCGCATTCCAAATATGGGAACAGTATTCCAGGACAGGTCGGATCTGTGCCCTATAGATCATAAGCAGCTGACTGGAGGTGAAATAGCTCTTGGCACGAAACAAAAAACCAAGTTTTTGGGATGCACTTTTGGCAATGGACCTCACGTGATTTTCCCAGGAAAGGTTATTGCTGATAGTAATACCAAGCATCGATATGGATGACTTCAGTGGTATGGTTACTCCTGACAAAGTTATGTTAGGCACAGTGAGATCGGCTTTTCTAGAGAAAAGACATGCTTGTGTTTTGCCCGCATTGAATTCTATCAAGTTATTAGATCCCCATTCGAGAATCGTTGCCAAGTCCATATTTATATTGTCAACACTTCTTCCTCGTTCATTCCTGGTCTCACGGGCTGATATAGGGGCCCTGGAAGAGAAAGCGGTATGGAGGGTACTATCATCGGCAAAGCTGTGCACCGGACATGAAGTTGCCCCCAACAGGTCGTTGACTTGAGAAGTCTAAATCATTATAAAAGTATAGAAAACGTCAAATTGAATGAATAATCAATACAACCCACTTAGTGGGAGCTCCCAACAAGGTAGCATAGCCCTGGCGTAGCGCGTAATATAGAATTTTTGAGACTGGGAGAAAAAACCCTAATAAAAACAAACTAGATGCATGAACACCAAAGACATTCCATATTTTCATAATAATCAAATAAACATCAAATATAATTAATAGTCTAGACTATTTATGATAATTAATGATTAATTGATTCATTAATCTATGAGTTCAAATAAGAACCCAATTTTTTTCAGTTACTTCTTGTTACTAGAAATAAATCATAGACTCTAATTTTATGCCCTGCTCTGATGACAATAATTTTGAAACGGAGTATGCATGAATGGATAGGTCGGCAATTTTTTTTTTGACTGACGAATACGTTACAATGCAATCAAATCGTTGATTCGATGCAATTGTGACCTCATTCTGGCTGGCTAGGGGTAGGTTTCACCTACCTATCACAGGCATTCCTAGGCTGGACTCCTCAGAGATTTTACATATTTGTAGAAAGAAAATGTTGGCTTCAGATCTGGTGCGGAATAATGGATCGGAATAAAGGACATCGTTGTGCTGATCAAATCCTTTCGTGTTGTTTATTCAGAGCCACATATGGATTCAGTAGGACCGAGTGAAGCTGTTCCCACAATGGGATGTCTGGTGTTTATATCAGTTGTGACGATAATTTCTACCGTACCTTGATGTTCAACCTCTATCATTTTTCATTCACAGGCATGTTTTCTGTCCCAACTATGACTCCCAACGACCATGAATCATTTCGATGCTACTCCTCCCTATATCCGCGAAATGTTGGCCTGGGGTCAGAGGTCTCCTCCCGCGGGAGTTGTTGTCAATTTTATCTGTGCGGAAAACGAGTCGGTCGTATGTGCAGAAGAGGGGCCGTTGTCAACGTTTCTAGATTCTTATTATTTCGTCGGACAATTCCTGGAAAGTCATTCGCATGCAGGTCGAGACTGAAAGAGATGTTGGAATCGATAGGACCTTTGAAACAGAAATGAAGTTAAAAGAAGAAGTCCTATATCATCAAAGCTTCTAAATATGAGTTCTTTCCTATCATGAGTTAATTTGAAAGTGTTTATGTTCAGTAGTCAGAATTTGCTGGTGCTTGTTCGAGAGATTCTATTCATGAGGATACACTTTCACTCAAATTTATAACTTCTCTTATTGCGGCATCGAAGAGGTTATCCACTGGATTGTCTTCAGGTCCTGATGGTGTTCCCATCGTGCTGGAAAATAGCAAAAATGGCCCACTATTGAAAAAAGGTGATACCACTGATTTAAGAATACATTCGAATTTGGCAAAGCCGTTTGAGATTACACTGTGTCAGAAACTGTATCCTGTGAGGTACTTGATCAGACCGAAACACCATGACTTTATGTCAAAGAGATCGTGTACTGCGAATCTGGCTGATTTCACCCAATATGTAACCGAGATTCTGAATAAGACTGAGCAGGTGGATGTCATATATTATACTGATTTCCAGAGGGCGTTTGATAAGGTCGACCATATACCTCCGCTATATGAGGGCTCTGTTTAGATTCTATGATGATCCCGGCAATGAGAAAATGACACCCCTAACATGCAAAGTTAGCACACACATTTTCAGAAATGTGAAATTTTTGGTTTCATTCGTTAGTAACTCGTTAGTGACTATTTATAACATCAAAAATTTCGTTTGTACCTCAAGGGAACTGAAAGAAAACACCGCATTCCGCTGGGTGCTAACTTCACTAGCAAACACATTTTCGAAATTGAAGAATTTTTTTTGTATTCGTGAGCACCTTTTCAGTAACAATTTTTAACCTGAATATTTTCGTTTGTAACCTCACCCTCAATGGGAAAATGACACCCCTAATATGCGAAGTTAGCACCCACATTTTCAAAAATGAGGAAAATTTTTTTTCGCATTCGTTAGCACCTTGTTAGTAAGTATTTGTAACCTGAAAATTCTCGTTTGTAACCTCACCCTCAATGAGAAAATGACACCCCTTACATGCGTAATTTGCACCTTCATTTTAGAAAATGTGAAATTTTTTGATTTCATTTGTTAGTAACTCGTCATTAATATTTGCAACATCAAAAATTTTAGAACTAATAAGAAGTCTTTTTTTCAGTGCACTCGGACTATTCAATTTATTGTGTTGACATGATCCAGCCCATAGACATCCTCAGAACACAATACTAAAAATCGCTGTCAAGATATAAAAATTTGAAAATTTACACTATTTCATCCAGCAACAGATGTGCTGTCGAGGAAGGAGCCCATTTTTTAAGAAATTCTAATCAAATTTTGAGCCATTCGTGACTGGATGTAAAGATCTATTTATCCCAAAAGTTATGCACACCTTCCCAAATAACGAACACAAACCGAACCAGGAGAATAAACTTATGGATGTTAAAAAATGTAAATTAACTCGCTGAAGTCCATTGTCAATAAAAATTCGCAACCTCGTTAAAAGCCTATCGAGTACATGTCATCACCCAGTTAAAATCAAGATCTTAAAAATTCCAAATATCGAAACAAGGTACCACAACAAAGTGACAAGAAAGTGACAAACAACACATGCATGAAATCGAGTCAGACTCGAAACAATTTATCTACACCGAAACAGACCGACGGTTCAGAACGCAAAAAACAGACGACGCGGATAGGGAACAAACCCATATCGCAATACTAGACATCGACTAATGAAAAAAGGGGAGGAAAATTCGTGATTGAAGAAGCATTCAATGTATTGAATCTTTCATTTTTAGAATGTTTAAATATTTTCAACTCCTCCATTATATCCTGTCTCAACCCATATGGGAAACGTGCAGCAACTCCGCGTCATCGTCAGGGTTAAAACTATGGCCAGTCTCCCTCAAGTGTACCCCAAAGACCGATCTGTTATTTGAGGAGCTCTTACTACTTTGTAGATGTTCACCAACTCTTCTTCTTAAAGTTCTTCCAGTCCGTCCGACGTACACAGCTGGACAACTCAATTCGCCACAGCTGAGCCTGTACACTCTCCTCCTCTCAATCTTAGGGATAGGTGTCTTGTTCCGAACCAAAATCTGATTTAAAGTATTCGTTGACTTAAAAGCTATCTTGAGGCCAGCATGACGCATCAGTACCCTTGTTACTTTAATAGATAGATGCTGGCCTCAAGATAGCTTTTAAGTCAACGAATACTTTAAACCAGATTTTGGTTCGGAACAAGACACCTATCCCTGAGCTTGAGAGGAGTTAATAACGAGTTACTGAGCAATTGAACAAAAAATTTTTACATTTGGAAAAATGTGGATACCCGTGAGATAAGCACACAGAGGTTCAAGAAAATTTTTGATGTTACCAATAGTTACTAACGAACCGAATGAAAAAATTTTACATTTTCGAAAATATGGTTACAACCTTCGCATGTTAGGGGTGTCATTTTCTCATTGAGAGGGAGGTTACAAACGAAAATTGTCAGGTTACAAATAGTTACTAAGAAGGTGCTAACGAATGCAAAAAAAATTTTTTTCATTTTCGAAAATGTGGGTAATAACTTCGCATTTTAGGGGTGTAATTTCGCCATCAAGGTTAAGGTTACAAACAAAAATTTTTTGTGTTACTAAAATTTACTAACGATTCACCAACAGATAAAAAAAAAATTTCTTACTCTTCGAAAATGTGGATGCTCGTGAAGTTGGCACCCAGCAGAATGCGGTGTTTTTCTTTCAGTATCCTTGAGGTACAAACGAAAATTTTGATGTTACTAATAGTTACTAACGAGTTACTAAGCATTAAAACAAAAAATTTTAGAAAAGTGGATGACCTTAAAGTTAGCACCCTGCGAAATGCGGTGTTTTTCTATCAGAATCCTTGACTTGCAAACGAAAATTTTTATATCACAAATAGTAACTAACGAGTTACAAACGAATGCAAAAAAACTTCACGCGGTGAGCTGGTGACGGTTTTTGAAGAGCTGAGAAATCCTATTGTTTGAAGTTTCTCATTCATTATTTTGTATTATTTCAATTCAAGAAGAATTGTTTTTATAGTAAGACTTTCTTGTTTTTTTACTCTTCCTGCATTTGAGTTCGGCCTCTTGGAAATAACGCCTTATTATTATTATGACTTTTTTCACATACTATATATTTTCCAAATTTCGTTCATTGAAAAAAATGTTTGATGAACACTTTCCCAAAAATCAGTCCCTGCGTGGGCAGCCAGCCAAAGTATTTTCTGAAACATGAATTCAAAATAGAGATATATCGGTTTCAGCCATATTTGGCATAATCTGCATCCCATACCACTCAGGGACAAAATCTTCATAAAAAACTTATATATTGGAAGCAAATACATATACATATGTACTGAGTAAAATAATACAAAGTGCTTCAAACGAGAAGTTCCACATATCAAATCACATGCTAAAGAGAACTGCGTAAATCCTCTTACACTCCATGAGATTTAAGCAGTGGCCCTATATTAGGGCCCCCATGCTTGTTTCTCCGGGTAAGGGAAACGCCCAATTTTGTTTGAGAAGAATAAATCGTAAAACAAAAGATGTTGTTCTTTCGATGATTATTACTTCAAATTCATCTCTGTTTCAAAAATGTTTTCGGTTTGGCGCCTGTAAAGGCAAAGAAAACGTCAAGAACAACCAATTTAGGTATTTTCTTCAGGATAATGGTCTTTTAGAAAAAAAGTATGGGTTCTCTATTCAGCATAAGAACCTTTCATAAAACACAAAATGATTTAAGACTACACCATTTTCAATTGTAATTCAGAAATCGTCAATTGACATTCAGAAAACATCACTTGTATTTCAGATAAGTCAATTGTATTTCAGAAAACATCAAAGGTTATTCAGATTTGTCAATAGAATTTCAGAAAATATCAAATGAAATTCAATTGAGTGATCCGAAATACATTTGATGTGTTCCGAAATTCCATTGACAAATCTGAAATTCAATTGGCGCTTTCTGAAATTAAAGTGACTAATCTGAAATTCACTTGACCATTTCTGAATTACACTTGGAAATGGTGTGGAATTTAGAATGAGAAAAAGTGGTCAATAATTTTGTTCAAAATATTTACTGTATTTGTGTAAAAACTTATATTCGGAAAACATCAAGACTCTCAGAAATAAGGAAGCGTGAACTTAGAGATATTGGCAGATCATGTATGTTTCAATACCGACGATCACATGATGGATTGGAATAACCCGAAAATTGTAATGACGGAACCTGATAATTGTAACAGTAAAATTAGGGGCTTCTATTTCGTTGGATGAAACTAACCATCTGGCCAATTGTTCAGTGGAAGTGGATCGTATTTAGATTGACTTGTTGAGGAAAGAACTTATATCAGGAAATGTTGAGGTAAAACAGATCAATGTCATCATTATAGTAATAAGTATTCATCTATGGTAACCATGGATTGACAAATATCAATTGATAAATCAAGAAATTTTCACGATACTGAAGAGATTCATGAATTTAAGAATTTGTCTGACGAAGAAATCTGATATACACTCCGTTACGAAGTTCGAAAGGTTACAGTATTATTTATTTTTACATTGTTAGGCAATAATTTTCTTGAAAGATATTGGCTCTTGACAAATCATTCCACAAGTTCACGTATGGGGCTTTCTTCTATGATTGAAATTTTTTTTATTGATATTTGTTTCAGAGAATGAAAGAAAATAATATATATTTCATAAAATTGCAGAGATGCCCAGGATATAATTTCGAAATATATCTTTTTTTCAACTTGCATGCTGGAAAAGCCTAAATCTTTTTTTATCCTTTGAGATTTTAGCAGTATCCCTGATTCTGATGAGGTACCATGCCGAGTGATGGTAACGCCTCTTTTTTGCAACTGTGGAGCCGAGTGGTTTCAAGAAAAATAGAAGGTGAGAAAAAAAGTCTTGTAAAGTAGATGAATTGAAAAAAGTAATCATCAGAAGCAACCTGTCGATTGTTACCTAAATAAATGTTTGTACTAATATACCTAAACTGTTTAGTTCAGATGAAACAAACATAAATTATATTTTCCAACATATCTTCATTATTTCGCAGCGGAGCTGAATCAAAAACACACAAGTCATGCATGCTGACAATATTCATTGTTTGCGTATGTATCGTAGCTGACCAGATAAAAGAGACGAAATCATCAAAGTACGACTGGAAATTATGTCGCCAACTCTGAATCGACGCAAAAATATGCATTCCGTTCCCTAAATATGGAGAAATGCGCCATTGAAATACAGCCAAGAACCGAGAATCGCAACAGTATTTCACCAAATTAATTAATATTCATGGCTCTCAAAATTTGGCAGTGCCATCGTTTGGCACTTATAAATCGCAGAATTGGCGCTGCAATATCCAATTAATTCACATCGGTTGTGGGTTCCACTCCGTTGGAACGCTCCTATTTTCTTATCCGACAGGGTCAAAAAAGCCAATCTCTCCGGATTGCGGATGCAAAATCGGAAACTTGTAATCAATTATTTCCCCCTATTACTCAGTTTGCCAGATTGCGCCGTTGCCGCGTCTGCCTTTAATAATCCAGTCGCATCGTAATTGTTAGTTTTCAATCAACGGGACATCTGGGTTCAAATCCCTAATTTGTTCGACGACTACGATTTGATAAAACGCATTGATACCATCCTCAATATGCTGGAATACTTATTGTTGGGAACGATGATGATCGGGGATTTGTGTTGATTAGAGTCTATCATGAGTCAAATTTGTCAAGTTTATGTTGCCATCATATCGATATTCCCATTATGTGGAATCCGCTTTTTCATAAAGACCTAATTGAATTCAAGTTAAATGTAGGGAAATCCGGGGCAAAATGGGGGTACTGGGGCAAAATGGGGTACCTCCATTTCATGTGAATTTTATTAGAAGAAACTCCCCAAATCTCCACGCATTATCTCCACTTTCCCCGCAATAGAAGCAGTAGGAATCGGGTGGACGTAAGTTTGATTTTTTCCGCCATAGTGTTATAAACGCCTTATGTTGAAAAAGTGGATCATATATTTTCTTTAAATATGTTGATTTTTCGAAAAGTTTTGTTTATGCCATATCGATATTGCCCTCATTTAGATACTTTATCAAACGCATGGCTTCAAAAATCCTTCTAGACTTCTTGTTTTATTCAAGCAGGTTCTTTGAGGCAAAATGGGGTTTTTGATGATGAGACAAAACAGGGTCCCGTTTTAACCCATATTCGGGGACCGTGATTCATTATGTTTTCGTATTGTAGTTGTATTGGTTTTCTGAAAAATGCATAAAAAAAACTAGGTAAAAATTCTTAGTTCGTTATTTAGTTGGCTGAAGTCGAAAGAAAACTTATTTAGCTAGCTGAATTCGAAATGGCTATGTTGAGATACTATGTTTTATACAAAAATCAGGACCTTGAAGTTAGATATCTCATATTGCCCCGGATTCCCATAACTTATTCTTTCGAGATTCGTGAGCGTCGACCGTCGTCGAAGATTCATTCTCGACATTTCTCAAGTTCGAAAGTCTGGACTGCTTAAATCTCGGGAATGAAGACTTTAATAATAATAAATCGACTTTATTTTATGTACAAAGATACGTGACATGATGGGATGTTTGACTAACCATGCCGAGGAGGAATTTATTCATGAGACTATTTTTACACCCAACACCGTTTGATTGTCATTTCCTGAGAAAACACAGAAAAAAGAATAAATGAAATAATTAACATAGAAACTAAGCAACAAAAGATATGAGAATAATTTATCAATTCAGGAAGTGATCATCAGTCGACTTCTGAATTGTGAATAGGTGGGGCTGAAAACCTTGTTTCCATCCCGGTTGAGCCTTCAAAAATTTAGGAAAAACTTGGCACCAGGTACATAATTTGAAGATAATTGAAACAAAAACCATGACAACAGGGAACTTTTCAATATGTTTCGTCTAATAAATAATTCTGCCTGAATATCTCGTCTAAGAATCTTCAGACTAGCTTCCGTCCATCCCGCTGAGTAGGGGAATTGCTTCTGAAGTCTAATTCACTTTATCAAACCATTACGAATCGCCTTTTTTCAAAGGACATACTGTCATCTGATGTTTTAGTACTTGAGGTTATTGAGACAGGAAGGGTGAAAACTTTCTTTTTCGCGATACTTAAAAGTGTAAGAATAGCTTGTAGCAAAGATTTCACCTAATATATGTATTTTTATTATTATTCGAAATGAACGTTAAGATCGAGGGTGAACTATTCACTATTTCATTCCATATTATGCCCAAAGAAAGATATCCAGGCGATAATTGTATATGACCGCCTGAAAACAGCTGAAGAATTCATAGGAGAGGATGGGATATACTTAAGTTCATAAAAAAAGAGGTTTTCTTATGAGAATCTGTGTTGAAATCTGAAGAAGAAATTGATTCAAATTGTGAATAAAACAGTCAGTAAAGGCTATGGTTAAAAATTATGAACCGGAAAAGTCCACAATAACTGACATCAACCAACAAAACACCCATTTACCAAGAAACTAGAAGGTTATTCCTTCCTCAGAAAAACAAATACATGAGTTTGAAGGTGACAGAATATTCAGACATTGTGAGTCCGGTTTTGCTCACCCTATAATATTCAGATAATTTCTGCTCATTACTCAAACAAAAAAAAAGGGGCCAAAAAATTAATATTACCCCTGTTAGTTTTTCAGAAAAAAAGGACGAGAATGGGGTATTAGATTTTGTATATCTCCTTTGATCTACAAAGTGTACTGCTCAATTATCGAATTTTGCTCACCCTGTACAATTCACCATTCCCTCTGTTCATTAGAAACAGAGGCGGGCATACTGTATATCAATAAGGTAAATGAAAATGATTTCTGGAAAAGTGAATGTCATATCTTCATTTTCTTGAATAGCATTGGTCAGGTATGGTAATGAAAGTTGTTTGAATCATATAAACAAATTTCTCACATATCGCCAACCATCCATAAATGATTCGAACACCGCAAGATAATATAAAGTGCCAAGAGACATTGTTTGTGTACGAAAGGGTGGAAAGTTCCAATGGAAAATAAAATAAAAACCCTCGTCAAACGCACCGCTGCGGAATCCGTAAAACGTGAAGACTGGACTTTTTCCCCGTCCCATAAAAAATGTTTTGGTTGTGCCACATCGGAGCGGGGAAACAAATAACCCTTATTTGTTCGCTTGGTGTATAGCGCTCCAAATTCCGGCGCTGCCTTTGTCATAGGAATTTGTCAACGTATAGTTTCGAAATAATGAAAGAATCAACACTCATTTTCAATTGGGGAATCTGGGGGGATGCTACATTTATGATAGTATCCATTGATATAGGAAGTTTACTTATATTTTTTCGATTTGCTTGTAATATGATGGGTGTTTGTGGATTGAATCGAAATATTCTTGAAACTGATAGTAACATCGAAAATTGAGGAAATCCTGTTTGAAATTTTCTATTTTAAGTTTTTTCCTTTCTGATACAATACTCTGCTAGATGCTGATTTGAGGCCCCTCAAGGCAATAAGAACACGAAAACTGTAGGTTCTCTCACGGCAGCAAAATCGTTTTGAATCTAAATAACGTGGTTTGAAAAAAAACAAAATAATTTCACCTTTGAATCAGCAGCCAATTCAGTTTTATTATTCATCTCTTCGTATCAGAACAAGATTCATTTTATAGTACTAGTCAAGAGTGGTCATAACTGAAATAAAACGATTGTTATGGTGTTTTGATGATATCTCTATTACGAAAGTGACAATGAATCCACAATGCAAAAATCTGCAATATTTATAAGCAGAATTATATACATATTCGAAGTATCGTAATAGTTCGGAAATAAACGATTTTAACCCGTAACTGGTGACGTAGTGTTTCACAAACCCCACGAAAAATAAGAATTGAGTTTGTGAAGTTTTGGGTTGGTCGTAGTCGGTGAGATTCTATGTAGCTTTAAATAAGAACGATATCTAACCCTTAAGATCACGCACATGTCGATATAACGTTTCTGTTTCATGAAATTTCAGTTCTAGTTGTATTTGGGATTTGTGAAACCCCACCTCACGAATTACGTAGGGACATGACTTCTGATCTTCTGATGATAAAATGAAACGAGACTATCTCTGTTTCGAAGAAAGGGCTACAAGTGAAGATAGTTCATCTTCATATGAAGATTCACATTACACATTACAAAAAAATAAGAATGTTGAAAAATACCACTATCGAAAAAAATTACTCAAGTGGTCCTCGGTAGGTACCGTCGAATCACAATGTTCGAGCATCTTCTGGTGGTGATTGGACCTACAAACCATATTAGGACTTACTGCAGTCAAATTTTTGAGTGCAAATTAGTTAAATCATCACAGCATGATTATAATACAAGAAATAGGGAAACATTGTCATTTCCCAGACAAAAAACAGCAAAATTTGAGCTTTCACCCACTTATCAATGTACCAGGTTGTATAATCATTTGCCTTCTCATTTTAAATCTCAAAATAAGAAATCAGTTAGGGCAATGCTTCTGAGAAAATGTTTTAATACTGTGTGATTATTTAAGTGATAGTTTTGAAGGTGTCTGAATTTTTGAACTTTTTTGACCTGTCCTATGCATACTTGAGATGTCACAGAGGATTAATAAATTATTATTATTATTATTATATTACTCATATATCCTTCCTGATAGGGCAATGGCTCATTTGCCAAGTTCATATTATTTCAATTTTTCATATACGAAAATTTATGAACATATTATTTCGTGCCATTTTTTTCAATACTTCGAATTTAAGTTGAATAGACCATATAACGTATTTAATTGAACTATCAATGATAAACTATTTAATAATGAAAGAGCCTTCCTATAAATGTCCTGCAATTTATTGTTTTCCATATAAATCCAAAATAACAGTGTTTTCCATTTGGGTTTTATCAAACCCCACCTCACCAATGTGACATGTGCTTTCGAGCATTTAGGCCGTCGGTGAGAACATCTCCTGAAATATATCTCCTGAAGATGCCAGACACTCGAACTGGCGAAACGTCGAGAACTAATCTACGACGACGGCCTAAATGCTCGAAAGAACATGTCACATTGAACGATGGCCGCGAAAGCCTCAACCAACCCACCTCACCAGTTGAGTTAGTGAAATTTCACCTCACCAGTTACGGGTTAACTTAACTATCAGTTTTTTCTAAGTTCATCACTACTCCTGGTCATAACATTTATCTAATCTTTGTCCGAGTCCGAGAACAAGTATCTTTCTAAATTCTTAAAATGAGGCTAAACATAACGTCTTGACATAAACTGGACCTAAGACGACTATTGATTATTCTTAGCTTAGAAAACACCTTTTCACATGAAAAATATGTACCTACAAGATATCGCTATGATAAATTTATAAGCTCAATGTAAACAAATCAGATCCAAGAGAGTTCAAAAAGGAAAGAAAAAGAGCATGCTAAACACTATAAACGTTATTCACTGTCATTGCAGTAAGCAAAGAAACTTTTTTCACCGGATTCAGGATTCAGGTGACAAATCGATTTCACCATCTTCCAAATGTCCTTCTGCTTTTTGAACTGGGATTTGTTCAAGTTTCATAAAACTGATCTGAAAATTACTGAATTTCTATTGCTAATAGAGTTCTATCACATATTCAAACAATTTTTTCACATAATTTTTTTTTTGTGGTCTCTGGGGGCCACCTTGAGCCGGAGGTCCTCAGTGATCCCCGATCAGCCGCCCTGACCAGACTGAGCCTGATCATATGATTTTCTTGTATTGGAATTACTTGTTCTTCAACCCCTTCAAAAGGAGATATCTGAAGAAAAATGTGAATAGATTCACCTAGCGTAAGCCACCAGCCAAATTCAATTTCAAGAAAAAGAACAAATCGAAAAACAAAAAATTCTTCGCCTTTAGGGAGACAACACCGAAAAAAAGATAATGAAAATAATAATCTTCGAGACCAATACCATTTTCAATGGTAAGGGACCATTTTCGAATGAAAATGATCATTTTCAATAAATATGATCATTCCCCAATGAAAATGATTATTCCCCAATGAAAATGACCATTTTTTATTGAAGATGTTATTCATTACGATGATCACTATCTGGGCTAGTTTTGGACTTCCCTATTGTTAGTCTTTACTTTCAATTCATCATAGGAAAATGCAATAACCTCGGATTTCGAAGTGTTTTTTCAGATTGGAAATAAAATCAATGTGTGTAAAGGTTGACAGTTCGCTGTTTGCTGAGCACGTTGTGAACCTTCGAGTATCCCAGGGTTGCTTTCTTGGTCCCCTTTTTTTCTACATTTCATAAACTATCTCTCTGCTAATCTGAGGGACATTTTTTTCAGCTTTATAGTATCTGAAGATATTCCGACCTTTTGAGGAACTATATCATCAGTTTATTCGTTGATGATGTCTCGGTGGTAGTTACCACAGTTGCAACATCATCTTTTGAGAAGCTGGCATAACCTATCGTTGAAAATTGAAAGATGCACCCTACCACAACCTCCTGTTTTTCTGAGCGAATAAAGAGGCTCTCGCAATCATCTTTGATTACTCAGTCACTGTTAACGTTGTGTTCAATTTTGAATTAGTTGAATTGTCTCAAAGCCTAAGTCTGACTTCAAATGACCTCTTTTTTGAACGTCTCTAGATTACCTGTTTTCAGTTGAATAATGTCACTCTGAGTTTATAGATGATTGTAATATTTGTATTTTTACACTGTATCAGTTTCGTGGCTGGTAACTTGTTTATTTTATCATTGTGAATGATGTCAATAGATGTTTTACACTATCATTTCCAACTCAATTATCTGGATAGAGTCGTCAACTGTGATTACCATTCACAATCATATTGCTCAGTACCTGATCATATTCCCCATACTTCTGAAATTTCACAAATAGTCACATCTCATCTTAAAATTGCCCATATAAAAGAAAGAACACCTCAGCTTTGATCAGGTACTCTCATGCCTTCTCTGCTGATGTAGTCAATGATTCGTCAAATGTCGTACTTTTCGTTCACCGACCAAAGTGGTGTCAAGATCAACTGAAGTCTCCTCATCCGAGCCTTTGCATGACAACTTCAACAGGGCTACCTCAACAAGTTCAGCCACCTCTTCGAAGTCTCCTAAAGAAGTCAGTGATACCAAGCCAGCCGCCGATTAAGGCTAAATTTTTAGAGTATTATTACGATATACGTTCTACATATACCTCGCTTTTCGATGAAGATCCCTTCAATAGTACTACTATTTCGAATTCTAATTCAGTCCAAGTTCGTTCAGATTTACCACATGTTAAAAAGCCAAAATTTGAATTGAATAAATTTTCAGAGAATATTTGCTATTTTCCAAGTTTTAAGAATATGTTCGATGCAGTCGTCCATAGCAATATGAATTTTCAACTCGTTGTAAAATTCAATTACTTGCGCTCATCTCTTGAAGGTACTCCTTTAGATTTGATTAAAAGACTGAATGCTACTGCCAATAACTATCAAATTGCCTACGAAACTCTAGTGAAGCGCTCGCTATACTAATCCTCGCGCTCAGGCTCGAGCCCACTGGTTGGAAATAGGGAATTTTCCGCTCATGAAAACAGAAAGTCCATCACAATTACGAAAATTATTAATTAGCTACATTTGCTATTAATTTGGAGAGTCTGAAAAATATGAATGTCGCTTTTAGTTGGAATTTCGTGTTAAAGCACATGTTGCTTTCTCCCTCCAGATACCTCTCGTGCTTTTCAGAGGGAACATGGATCGA
Source organism: Hippodamia convergens (assembly GCA_038502775.1). Classification (NCBI taxonomy): domain Eukaryota; kingdom Metazoa; phylum Arthropoda; class Insecta; order Coleoptera; family Coccinellidae; genus Hippodamia; species Hippodamia convergens. The sequence continues at coordinate 26,971,229 of CM076610.1, forward strand.
CCGCTATACCCTCTTATCAAACCACATTCGATTTTTAGGAAGAGCACTGCAACGGACTAATCAATCTGAACACTCATGTTCACGCTAAAGGCATACCTCTTAAATCTACACAATCGGTCGAAAACCGTAAAAGAAATACTTTTATAACGCAAAGTGAAACAAAGAATCCGAAATATGCAGTTTGTAATGCAGATCATGCCACATATAACTGCCAAAGATATTTGGATAAATCGCCACGGGAATGTCATAATTTTTGTAAAACGCATAAGGGAAATTGCAAAATTTTTCAAGCGGTGTTGGAGTCTGGTTCCGAAATTTTCATCGTTTCACAGAAATGCTTCTCATCATTGAACTTGACCAGGTCCGCTTGTAATACAGTAATAAACGGAATCGGGAATGAGTGTGAATTACGGAATTTAGGCAATGTTGAACTTTTTGTCAGACCTGTGTAAATGCAACTATTCTTCCTAAAATATATGGGTATCTCCCTCAACGCAGAATTGATTCACATTGTTGGACTTATCTAGGTAGTCTGAAATTGGCAGATCCTCGATATTATATTCCCGGAGAGGTTGATATCTTGTTGGGAGCCGACGTGTTTTCTAAGGTTTTGCTCGAAAATCGTATTCCAGGAAAGAATGAAGGTCCAGATGCCCTCCACACAATTTTTGGTTATTTTTTAATAGGAAAGATCAGTAATAGAGAGGATATTGAAACCGGTATTCATTCGGTTCAGTCATTGTTCTGCGAAACACATCGTGTTGAATCTTTAAACGAATCGATGAGAGAATTTTCTGACTTTGAATCGATATTGGATACTGATAATGATTCTTCATCAAAAGATATCTGTGAGGAAATTTTCCTGAATAATTTTTACAGAACCGATGAGGGACGGTACGTAGTACTACTTCCATTCAAGGAACCGTGCCCTTTGTTTCCTCAAAGTCGTGATTTAGCCATTCAACGATTTCAATCATTGGAACGTCGTTTATTGAAAAATCCGGAGTTGCATAAAGAATACTGTACAGTTATGCAAGGACACTTATCGCTGTCACACATGGAAATAGTAAAATCGGAACACGGAATAAATCATTTTTCTCTATTTCAGTATCGTAATGAGTTCTTTACAGTATTGTTTTCAGTTAAATTTTTCGTTTTGTGGTTGTCAGTGCTGACCTCCGATCCACTCAATTTCGAATCAAATCTATTCAAATTCCGCAATCTGTCAAATTTCGTTAGTGACAACAACTGCCAAGATACAATACAAAAGTCACTAATCTGAATTTTTATTTGAATTTCGAGAGTTTTCCACAAAACTTTACTGAAATAGGGAAAATATCGTCTAATACTCGTTGCAGAAGGCAATTCCAACACTCATGCTTTCGAAAACTCGCTCCTTCGTCGCTCGTTTTCGAACGTTGGAATAGGAGCTCATTCTGCTACTTGTTTTAGAATAAACTATTATTTACCCCATCACGCTGCTTTGCGACCAGACAAAGTTAGTACAAAGTTGAGGATAGTTTTTAATGCGTCGGCAAAAATGTTGAACCGGGACAAGACTTTGAATGATTGTTTGCCCGTGGGTCCTAAATTACAGGAGGATATTTCCTCTATTCTGATCAGTTTTCGACTCAACAGGATTTGTTTTACTGCGGATATCAAACAGATGTATCGCCAAATTTTAATTGCACCGGAATTCAGAGATTATCAGAGATTAGTTTTTCGATTTTCCCCTTGTGATCCTTTGATGGACCTTCCTTTGCTGACTTTGACGTTCGGTTTCAATTGTGCGCCTTTTCTTTTTCTGCGAACTATGCGGCTGTATATTTGAGGACTGTACGAGGTAATTTCATTCGATATAATCTCATATGCGCCAAGTCCAAGGTATCTCCTTGTATTAAAGAATTTCAATCGCTAAGAATGGAACTTTGTACGGCGGTTTTATTGACTAAGGTGGGTACGTGGGTACACGCGATTTTAATTAAGAAAATGTCACAGATTGTTTTAGCTTGGTTAATCGCTAATCCAAATCGTTGGAAAACCTTAGTGGCATCTCGATGCATTGCATTGGAGGTATTGTAACAGTTTTGATGCTATTACCTTTTATGAATGCCCGAGCTCACTCGGTTTCTAATGGGTCGTGAGCCTGATCACACAATTCTCAAAATGAAAGTACACAATTCAAAGTCAAACAAACAACTCGTTTATTAACAAGTATTCCCTTTACAAATTTATATACGAAATTGTGAATCTGGTACCAAGATTCGTTTTCAGGAAGAAAATTTACAAAAATATTAAAAAGGTGAGTTTGATCACAAAACTCGTTATAAAAACTTTGTACAAAATTAATGGAAAATTTACAATTTCTGCCAATTACTTCCCTGGATATGTTGGTGGTTGGCAGGTCAGGTGATATGCCAATCAGGATTTCGGTTTACAGGTTGGTCGTATATCAATCAGTGCTGGATGGTGATGATTCCCAGAAATTCTGCTAGTCACACGAGGTCTCGTGGCTCCGTGAACTCTTAACGTCCTCGTGAATGAAGAAAAATGTAATGGATTCTTTCAGGAAAAGAAACTCCAAAAAAAACTGAAAATTTAGAGACCATGCATAAGAAACATGCCAAGATGCAATAATGGACACTTCCGTCTCTGAAGCAACAAAAATTTAAACATTTACAAATTGAAATGAAGGAATACTCGTGTATTCATTTCGCTTTTTCAAGATGTCTAACTTATAAAAAAAGGAGGAAAAATCTCAAGGAATTCTGATTCGGGTTGCTTCAGAACAGAAGGAAATGAATCGTGCAATAACAGGTGTAAATAAAGTCGTGCAACGAGCAGTGAATATTGAATAAAGCCTAAAAAAAAATATTTCATGCACAAAATAAAATGGCGGAGGCATCCTGTAAAAAATCTGAAAATATATTTTTCTACAAAGCAGACGATACAATTGGCGGAAGCATTCGTAATAAAAATTCTTAAAATACAACAGCACAAAAATGAAGCCAAACAAGCGAGAAGAAAGAAATATACTTACCCCTTATTTAAGGGTTTTTTCTCTATAAGAAAAGATAATCGAAAAATGAGAATTTAAGTCTATGTATAACACCTTTATTCGGATGGAATCAAGAACGAAATGGAAGGAGACAAAATCATTCTTCGCCTGAGCCGCATATGATCCCATATGTCTTCCATCGTGCGAAGATATTCACGATGTTTTACATTTCGCTGGCCTCTACATAAAACAATTAACAGTTTATTTAGAAGTCGCCGGGTGGAACGCTACACCATCCCTTCTCCCCCTCGAAAAAAAAAGGTTCTTGCACATAGAAAGCTTTTTTTTTTCTCGGTAAAGAGAAGTAAATCTTAGGAAATTTGGGCGCCAGTGATTTCGCGAATCACAAGGGATATTCAGGAAAGGGGAATTAAATTGAACATGTTACTGCATCTAAAAGACACACAATTCAATTATTCCAAAACAACTAAACAGCTACACTATAATTGATGCAACGCACATCATAGAGAAACCGTATAACTGCACGTTGTTCCGAAAACAGGTAGAAGCATACATTTAGGGATAATAGAGATTTGAACGGGAGCAGAAGAAAAATTGCAATGGAAATACTGAAGAGAAAGAAGATAGGCATTTCCATCACAGGAAGAGAAAGGCTCATCGATCAAATAAGAGATAAGGGATAAATAAGAAAAAGGAAGATAATCACCTAAAAGCTTCAAATACATGATTATGTTCAAATTCCAATTAGTGAAATTTTGAGGGAAAGTAGAAGAAATAAGAAAGGATAGTGCAATGAACACTGGCGATACAGACTATGAAAACAGACACATAAAACAATAAATAGGGATAAATCTTAGGGATTACTCAGATTCAATATCCGAAATATCATTCAGATCATCCTGGGTTAAATCAGGCTTTATGTCCTTTATATGGAAATTTCCCAAGTCCTTACCAGACAAATCAACTAGATTGTAAACAAGTGAAGATATCACCTTGTTCACTATGCAAGGAACATATTTCGGGGCAAGCTTTGCGGTAAAGTTCTTGGAAGCATCAGATAGGACAAAGTTTCGCTTCCAAACCCTATCACCAACTCTCAGACGAAGATCACGTCTTCTGAGATTGTATCTGCGAGCGTTGATCTCGTAGGAATGCTTCAAACGTTTTCGAACGTCTTCGTAAAGCTCAGGCAGTTGTTGTACCAATTCTGAATCCAGAACCTTATCCCCTATTGTGACGGCATTATCGGCATTTTCTGAAATGAGACCATAAAAAGATCCATCAGTAGCAACATTTCTAAGGAAAACTAAAAAAGAGGGACTATATTTTAAAGTTTCACTCCTGGCAAGTCTGATAGCCTGTGCGATTTCTAGGATATTCCTATCCCAAAGCTTGTGATCACCATCAAGGTATGATCTAATGGCGGTGACTATGGTTTTGTTCACACGCTCAGTTGGATTTATTTGGGGATGAAATCGTGCATTATAGAAAATTTTTTGGACCTTATACTTTTTCATCAAGCTTTTGAATTCTGCAGAAACAAATTGTGATCCATTATCCACAGCGAAAATTTGAGGAACACCAAAAATTAAGAAAATTTGATTTTCAATAAATTTCACAATAGCTCTAGAAGTAGCTTTAGCAAGTGGTTGAACAAAAACGAATTTGGTGAACCAGTCAGTAACAATAAGAAGATACTGGTTACCAGCCTTAGAACGCGTATAAGGACCCAACAAATCAGCACTCAGAAATTGAAATGGGAAGTTAATATTTCGATACTTGCCCATTAAGCCAGCCTGAGGAAGGTTTCCTGGTTTACAAGAAGCACATACCTTACAGCTCTTGACATACTTAACAACAGAGTTTTTCATCCTAGGCCAGAAATATAGAGAGGATAGCCGGTGCAAAGTCTTGTAGACACCAAAGTGTCCTGCTGTTGGCTCATCATGAAATTCCTTCAGCAATTCCAGCCTGTGAGGAGTTGGCACCACGATTTTCCATTCAGGAGAATCGTTCACAAGTCGATACCTAGGCAAAATATGTTTATATAAGACACCATCGCTAATTTTAAAATCAGAAAACAAATCTGGATTATTGTTAACTTTAGTCAGCAAATTACTATACCATTTATCAACCTTCATCTGGGACAGATTCATGATTGAAACCTGTACAGCGTCTGTTGACAAACGAGAAAGCGAATCAGCTACAGTATTGAGGGAACCGCTTCTATGAATAATTTTGAAACGATATGAAGATAGTCTCATAATCCACCTTGAGATACGTTGATTTGGATTCTTCATTGAATTAAGCCATACCAACGAAGAGTGATCAGTGATTACGGTGAATTCCGTACCTTCAATATACGGTCTGAACTTCTCAATCGAAAGAACTATGGCTAGAAGTTCCTTCTCAGTGGTTAAATAGTTGCGTTGACTTTTATTCAAAACCTTACTGAAATAAGCAACTGGATGTTCCAATCCGTCCTCCTCCTGAAACAATACTGCTCCAACACCGTTATCGCTAGCATCACAAGCAAGACAAAATGGCTTCGAAAAATCTGGGCTTGCCAGTATGGGAGCTGAAGTCAACAAAGACTTTATTTTATGGAAGGCCTCATCTGCCTCGTCTGTCCACACAATGGGTTGTCCTTTCTTCCTACCCTTTAACAAATCAGTAATTGGACTACTTACTGAAGCAAAATCTCTTAAAAACCGGCGGTAATAACCAATTAACCCGATCAAACGCCTGATTTGGGTAGTATTTTTCGGGGTGGGATAATCCAAGATGTCTTGAACCTTAGAAGGATCGGTTCTTAAACCGTTCGCATCCACCACAAATCCTAAAAAATTTAAGGAAGGCCTACAGAACTTACATTTATCTAGGTTAACCGTTAGATTTGCCTCTTTCAGACAGTGAAATAGTTTTCTAAGGACAGCAAGGTGCATTTCAAAAGTAGGGGTGCAAACGATTATGTCATCGACATAATAAAACACATAAGGCTCTAAAGATGGACCAATGGCCATATCCATAAGTCTCACCATTGCTTGGCAAGCACAATTGAGACCAAACGGTAGAACGTTAAAACAGAATAGGCCTCTGCCTGGAACAGCGAAAGTTGTTTTAATTTTGGATTCTTCATCCAAAGGAATCTGAAAGAATGCCTGTTTCAAATCTATTGAACTAAGATAGGATGCATCACGTACTTTGCTTAAAATAGAATCGATGGGGGGCATGGGATAACTATCAGGTAGAGTGATGGAATTCAACTTCCTGGCATCGAACACGACTCTATGTGTTCCATCCTTTTTGGGAACTAACCAAAGTGGAGACAACCATGGGCTACAACCGGAGATAGGTTTGATAATGTTGAGTTCCAACATCTTGTCAATTTCTTCGTTTAGAATTTTCTGCATTGCAGGAGAAAGAGGGTATTGCCTTTGTCTAATTGGTTTGGCATCTCCTGTGTCAATGTGATGCTCATATAAATGCGTCGTACCCAACTTGTCAGAAGGTGCAATTTGCTTATAGAGGTCGACAACATAATCCAATTCCAACCTCTGACAAGAAGTTAACGAATCGGGTCCAAGCAGGGCTCGAACTACAGCAACAGAATTATCTGAAGATAGGTAAGAGGAATTATAGGTAAAATCTTTAAAATCGAGAGTTAAGTTAAATGCATGAATGAAATCCATACCTAAAATCAAATCGTGAGTAATTGAAGGAACAACCAGTACCCTGAGAACTTTACTGAGATTGTTAAGACTTATGGGGAGGTTGACATAGCCTAGAGTATTTTGGGGTTTACCATCGGCAGTGGTAAGATTAACCGATACGTCATAGTGGAGGGATAGATTCAATTTCTGTAGGAGATGAATTGAGGAGGAACCTAAAATGGTAACATTGCTGCCACTATCTACTAAGGAGGAAATAGGCTCACCTCCAACAAGTACTGTTAGATATGGACGATTGTCCTTTTGACGAAGCTCTAGTAAGGGATTTACTTCATTAGAGACAGAAAAAACCTTACTGACCTTTTCTAGAGGGATATGAGATGTTAAAAATGGGGAATTATCGGATGGGATAGAATTTTCCAAACAAATTGAAAGCGAAGAAGTTAATTCTTCTTCTGGTTCGATTTCTTTTGGTTTTGAGCAGGTTTTCGACCTGAAGGACCTCCAATACCTGCGGGATTGTGGCCGCCCTTTACGTTTTTTGAGCAAAAGGAACAATTAGATTTAATCTCACCTTTCCGACCACAACCAAAACAAAAACGTGTTCTTGGCTTGCAACATTTATTATAATGATGGTTTGCCTCACCACAATTCCAACATTTGACGTCAAGGCGAGTTTCAGACACCTGTAATTCTCCCAACTGATTGGAAACGCTCAAACAGAGAGCATCCTCTATCCTTCTGCATAGAGCTGTCAACTGACATACCGTTCCAATATCCTGCAAAACAAGGGCCTTTACATAATCAGGAAGTAAGTTATTTCGTATTATGTTAACCATTTCCGACTCTGCGGGACATTTAGTTAGTCTATAGAACTGGGCTTCCATAAAACTGATATAAAGAGCAACAGACTCTCGAAGATTTTGTTTACGAGATTTTATTTCTTGCAACAAGACTGAATCATAATTACTGTGTAAAAAAGTAGACTTCAAAGCATTCACCAGTTCATCCCAGTTCGTGAACCGATTTTTGATGTGGTTGTTATGCCACCAAGTCCATGCTTCATTTTCAAACAAGTCCCCAGCAGACTCGAATAAGTCTGAATCCGTACAACCCCTAGAAACTTTTAGGGACTCAACCAGTTCCAAGAATGGAATTAAAGGTTCCTTACCGGAAAATTTTTTTAAACCCCACTTGTAAATAGGCACACATTTAGAGATCTTCCCCACACTTACAGGAGACGGGACACTGTGCAAACCCGTGGGTTTTACAGGAGTAGAGGTAGTAGGAGTGACATCAACAGGACCGGAGACAGGACCTGACACCTTTTCCGCTATATCAGATTCTAACATTAGAACCTCTCTATAAAGGCTTTGTCTAGTAGCAGATTGATCGTCTGTATCAACCGATAAACGCTGAATTCTACCACTTACATGGGTTAATCGTGCTAGTATACGATTGTGATCAACCTGAGTCGATTTTGAGTCGAATTGAGCACAAACGTCTTTCAAATCAGATAAAGTTTCGCGAATCCCTGTGACATTCTCCTCAAAAGAAAAAGGGTCAGATAAGGAAGTAAAACTACGATCAGAGGACTCTTGGGACAATAAACCCCTAAAAATTTTACGTTTGTCTTCTACTGATTACGGAACCTCGATTCCTCGGATCGCAATTTCATACGCAAGTTCGTTTTGTTTCAGATAATTTGGATTCATCGACATCTTGTCACAATGAAATATTTCAGATAATTTTAAGAGAAATATAGAGAAAAAAAATTCAACCCGAATGAAAATTACCGAGAGATTGATCCCTAGATTGTTCAAACTACCCGAAACGAGTTCTCTGGTCAACTCCGAATCTTCAAGTCACCTCCACTAGGAGAAATGCGAGATCAGTTTTTCGATGGTCAAAAAGGCCTTAACTGCCCCACGTTGGGCGCCAAAATTATATGTAACAGTTTTGATGCTATTACCTTTTATGAATGCCCGAGCTCACTCGGTTTCTAATGGGTCGTGAGCCTGATCACACAATTCTCAAAATGAAAGTACACAATTCAAAGTCAAACAAACAACTCGTTTATTAACAAGTATTCCCTTTACAAATTTATATACGAAATTGTGAATCTGGTACCAAGATTCGTTTTCAGGAAGAAAATTTACAAAAATATTAAAAAGGTGAGTTTGATCACAAAACTCGTTATAAAAACTTTGTACAAAATTAATGGAAAATTTACAATTTCTGCCAATTACTTCCCTGGATATGTTGGTGGTTGGCAGGTCAGGTGATATGCCAATCAGGATTTCGGTTTACAGGTTGGTCGTATATCAATCAGTGCTGGATGGTGATGATTCCCAGAAATTCTGCTAGTCACACGAGGTCTCGTGGCTCCGTGAACTCTTAACGTCCTCGTGAATGAAGAAAAATGTAATGGATTCTTTCAGGAAAAGAAACTCCAAAAAAAACTGAAAATTTAGAGACCATGCATAAGAAACATGCCAAGATGCAATAATGGACACTTCCGTCTCTGAAGCAACAAAAATTTAAACATTTACAAATTGAAATGAAGGAATACTCGTGTATTCATTTCGCTTTTTCAAGATGTCTAACTTATAAAAAAAGGAGGAAAAATCTCAAGGAATTCTGATTCGGGTTGCTTCAGAACAGAAGGAAATGAATCGTGCAATAACAGGTGTAAATAAAGTCGTGCAACGAGCAGTGAATATTGAATAAAGCCTAAAAAAAAATATTTCATGCACAAAATAAAATGGCGGAGGCATCCTGTAAAAAATCTGAAAATATATTTTTCTACAAAGCAGACGATACAATTGGCGGAAGCATTCGTAATAAAAATTCTTAAAATACAACAGCACAAAAATGAAGCCAAACAAGCGAGAAGAAAGAAATATACTTACCCCTTATTTAAGGGTTTTTTCTCTATAAGAAAAGATAATCGAAAAATGAGAATTTAAGTCTATGTATAACACCTTTATTCGGATGGAATCAAGAACGAAATGGAAGGAGACAAAATCATTCTTCGCCTGAGCCGCATATGATCCCATATGTCTTCCATCGTGCGAAGATATTCACGATGTTTTACATTTCGCTGGCCTCTACATAAAACAATTAACAGTTTATTTAGAAGTCGCCGGGTGGAACGCTACAGTATGTAAAGTCGTTTGTGAATCCGACCGATTCTGCTTCCCGCGGTTTATTTCAATCCAAGTTCTTGGCTCATAAAGATATTTGCTTTCATGGTCCTGAAATTTTGATTTCAACTTCAGTATGGGATACTGATGAAGTTAAGCTCGAGACCGACGAAGAGGTACGCAAAAATGTTCTATTGGTTACAGGCGAACCCAGTTTTTTTCGAGGATTTTTTGACTAGTACATCGTCATTTATCCATCTTCAGAGAGTTTTGTCCTTCATTTCACGATTTTCTCACAATTGTAGATATCCAGATAAAAAACGTTTTGGTTTCTTAACCTCACCTGAAATGAATAATTCCCTGAAGATACTAGTACAACACAACCAAACAAGTTATTTCAAGTCGGAAATTTCCTCTAAGAAATTCTCAAAGCCTCATCGTAAACTGAATGCCTTTGTCGATCACGAGTGGGTGGTGGGTTAACCTATTCGGATGTGAAGTATGATAGAAAACATCCCATCTTGCTTCCAAGAAAAGGTCGCTTCGTCGAACTGTTGATAGGGCATTATCATAAAAAAATGCTTCATGCCGGTACGCAAATGACACAATTCACTATTTCTCAGAAATTTTGGATTTTTTTGGTAAGTCGGGCTATTAGATCCGTACTTTCGAAGTGTCTTAAATGTTGAAAGGTTAATCCAACTCCATTTCAACCTATGATGGGTACTTTGCCTTTGCTTCTCATTTCTGAGGTAAAACCTTTTCTTCATTCGGACGTCGATTATGAGGGTCTTTTCTCGATATTTATGACTCGATATCGAGGCGCTAAAACATGTAAGGCCTACATATGATTGTTTGTCTGCATGGCCACGAAGGCCATCCATTCAGAATTGACATCCGATTTGAGTAGCGATGCTTTTCTAGCTTGCTTGAGAAGATTCGTTGCACGTCGGGGTAGATGCGCTCATATTTATTCCGACCAAGGTACAAATTTCGTAGGTTCCTCCAAAGAAAGTCGAAAAATATTGGAAACTAGGGCGAACACATAGAGCATCGAATATCATTTTCTCCCTGGTAGCGCACCCCATATGGGGGGGATTGTGGGAATCGGGTATAAAAGCGGTGAAAACACAACTGAGGAGGGTCAATGGTAAGCAAATTCTTAGTTACGAGGAATTTAGTACGGTGTTGATTCAAATTGAAGCTTTAAATTCGCGTCTATTAACGCCTCTAAATTCTGATGCCAATGATCTATCTGCACAGACCCTAGGTCATTTTTGGACACTGGAACCGCTCAACGCTGTTAAGATATCGATCTTACGGAAATTTCGTTATCCCGACTCTCCCGGTAGCAATTAGTTCAGCGTATTCAGCAGGATTTCTGCCGTAAATGGAAATCTGAATACTTGAAAACACTCAACAGCGCAATAAGTGGCTGATTTCGTCACCCAATCATCCTGTCGACACCTTAGTTCTCATCAAGAACGCCAAACATCCCCCATTGCAGTGGCAAATGGGCCGCGTTTTAGAGGTCTACCCTGGTCATGATAATGTTGCAGGAGTCGCAACAGTAAAGATAAAAACGGGAGTCGTGAAGAGACCTCTCAATAAATTTTGTACTCTTTCATTAAAATAGCTTGAGAACAAAGTATATGATCCTTTTTTTCACAATTTATTTTTTTTTCTTCTTTTTCCATTTTTTCAATTTTCGATAGTTTCAGATTTTTCCTCGGATTTTTCATTTCTGTATCTATGGAAAAAATTTTACCGTTTTTTTTCATTGAAAGCCACGCCCCAGCGTGTTTTGAATTCATAAAGAAATTTTGTTTACAAACAAGCGGTTATAGCAGATTTCATTCATTTACGTTTTTCATGATTGAAATTAGAAGTGGCAATACAAGAAACGCCCGACCATATGTTCCAGACCGGAACATTCATTCGTATTTAAGACGCTCAGAAAAGTAAATGTATTTTTCATCTCATTGTACGCTTCGCATTATCGTGTTTTTTCGCTGTTCAACAAACCACGACTGGGAATTTGAGTATTTCGGTGCCTGTGCCGTTCATAGTGAAATCTGAATCTCTACATTTTGAGGGCCCTCTACATCCCCAGCCAAGAAGCATAGAGCTGAAGATAGGGACGTTTCTTAGCCCTCTTAATTTGTTATCATCTGAAACTGCTATAGTCCATTTTTATTTTGAACGCCTATGCGAAATAGGATCCATCCTCTCTCCAGCAGCTATTAGAGGAGGTGCGCTTGTTTCAACCCCTTTTTTTTCCACACCTCATTTTAAATATAGCAAAAGCAAGCAAACGACGTTATTCGAAAGTTTTACGAGAACCGAAATCAAATATTTCAATGAGTTGATCTATAAATTTTCTTTCTATGATATTAATAATTTCTTATATGTAGATATCAGAGGCTCGATATATCGATGGTTTCTTCAAGCTGCATGCCATCATTCTACCATTGCCATTTGTCCTATTAGCCTATAGGATTTTTGATATTCATCTTACCTCAAGGCCCTATAAAGCAGCACTAGCAACAAAGTTTCGCTAACCGCGAACTGCCGTCAACCCTATTTCTGGTTATAATTTGAATTTCACTGTTAATTAGCGGGATTTCCAACTATACTTGCAGGGAAATTCAATGCAATACTACTTAATTGGCCTAATCAATTGCAGGACAGTTAGAAGCTATCTCTTCCGTATTCAACGTGGTTTATTGTTAGTTTTGGTTCATTATTTTATGCATTTTTAAACTTATAGTACTACTTGTATGAATACCCTTTACAATGAACGATCTGATCATCTTCAATTTCTTAAACTCGGTTTCTACCCCTCGGAAGCTATCTCTTAATAGAAGAAAAGATATGAATCTTCATTTGATCTACACTGACCCACTGAAATTGATAACAAATATTTTTACTATTAAGTTTTTTTTGATATTCTGGAAAGTATTTTGACGAATCCAATGATTTGATAACGACTGTATTCAGAATCGCATACTGTATCACATTCGAAAAAAAAAAATAGAAAAAAAAAAATTTTCAATTTTTTTCACTCCCTGTTTAACTGAAAGTGGTCAGGCTCCAAAAATATTTCAGCTCGGTAGATGATGTCAAACAATATCATAATCCGAATTTTCAGATTTCAAATAGGTCCAGTTCTCCAGAAACGCCTAATAGGATGTCGAACTTGGTACACCCTGTATAATTATTCCGGTTAGCGTTACGAATAATATTCATCTATCGAATAGAATGAAACCATTTTTAGGTCCGTCAAGTTGGCCCGGTAGTTGTGGCATTTTTTTCAAAATTTTTTGTTTATTGCTAATGCTAGGTAAGTGCTGGCGAGTGCTGAAAAAAAACTGGAAAATTTTCGATAGTACTTGTAAAAATGAAAATTCAATTTTCCGGGCCAACTTGTATGCAGCCCGGAAAAACCAGCATTTTTCATCGAGATTTTGAAGAAACTTAATGCTAGCTAAGTGCTGGCGAATGCTGAAGAAAAAATTGAAAATCTCACTCAGGAGTGGAAAAATTTGCAATTGAATTTTCCGGGCCAACTTTATGCAGCCCGGAAAACCCAGCATTTTTCAACGAAATTTTGAAAAAAGTTCATGCTAGTCAAGTGCTGGCGAGTGCTGAAGAAAAAATTTGAAAATCTCACTCAGGAGTGAAAAAATTTGCAATTGAATTTTCCGGGCTAACTTGATGCTGCCCGATGAAATCGGAATTTTTCATTGAAATCTTGAAGGAAGTTGATATTAGTCAAGTGCTGGTGAGTCCCGAAAAAAAATTGAAAAAATCTGCCATGGGAATAAAAACAGTCCAGAGTGAATTTTGCGTAGCCATTTTGCGGGAAAACCTATTACTGAAACATAGATGAATTCAAAATATTAATCATCGAAATGAATACCACTTTCAATTCCTTGGCTCAGAGATCTTTTATCATAAGTTGGGGAAATTATATTAGATTTTGTCACTGAGATGAGGTTTCAGCCTTGTTTGGCCTCATCAGTATCGCATACATCTCAGGGACAAAATCTTCATAAAAAACTTCGATATTTAAGGCAATCGGGTGCGATGTACTGAGCAGAAATTACAAAGCAGTGACATCCAATTGCGTCAAACTGAAGTTTTTTTTTTGAAAATGGTATTCATTTCGATGATTACTATTTTGAATTCATCTATGTTTCAAAGATGTTTTCGGTGTGGCCTCCGTAAAGGCAAAGAATTTGTTTACCGTTTCATTCTTTTTCTTAAAAACCTATTACTGCTCTCGAAAAACGTATTTTTGTCGGAAGCTAATTCGATTCTAGCGACCACTAGTTCGATTCTAACGAGTACTAGTTCGATTCTAACAAGTAATTACCTGAAAAATTAAAAATTTTCTATAACCGAAAAAGAAATTCCGATTTAATTTTCCGGTTCAACCCGTAAATAACAGCGTTCTGAAGGGAATATGTATCTAGTTGGTAGCTGGAGAAAGCTATTTATTATGATATAATAATAATAAGTTGATAATAAAAATAATTTTTCATGTTAGAAAATATCGTCTGAAAAAGTGAGAATATTGCATTTGTAATTTGTAATTGAAATAATCAAACGGACAATGATCCGTGAATAATAGTTGAAAATAATAGTTGTTTTTCGATGATTTCGATTGTCACTCTAGTATTCTCAGTTATACGGAGTTCAGCTTTCTTGCATAGATCATCATATTTTTCTCATTTTCCTCGTTATTTTTTTGCAAAGCCTACAAAGTAACCTATGGAATTTTGTTTTTCACCAGTGATTTCAATATACCTCTCAGAGTGTATATTTTTTTCTGCAGAGAAATGCAATTTCGAATATCTGAGAGTTTGCATTGTTGTCACCTCCTTTTATGTCTGTCCATTCCAAACATAAAAACAATCATTTATTTTATATCCTATCTCCTTAGATTTTTCACAGAATATATTTTCGGTGAAAAGTGAAGTTTGGAGTTTTTTTCGAAGTCATCTTTACCACTGACTGGTAATGAAGCTGATTTGATTACTTCTTCACAGTTAAAACCAAGATAAAAACATCAGCAGGTTCACACCAAGGTTAAAAATTGATGTTCATGAGTTTCGTCAGCAGTTCTGGTAGGGTTGTGACACACGAGGCAATATCACAATATGCGGTTCTCAGAATTTGAAGAAGACAATCTATCGCGTAGGTGTTCGTTATGAAATATTTTGAGTCATCCATTTTTATGGGCTATAGTCACTAGCATTCGCATTTCTCAAAAAAGCAATCGGTATCACTTGATAATTCTCTGATAGGTCGATAATAGCCCACTTTTTCTGTGGTTCTTCTTTTTGTCCAAAGCGGCAATATTTTACATAAATTAATTATTGGTTTTATGATTTCAGGTAGCTATTGCATATTATCATGATTCCCATCTATTTCTTCAGCAATGGCCATTTTTGCTTCAACAAAAATAGGTAAGGACCAAGTTTTGACCTTAATTTCATATTCGTCTGGTTCCAGTAATTCCAAATGAGTTGATTTAGTTTTTTCATCAGGGAAAACGCTATCTAAAATAATTTTTTTTTCTGTAAGGGCTATCATCGACCTATCAGAGGAATCTTAAGTGATACTGATTGCTTTGTTGCTGATGTTTTTTGTCGTGGTTGTGACTATAAAGAAGTAATCAAATCAGCTTTATTACCAGTCCGTGGTGAAGATGACTCCGAAAAAAAACTTCACTTTCCACCAAAAAGATATTCTGTGTAAAGTGTAAGAGCAAATCTAAGGGGATAAAATATAGAATAAATTATTTTATTTTATGTTCGGAATGGACAGATATGAACGGGGGTTGTATTTCTTTGCAGGAAAAAATATACACTCTGGGAGGTATAATTGAAATCACTGGTGAAAACCAAAATTCTATAGGTCACTTTGTAGCTTGTGCAAAAAGATAACGAGGAAAGTGGAAAAACTATGATGATCTATGCAAGGAAGCTGAACGCCGTATAAATGAGGATACTAGAGTGACAACCACGCTATTAATTTTCACTTCCTGAAGGAATAGGTTTTTATGTTTTTATTATTTAAATTTCATTTTTGTTACCAACTTCAATATCGTATATAAATATACAGGGTGTACCAAGTACGACGGCCTATTAGGCGTTTCTCGAGAACTGTACTTACCTGAAATCTGAAAATTGGGATTATGATATTGTTTGACATTATCTACCGAGCTAAAATATTCTTGTAGCCTGACCACTTTCAGTTATACAGGGAATGGAAAAAAAATTTCAAACTTTTTTCTCAATTTTTTTGTTTTCGAATTCGATAGAGTATTCAATTGTGAATACATTCGTATTCAAATCGTTGCATTCGTCATAATACTTTCTACAATATCGAGAAAAAGCTGAAGAAAAAAGGGAGACAAGAGTATTCGGTATTATGTTTGTTATTCCTAATCTAGATATCTTAAGCACAGACCGTTTTCACATTTTTGAAGTCGAAGACTGTGGAAATATTGTACATCTCTAGAATTTTGAAATACTCTTCACAGGGTGTTCCAAATGTTGGGTCAAAAATTGGGATCAAGATTGGCCCATAACTTTCGTTTTTCAAATTAGAACCCTATTTTTTTATGATTGCGTTGGATTGTCCGAAGAAAGATGATGATAATGTTCCGAACTATTAATGCTCCTAAAATTAATAATTCTTGAGTTATTCAGAGATTCCTGATTTCATGTCGTACGTAGCGTCAAATTCATAGAATCAGTTTCATATCAAGAATTACCTTGGTCATAGAAGGTAAATTATTCCAATAACTCACTAGTGATACACCTCTTTCTGAATTCATTTATTATTGTTGATAAGGAACCGATTCAATGAATTTGACGACATAAAATCAGATAATCCTAAATATCTCAAGTATTATTAATTTCAGGAGCATCAACGTGTTAGAAACATTATCATCATTTTTCTTCGCAGAATCCAACGCAATCATAAAAAAATATATTTCCAATTTTGAAAAACGAAAGTTATGAGCCAATCTTGATCCCAATTTTTGTCGCCATAGTTGGAACACCTTGTATCGAGTTTTTCAAAATTCTAGAAATGTTCAATATTTCCAGTCTCCGACTTCAAAAATGTGAAAACGTTATGTGCTCAAGATATTCAGAAAAGGAACAACAAACATGATACCGAATACTCTTATTGGCCTTTTTTCTTCAGTGTTTTCTCGATATTTTGGAAAGTATTCTGACGAATGCAACGATCTGAGTAAGAAAGTATTAAGAATTGCATACTCTATCAAATTCAAAAACAAAAAAACAGAAAAAAATTTTTCTGAAAATTTTCGAGTAGTCAGGCTCCAAGAATATTTAAGCTCGATAGGTAATGTCAAACAATAACATAATCCCAATTTTCAGATTTCAAATAGGTCCAGTTCTCCAGAAACGCCCAATAGGCCGTCGAACTTTGTACACCCTGTATATGTATACATAAATATATATGTTATTTCCACGAATAAATTCATCAAAATGAAACTTTTCTATTTGATTCATTCTCATATAACGAAATCACCGAAACACAACTATTACATATTTTCAACAACATTAAAATTTTTCCTGACAAATTTTATTGTTAATTTTCTTCATTTTATTTATTTTTCCTACAGCTTTCTCCAGCTACGAACTAGATACCTATTCTCTTCAGAATTTTTGTTATCGAAAATTTTCAATTTTAAGGTAATTACTCGCTAGAATCGAACTAGTACTCACTAGAATCAAACTAGCTTCTGACAAGAGAAAGTTTTTTGAGGGCGGTCATAGATAATCCCGCAAAATGGCTACCCAAAATTCACTTCAGACTTTTCTTGTTCCCTTGGCAGATTATTTTTTATTTTTTTTCACCACACGCCAGCACTTAACTAATATCAACTTCCTTCAAGATTTCAATGAAAAATTCCGATTTTATCGGGCAGCATCAAGTTGGCCCGGAAAATTCAATTGCAAATTTTTCCGCTCCTGAGTGAGATTTTCAAATTTTTTTCTTCAGCACTCGCCAGCACTCCACTAGCATTAACTTTTCTCGAAATTTCCTTGAAAAATGCTGGATTTTCCGGGCTGCATAAAGTTGGCTCGGAGAATTCAATTGCAAATTTTTCCACTCCTGAGTGAGATTTTAAAATTTTTTCTTCAGCATTCGCCAGCACTTAGCTAGCATTAAGTTTCTTCAAGATCTCAATGAAAAATGCTGGTTTTTCCGGGCTGCATACAAGTTGGCCCGGAAAATTGAATTTTCATTTTTACGAGTACCTATCGAAGATTTTCCAGTTTTTTTTTCAGCACTCGCCAGCATTTACCTAGCATTAGCAATTAACAAAAAATTTTGTAAAAATGCCACAACTACCGGGCCAACTTGACGGACCCACCATTTTTTTCATTAGCATAACAGTTAATTCTTCGCAGAATCTTACTATTATAATAACAGAGCTTTTTGTTCCCGTTCCAAAAATTATTATGATCATGGTTAATCACCAGCATTCATGAAAAAGTCAAAATAATTAGCTACTTTTCGTCACGATGGAGCCTGGTTGAACTCATACATTTCATTGGGGTGATATGTTTTGTATTTCTAACAATGTATTCTCGCCACCGCATATTTTCGACTGTATTCTGAGCACGTTAAACTACTGATGAGGCAGTATCGGTATACCCGAGCATTTGAACGGAAACAGAGAATTCCAAAACAAACGGAATTCAGCGAACAAAGTTCTTTGATAATTTTTTTTCAATCAATATGTGGAGAATGATGCTTTTCTCAACGACTCTGGGTGTTTCAGGAGAAATCAATAACTACATATACTTCACCACTAAAACCGAGGCGGAAAACTGTCATTCAGATTATTTTATTACACAAAATTAAAAAATAACCACACTTGATGAAAAGGATTAATGTTTCCAGAGGGATGGTACTGAAAAAAATTTAACGAGAAAGTCATTTAACAGAAAGAATGATTTACACTTGGAGCTCTAGTATGTGTGAGGAAATGGTACCATTGGGATCTAGGGGTACCATAGGGGACCTATTAGATGAATTACCCAAATTTGAGATAAAAAAAAACTTTTTTATCAACCAACATTGTAGACAGAGATTAAATTCCAATTTCATTTGAATTTTTGTTTGCACTTTCTGGTATTCAGTGTTTCTTTGAAACCTTATATTTCTGATACTCTCTAGGCATATACTTCTACGGCCGTATCCTCATAGTACCCCATACCAGACTTGGAAATTAACTGCTGTCTACTTGATCCGTAGCTTGTCGAGTGACTTCCTACAATCTACTCATTACGACACAGAAATCTAATATCTGCACTCATTTCAGAACTAACCGAGAGCTGCTAGAGTCTGCAAAATTCCGGATATACACTGATCAATGAACTGGGATCATAACATAAATCTGAGCTCAAACATTGTTGTAAATGCAGGTATAGGTAAAATATCAATATATTGAATTTGTTAGGGGTCCATATTGCCGTTTCCTTCTCCATCCGGCGAGTTGATGAGGCAGATAAAAAAACAAGTATAGCTCTACCATTTTATAATAGTAGTTTATTGATCGGAGCGAGCGCAGCGAGTGAAGCTCTTCCTTAGCCGACAGAATGTATTTCGTCTGTGACCTATCTCCTCCAAGACTACTAGACCGATCACCATGAAATTTTTCATGCTTACAGAATTCCATTAGAGGATAGTTTAGATTCAATGAAATCGAAAATCGGACATACCATCGAGAAATAATCATTATATAATACCACTAGAGATGAAATTTTGCTGGAAAATTATTCGATTGCAATATGAAAGTTTGTTGCTAGGCAATTTCGCGAATGACATTTGTATCAGAATCACGAGCAGTCAGACGGAATATTTCCAAATCTATCTTGAAGGCTCATTTTCAGAATTTTCCAAAATATGTTTTGACAAGCTTTTCATTGTTTGACACAAATAAGTGTTAAACATAGACTAACTAATGCCCACTTGCACCGTCAAATATATATCTGACTTACGTCCAACTCAAATTTTAAGTTAGGTTTGAAACGCCGATTCTCTTGCACCGCAGTTTAAGTGCCACATAAGTGATGACTATTTTGAGCCGCGAATATTCATGGCTTAAACAAGACTTTAGCCCGTCTAAAATATTCAAACGTCAAAAACGAACTTCAGTTTTGACGTGTTGTTTTTGATTGCGTGAATTTAATAATTATTATGGATAGATTTTTATTAAATGAAATTGATGATCTATATGAGGATGATTTCGACAAATTAGATATCATTGACTATGGCTTTCCTAGAAGTCTAGAATATAATAGGGCCGATCACTACCATGATATGGATGAATTCGCATTTTTTCGGCGATTTCGTTTGACCAAAAAAAACTACTTTGCAACTGCTGAGATTAATTGAGGATGATTCAGAATTGCCAAGTGATATGTAAGTACATATTTTATGTATGATGATGTCAAACCTCAAAGAAGGGAGCTCAAACCTTGATGATTGTAGGAATCAGAGGGTATCACCGATGAGGCAACTCCTTGCGTGCCTCCGACTCTACGCATCAGCAGGACATTTATTGGCTGCAGCCGATTTGATGAGAATCCACGAATCTACAGTATCAAGAATAGTTGTTCGAGTTTCAGTATTCATAAAAATGCCTCAGAGAGAAGCAGAATTACGTTACACCCTAACTCATTTTAACAAATTGCTGGATTTCCTCGTGTTATTGGAGCAATTGATTGTACCCATGTTATTATTAATTCTGCGAGTAGTATTTACTCTTGTGAATATGAAAAGTATTACTTCGATGATATTCCACAGGTGCAGAATTATGTCATTCAAGTCAGGAATAAAGAATTGTTGAAATCAAATGAAATCATTTGCTTCAAATAAAAAAAAATTGGTTGTACTATGCCAGTTCGTCAGCAGCCCGAAGTATATGTCGTTCTGTGAATCAGAATACTGAAAAGGAAAATGCAAATTATCTTGGTTGTCTATGAATTCGCGTGTTCTTCTTACTTCTCTGTTCTCAGTGCCGACACAAAACCATATGATCATGTCGCATTTTTATGTCAAAACAAACAAATTCACTGATTTATACAGTGTTGCCAGATTTGGCATTGCTTAGCGCGTGCTTAACAAAGTCGTTTCTATTAGATATGCGGTGCAAGATCTGATCCGTTAAGGCGGGGAAAAGCATGACTCAAAATTTAAGGGCGCCTTAGATAAGGGTGCCTTAACCAGAAAACGGTGCAAGTGGGCATAAACGTTTTTGTTTTTTTCTCTAGTATTAATTTCACAAGCTCTCTATGAATTTCAGAAATGTAATTTCTTTTTGGGACGTAATGCCATTATGTTATTCCCATCACGGTAATAATTAATGGTATGTGGCAGTTCGAAACGCTGTTCCGCTCAACATTTGCAACAGCAGGATGAATTGCATACCTAGTATTTCATACTAAAACGTTTCCATTATTGAAGAAGAAACAACAAACTTCCAACTCACTGGGAAATTGAGCAGTAAAATGAAGACTAAAATTTTCAGAGGTTATACTCCAACCACCAAAAACGAAGAAAATCTTGTTTGAATGCAGGTGGAGATTAAATCTGCTTCTATTTTCTGGGGGTCTGGTGTCTTACGTAAATTTCGATTTCAAGGTTTTCCGGTTCTGTGAAATATCCGTACCTTTGAATGCCCTTGTTAGGATGACGAATGATAACAATGATAAATTTTAATTCACAATCAACTTAGTCTTTCAATGCAAGTACACACATTCTGACTTTTTCACCTGCTCTCACAAGGATTTCATAGCTTAGTAATGAAACCAATCTAAAATCATGTTATTACTATCTGTAGATCTGTAGAGGTGAAAAATGTGGTGAGTAATGAATATATGCAAAGGAAAATATGTTCTCATGAATGAGAGAACTACCCGTATCCTCTAATGCTCGTGTGATTCAAGGAGCCAAATATCCCTAGTCAAGAATCCCTGCCAACAAGTATGTATCATAGGAGATTCTGAAGAGGATTTAACAGAATGGTATTAAAGTATGAGACGTTCAAAGTCCCAGGCACGGTAGAACAGATGCCTTGTCATTTGGGAGCACTGAAGAGCTTGTTCTATTTCGAGAGTTCATCCAATTCCAGGTCCTTCCATATATAGCCTACTGTTCAGTCCTAGTCTTCATAAGAACCCTTTCCTGAGGGACAATAAATTTCCTTATGCATGGTGTAATTAATGTGACAATATAGTTCCCGATACTAAGCAGAATATCAGGGAAACATTTCGGAACAGCCCATCCTGCGATAGCTATTACTGTGGTAAATTCGAAACACATACTTGAATATGGACTTTTCTGGAGCATACAAACCATAAAGGATTGCTGTGATTATGAAACCGGTACCGAGTACTTTCATGATAATACTATTGTGCCTCGAATGATGTGAATGTTTCTCATATTTTTCAATAATATTTTAATCGAAATTAACAAGTTTGTAGTTTGGCAAGAATACCCACTTTTTCTTTTCATGGTCATTTAAATGTTGTCAGTTTCGATTTGAATCTCATGTTTGAACTGTTTCACAAGTTCGAGTGACTATTAGGCGTTTGTAGAGAACTGCACTTTTTTCAATTTTTCTACTGAGCTAACATATTTTTGAAAGCTGAGCATTTTCAGTTATTATATAAAAATGAATTTCTTGATATCTTGAGCATAAAACCGTTGAGTCAATGTCGACGAAAAAGATCGAATTTGGGAATATTGTTTATTTGCTGAGTTTTAAAAAAATCAAATATTGTGTTAGACCTTTGATGAAAATTTGCCCGTACCTCGAAGCGAGTATAACGTAATTCTGAGAGAGCGTAATTGCCTTACTACTCGAATTGTGTACTATACCGCATTTAACACTTAGAATTACAAAGTGAATATATTTTCAATCAATCAAATAAAAAATATACAGTAAATCATACAACTATGAAAAGTTTCTATTGTTTTGTTAAAATTTTGATTGCAATAATAATTCATTGTTACTGTGCAGTAATTAAAAACAAGAGGGCACAGGTTGGTGGTCAGATTTTTTGTATTTTCGAAAATAACGTCATTACTTTTCTGATATTATTACTGGCACATGTAATTTCTGATGAATTGGCAGACATGTTTTTTGAAGAAAGGTCTATACAATTCTAGGCCACTGCTGATGACAGGTCTTCAATTCTACCATAACGCCTCATCTACATTTACTAGAATTGTGGCAGGAGAACGCCTAAAGCAGTGGCTTGTGTATTGCTTGGGCTTGCTAAGCCCACTTATTTTGACATGCTGGCGGTTTTGTTTATTCAAACACCTTGCTTGGTGCATTTTCCATTCACATAATTCGAAAAGAAAGTCAAAGTCTGAACATGCTGTCCTGCAGAATGTAGTTTTTACATCAGGATAAAAAGAATGGGAAACGACAAATGAACGTTGCGTTTTGGTTTTTGAATCTGCGATATGAATTATCAGACATTTTTCTGTATCCTCCACGTCTTCATGCTTCAAGTTTCGTAACTCATGCTCTGTTCAAGGACCACTCATATCAACATATAATGATAACGAAAACTACTTGAAATGAAAAGATATCAATATTTGCCTGTGAAGGACACCGCACACTTACTTAGGAAATGCGGGCCCGTTGAATTTTCCCCATTTGTACATTTTATGTTTTTATCAACCTTAGGAGCAATATATCAGATTTTCACGAAATTCTTACATTATAATAAATAATAATAATAAAGGTTTTCGTTCAGTATGAATATTAGAATAGGTTTTAATAGTCGTTCGAAAGGTGTTTTCATCTAGGAATGTACAGGATGGACCTAATTCGGTGTCACTAATATCCTCAATTGGCTACTTATCTTAGTAACCCCAATTTTCTCTAAAACGTCCGAATATTTCTTTCATTCTGAGAATGACGTTTTGAATAAGTCAATATTGTCTTGGGATTTGCGTAAAAATCAGGAAAAAAAAAATAAAGACGTCATTTGAAAGACGATTTTAGTCTGAATTATTTTTCTAAATACTATTTTTCCCAATTTCTAACTGTGAGCGATCTGTAGCGTGTTTTATGTTAATTCTATTTCATTACATAATTTTTTTCTGTGTTGCCATATAGAACAAACCGGATGTAAAAATTTCGTGAAAATCTGATATAGTGTTTCTAAGGTTGATATAAATTCCATAGGTTAAAACGGGGAAAATCCAATGGTCCCGCTTTCCTAGGCATACATAAATTATATCTTTTCCCTATTTCTTTGGTCATAATATAGGGGTCCACTTGGGCACATGCTTTTCTTATCTTCATTTTCGAATGGTCCGAGCTAATAGAATCAGTTGGATATCTCATATTTTTCAAGGTACGCCTCAGAAAGTAATCCATGGGCCTCATATATGATGTTTCCATTGGTTCCTTTCCATTCATTTTCGAATTCTTGATCTGAATATCGCTTCACAATGACACCGTTGTGTCATGGAGACCATCCCTTCTGTAGATACATATTGAATCTTTTCTAGAACACTATCCGCAAAATCATATCTGATGTCTCGAAATAAACGCATACTCTCACAACCTAGAAAAAAATCAATGAAAAAGAATTAACACAGAATATGCTGCAGATCGCTGACGGTTAGAAATGGTATTCGAGAAAAAAAATCAAAATAAAATTTTCTCTCGAATGAAACGATAAAAAATTTATGTTTTTGGAGAAAGACATTTTGATAGCGCCATTACGCCTGGCGTCTTTAGTTTTTTCGCATATTTTCACTCGCAATCTAAGACAACATTGACTGGTTTAAAACGCCATACACGAAATGAAAAAATATTACGACGTTTTAGAGAAAATTGGGGTCACTAATATAGGTGAATCACACAGGTCCGTCAAGTTGGCCCGGTAGTTGTGGCATTTTTACAAAATTTTTTGTTAATTGCTAATGCTAGGTAAATGCTGGCGAATGCTGAAAAAAAACTGGAAAATCTTCGATGGTACTCGTAAAAATGAAAATTAAATTTTCCGGGCCAACTTGTATGCAGCCCGGAAAAACCAGCATTTTTCATCGAGATCTTGAAGAAACTGAATGCTAGCTAAGTGCTGGCGAGTGCTGAAGAAAAAATTTGAAAATCTTACTCAGGAGTGGAAAAATTTGCAATTGAATTTTCCGGGCCAACTTTATGCAGCCCGGAAAACCCAGCATTTTTCAAGGAAATTTCGAAAAAAGTTCATGCTAGTCAAGTGCTGGCGAGTGCTGAAGAAAAAATTTGAAAATCTCACTCAGGAGTGGAAAAATTTGCAATTGAATTTTCCGGGCCAACTTGATGCTGCCCGATAAAATTGGAATTTTACATTGAAATCTTGAAATAAGTTGATATTAGTTAAGTGCTGGCGTGTGCTGAAAAAAAAATTTAAAAATTTGCCAAGGAACAAAAAAAGTCAGTAGTGAATTTTGCGTAGCCATTTTGCGGGATAATCTATGACTGCCCTCAAAAAACTTTTTCTTGTCTGAAGCTAGTTCGATTCTAGTGAGTATTATAATAATAAAATATAATAATAATAATGATAATATATATATCTACAATGAAAACTTCAAATCACAAAAAAAAGCAGCCACAGAAGTAGTGTTAAACTACTTGTATGTGACGTTTTCACTTCAATGCCTCGAGAGAATAAAGTGAAGAAAAAAATTTTAAAAATACACATATATATACACACTCAAGTATACAAAGTACGAAAATAAGTTCTCTGAAAAATTCACATGAAGCACAAGCAACAACATGATCGCAACAACATGATTAGTTCGATTCTAGCGAGTACTAGTTCGATTCTAGCGAGTAATTACTTTAAAATTGAAAATTTTCGATAACAGAAAAATTAATTTCGATTTAATTATCCGGTTCGAACTCATAAGTCTCCCGGAAATAACAACATTCTGAAGAGAATAGATATCTAGTTCGTAGCTGGAGAAAGCTGTAGGAAAAATAAATAAAATGAAGAAAATTAACAATAAAATTTGTCAGGAAAAATTTGAATGAATCCAATACAGATGAAGGAAAAAATACTAAAAGGAAATTTTTCATATTTCATGTTAGAAAATATCGTCTGAAAAAGTGAGATTATTGAATTTGTAACTCTTGAGAGGAAAAATGATGAAACGGACAATGATCCGTTAATCCTAGTTGAAAATATGTAATAGTTGTGTTTCGGTGATTTCGTTATATGAGAATGAATCAAATAGAAAAGTTTCATTTTGATGAATTCATTCATGGAAATAACATATACATTTATATATACATATACAGGGTGTACAAAGTTCGACGGCCTATTAGGCGTTTCTGGAGAACTGGACCTTTTTGAAATCTGAAAATTGGGATTATGCTATTGTTTGACATTACCTATCGGGCTAAAATATTCTTGGAGCCTGACTACTTGAAAATTTTCAGATAATTTTTATTCTGTTTTTTTGTTTTTGAATTTGATAGAGTATGCAATTCTGAATACATTCTTACTCAAATCGTTGCATTCGTCAAAATACTTTCCAAAATATCGACAAAACACTGAAGAAAAAAGGAAAATGAGAGTATTCGGTATCATGTTTGTTGTTCCTATTCTGAATATCATAAGAACAAACCGTTTTCACATTTTTGAAGTCGAAGACTGTGGAAATATTGAACATCTCTAGAATTTTGAAAAACTCGTCACAGGGTGTTCCAAATATTGGGTCAAAAATTGGGATCAAGACTGGCTCTTAACTTTTGTTTTTCAAATTAGAACCCTATTTTTTTATGATTCTATTGGATTCTGCGAAGAAAAATGATGATAATGTTTTTAAATGTTGATGCTCCTGAAATTAATAATTCTTGAGTTATTAAGGATTATCTGATTTTATGTCGTACGTAGCGTTTTGACGCTACGTTCCATATCAACAATGACAAATGAATTCAGAAAAGAGGTGTGTCACTAGTGAGTTATTGGAATAACTTAGCTTCTATGACCAAGGTCATTCTTGATATGAAGCAGATTCTATAAATTTGACGCTACGTACGACATGAAATCAGAAATCCCTGAATAACTCAAGAATTATTAATTTTAGGAGCATTAATATGTTGAAACATTATCATCATATTTCTTCGGACAATTCAACGCAATCATAAAAAATAGGGTTCTAATTTGAAAAACGAAAGTTATGGGCCTATCTTGATCCCAATTTTTGACCCAACATTTGGAACACCCTGTGAAGAGTATTTCAAAATTCTAGAGATGTACAATATTTCCTCAGTCTTTGACTTCAAAAATGTGTAAACGGTTTTGCTTAAGATATCTAGATTAGGAATAACAAACATAATACCGAATACTCTTGTCTCCCTTTTTTGTTCAGCTTTTTCTCGATAGTGTAGAAAGTATTATGACGAATGCAACGATTTGAATACGAATGTATTCACAATTGAATACTCTATCGAATTCGAAAACAAAAAAATTGAAAAAAAAATTTTGAAATTTTTTTTCATTCCCTGTATAACTGAAAGTGGTCAGTCTACAAGAATATTTTAACTCGGTAGATAATGTCAAACAATATCATAATCCCAACTTTCAGATTTCAGGTAAGTCCAGTTCTCGAGAAACGCCTAATAGGCCGTCGAACTTGGTACACCCTGTATATTTATATACGATATTGAAGTTGGTATATATATATGTATGTCGTTTAGGACGTACTACGCCGTCTTCCGACACCTAACCTCCACTCTTCCCTGTTTAACCATAGTTCATCTGGTAGTTGGTAATAAAAATATAATTTAAATAATAAAAAAACATAAAAACCTATTCCTTCAGGAAGTGAAAATTAATAGCGTAGTTGTCTTTCTAGTATCCTCATTTATACGACGTTCAGCTTTCTTGCATAGATCATCATAGTTTTTCCACTTTTCTCGTTATCTTGTTGCACAGGCTACAAAGTGACCTATAGAATTTTGGTTTTCACCAGTGATTTCAATTATACCTCCCAGAGTGTATATTTTTTCCTGCAAAGAAATACAATTCATTATATCTGAGAGTTTGCATTGTTGATCACCCCCGTTCATATCTGTCCATTCCGAACATAAAATACACTGATTTATTCTATATATTGTCCCCTTAGATTTGCCCTTACCTTTTCCACCTAATATCTTTTTGGTGGAAAGTGAAGTTTTTTTTCGGAGTCATCTTTACCACTGACTGGTAATAAAGCTGATTTGATTACTTCTTTATAGTCACAACCAGGACAAAAAACATCAGCAGTTTTCACCAAGGTAAAAAATTGATGTTCATGAGTTTCGTCAGCAGTTCTGGTAGGGTGGTGATATACGAGATGAGGTTTAAATTGATTGGCATCATTTGTCCTTTATGAATTTTTTTCATAAATTTAACACTCATGAACATGAGCACCTATTTTACCTGTGACAAGTTTCTGAACTATAGAAATTATGTAGTTTTCTTCAGTTTCTCACCAGTTTTCCATTCTCAACCTAAATTCAGGCGAATCACAATATGCGGTTCTCAGAATTTGAAGAAGACAATCTATCGCGTAGGTGTTCGTTATGACATATTTTGAGTCATCCATTTTTATAGGTTTCAAGTCACTAGCATTGGCATTTCTCAAAAAAGCAATCAGTATCACTTGAGATTCCTCTGATAGGTCGATGATAGCCCTATTATTTTAGATAGCGTTATTTCCACTGATGAAAAAACTAACTCAATTCATTTGGAATTACTGGAACCAGACGAATATGAATCTAAGCTCAAAACTTGATCCTTATCTATTTATGTTAAAGCAAAAATGGCCATTGCTGAAGAAATAGATGAGGATCATGATATTATGCAATAGCTACCTGAAATCATAAAACCAATAATTATTAATTTATGTAAAATAATGCCGCTTTGGACGTTCCCTTACCCCAACAAAAAAAAACAGCAATATATTGATAATTTTTTGGAACGAAAATTTAAATAAAAAGAAGAACCACAGAAAAATTGGGCCATTATCGACCTATCAGAGAATTATCAAGTGATACCGATTGCTTGTTTGAGAAATGCCAATGCTAGTGACTTGAAGCCCATAAAAATGGATGACTCAAAATATGTCATAACGAACACCTGCGCGATAGATTGTCTTCTTCAAATTCTGAGAACCGCATAACCTACATAATTTCTATAGTTCAGAAACTTGTCACAGGTAAAATGGGTGCTCATGTTCATGAAATGAGTGTTAAATTTATGAAAAAAATTCATAAAGGACAAATGCTGTCAAAAAATTTGCCTCGTGTGTCACAACCAGAGCTGCTGACGAAACTCATGAACATCAATTTTAACCTTGGTATAAAACTGCTGATCTTTTTGCCTTAGTTGTATAGTTATAACCTTTATAGTTAAAGAAGTCATCAAATCAGCTTTATTACCAGTCAGTGGTAAAGATGACTTCGAAAAAAACTCCAAACTTCACTTTCCACCAAAAAGATGGAAAATCTAAGGAGACTAAATATAAAATAAATGATTGTTTTTTATGTTTGGAATGAACAGATATAAAAGGAGGTGAACAACAATGCAAACTCTCAGATATTCGAAATTGCATTTTTCTGCAGAAAAAAATATGCACTCTGAGAGGTATATTGAAATCACTGGTGAAAAACAAAATTCCATAGGTCACTTTGTAGGCTATGCAAAAAGATAACGAGGAAAGTGGGAAAAATATGATGATCTATGCAAGAAAGCTGAACATCGTATAAATGAGAATACTAGAGTAACAATCGAAATCATCGAAAAACAACTATTACTTTCAACTAGGATTCACGGATCATTGTCCGTTTCATTATTTTCCCTCTCAAGGGTTACAAATTCAATATTCTTTTTTTTTCAGACGATATTTTCTAACATGAAAAATTATTTTTTATTATTAACTTATTATTAATTATTATATCATAATAAATAGCTTTCTCCAGCTACCAACTAGATACATATTCTCTTTAGAACGCTGTTATTTCCGGGAGTCTTATGGGTTGAACCGGAAAATTAAATCGAAATTTCTTTTTCGGTTATCGAAAATTTTTGATTTTTCAGATAATTACTTGTTAGAATCGAACTACTACTCGCTAGAATCGAACTAGTACTCGCTAGAATCGAACTAGTACTCGCTAGAATCGAACTAGTACTCGCTAGAATCGAACTAGCTTCCGACAAAAATACGTTTTTCGAGGGCAGTAATAGGTTGTCACGCAAAATGGCTACGCAAAATTCACTCTTGACTGTTTTTGTTCCCTTGGCAAATTTTTTATTTTTTTTTTCGGAACTCGCCAGCACTTGATTAATATCAAATTCCTTCAAGATTTCAATGAAAAATTCCGGTTTCATCGGGCAGCATCAAGTTGGCCCGGAAAATTCAATTGCAAATTTTTCCACTCATGAGTGAGATTTTCAAATTTTTTCTTCAGCACTCGCCAGCACTTGACTAGCATGAACTTTTCCCAAAATTTCGTTGAAAAATGCTGGGTTTTCCGGGCTGCATAAAGTTGGCCCGGAAAATTCAATTGCAAATTTTTCCACTCCTGAGTTAGATTTTCAAATTTTTTCTTCAGCACTCGCCAGCACATAGCTAGCATTAAGTTTCTTCAAGGTCTAGATGAAAATGCTGGTTTTTCCGGGCTGCATACAAGTTGGCCAGGAAAATTGAATTTTCATTTTTACAACTACCATCCAAGATTTTCCAGTTTTTTTTTCAGCACTCGCCAGCACTTAACTAGCATTAGCAACAAATAAAAATTTTTGTAAAAATGCCACAATTACCGGGCCAACTTGACGGACCTGCATCACACTGTACATTCCTAAATAAGAACACCTTTGGACCGACTGTCAATACCTATCATAATATTTATACTGAACGAAATATATTACTTGTCAGCAATGCTTGTATGAAATCCGAATTCAAGTCCGTATAATTCTGCAATTGATGAAACTTTCCACATCGAACAACATACTTCTTGGTATAATATTTTGAGAAACTCTGGGTGGTCCCAGAGTCACTAACAAAATTACATTCAGTTACTTATACAGCTTCATGAAATAGCCTGTATATCGAAACTTCATGTGGTGGGAGGTGTTTCGATATCTGTGGTCTCTTGTTATTCAGAACTCAAGGTATGATGATAAATTCTGAAGATTAGAAGAATTATCAGCATAATTTAAAAATTCATTTTTTCGGAGCTGCAATTTTGAAACGCTCTATATAACAAACCGGATGTAAGAATTTCGTGAAAATCTGATATATTGCTCCTAAGGTTGATAAAAACATAATATGTAAAAATGGGGAAAATTCAACGGGCCCGCATTTTCTAAGTGTGTATACCTTCGTAAGCAAATATCTGCTATCTGTAGTGTTTTGGAGAAAGGACATCGATTTCTTTTGATGTCAATGTTCTCGATTATTTACTCTTAAAACCGTCTAATTTCTTTTTCTGTTTCGCGTAAGTAGTAATATTAAGGTTATAATGGTTTATGTTAATTGTTGACCAAAGCATTGAATAAATTGACCGAAGTGACAATGGCTTCATTGTTTCGAACAGTTCTTCATATTATGCTAACATAACATTTTCCGAAAATGAATTGATTTTGTGTTTCAGCTTCCAATTCATGAATTTGTGAACAACTGTTTTGTATCTTCCACGAGATTTTGCTAGTCATGAATTAAATGAAGCATATTGTCGCATTTTCCACTATATCGGGTGGTATGCACAATGCATCTTCGCTGCTACTGGACATTTTTTCACAACAATTTTCAATCGTTATGAGGGCTTTATCTTCACATGACCTTGGAAATCGTTATTGACGATATAATATGATATGAGTGAGTTACTTGTTTCTTGTCTAGGATTTATTCGAGGAAATTGGTAGGTACTACTAGTTTCCACAAACAACCTTTTTCCGAGATAGCCAGGATAATTGCCAAGAACAGATCCAAATAGGAAACATAAATAGGAGGAGCACTTCTCATGTTATGCAATCAATAAACTCAAAACCAGAAAAGACACCAAAGCCTCATCTGAATTATATTTGGACATTCTTGAACTTTTCATCCTTTGTTAAATAGATTCTTGATATGAGCTCTGCACAAGAGAGTGTTCTTCATTATTCCTTCGACTTGCAACTCCAATCAGTAAAAAATTGCAGGAATGACAAATCGTTTTCAGTGACGTAGGTTTAGCGTTGCCTTTATGCTAATAAAACTCTGAATATTAAATCTGGTGGTAGGAAGGAGTCCAAACCATCGACGTTCATTAATCATCTGCGTGTTTTCCAGGACTCACTCCTACAGTATTCAATTTATAATGAAAATGTCAAGAGACTCAATTATGTGTGACTCTGCAATATAAGCATCTCAAATGAACCAATTTAATTCGTTACTGGTAATGTATACTGCATCGGTTTATCTCAGGATTTTATGAATTGTGAAATTTGAAATTTATCAGAAGCAGGTTTATTTGAACTCCTTATTCATTGTACTCGTATATAGTGGCAGATGCCCAAAGTAGTATTCAGAATGTTAGGTTCAAAACCAATAATTGTTTTTTCTTGAAACGGACTATTCTCGGTTTTTGATTGAAAAAGAAATTGTCTTAATTTATGAAAAATTATATTGTGGCTGAGTGTCAATTTCAATAAACAAACAAAATTTTTTTTGTTTTTTTGGATTTGTCATAATATAATATTGTATAATTAGATATAATCTAATTAATTATTGATTGTCGTTGTTTCAGATTCATTGTCATCTGTTTAAATGGATTAAACATTCGGGGCTTTTCGTCCTAATTTTGGTTCAGTAACCATTTTGTCATTGAGACGCCCCTGTCTTTTGATTCACCGTATGTAGACAACCTGCGTACCTCCACAAGACTTGTTTTATTCCCTTGTTTCCCCCCACTAGATATATGTTTATACATTGTGGAGTATGCCATAAATCTTTGGTTGGGAGGCACTCAGAATCTCGGCTGTTTATGCCATCCTTGATTTTAAACTGAATAGAAGAAGGTAATGTACAGCATTAATCTACAGTGCCGTTTTGTCCTCCGCTTACAACCATAAGTCGTGGGGAGACGGATTATTTCCTCATTCACCACAAATTCATCAACTAGGTACATTTAAAAGCTCGGAACAAAAGGTCTGATTCGGTTAGATTTCAGTAATATATCTCATCGTAAAATGATCAAATTATGTCTTTCGAAACTGAATATAATCTTCCGCTTTTTTCATCGGAAACAACATTCCCCTATACCGAAATTTAAAATCGAAATATAATGTTGCCGGCCTAGGAAATATTTTGAGACTCTTTGTATCATTGTTGTCATTTCCCTCAAACTATCCCGTCTCTTTTTGAAATGATAATATTAAAATGGAAAAAGCCAAATCGTAGCAGGAATAGGCGGAAGAACGGTACACTTCGATGTCTGAATGTAACTTACATATACCTCCTACATTTCGGTTTTTATCACCGTTACTAAGGTCCTCACTTTACGAGCGGCAAAAGTGGAATTTATGTTCTCCGGACAAGCATGTATTTTATTATGGATTTGCTACGAATTGTTGGTTTTTATGGGCAGAGAAAATGGAGCGACCTGACAATGTTGTAGTTTTCATCAACGCTGTTCCCTTGAAAAAATTGAAATTAAAATGTAGATATATACCTCTAAACATTTCTTACTGACCAAACGATTATCCTTGATATACAGAAATTTCTGTAGAAAATTGATTAAAATCAAATTATTTCCACCACAAGTTCGGTACACAAGTACGATGACAATCACCTATAGATTTACAACCTGACGAGGCTTTTTGACGTTATCCACACTGATTTTGCTAAAGCTTTTGATAGAGTTCAGCATGTTGTTGTGTTGCACAAGCTGAGCTATTCTGGATTGGACGAAGAAGCAATAAGACTCTTAGATTCATATCTGTTCAAACGTGATCATTTTGTGAGTTATAATGGATACAGTTCGGTCCGTTACACTCCATCTTCCGGTATACCGCAGGGATCAAATCTTAGGCCACTTTTGTTCATTTCATTCATTGATGATCTGATGGAGTTGATTCCTTGCGGCAGGCTTTGTTTTGCTGACGACTTGAAAATGTTTTCTGTCATGAAGCACTTCGTTGATTGGGTCAACCTTCAGGTCTGGTTGATGGTGGTGTTGAGTTGTGTGTGAACGAAATAAATTAAGATTGAACGTGGAAAAATGCAAGATTATGAGTTTCTCCAGAAGAACTGAAATATATCCATATTGATATGAGTGTAATAGAAGGAAACTTGAAAGGCACACTGTTCTCAGGGATTTGGGGAGTTTTGTTTGAAACGGCGCTGTCGTTTGTTGAGCACATTTCACAGATGGTTTTGGATGCAACTAGGGTATATGGGTTCATGATTAGAAATTGTATTGTAGGGATTTCATCGAGGTGAACTGTCTTAAAATCTTGTACAATAATAATAATAATAATAATAATAGGGTTCTTTATTGTCATGCTTCCACTACAACAATAACAAATTGAAAATAAAACAATTCAAATGCTTCAACAACAATATAGAACAAAGAAAAAAAAGAAATCATTGAAGGCTATGCCTTGTACATGATTTCTAAATACCAAAAAAATTCCCATTCATAAGCATCAAATAATCAAATAAGCAACTATCATATCAATTCAAAATAACTTCGTGTTGTTTTTCAAATCGATCAATTCATGACAAAATTCCCGTGGAAGAGCAAGTATCCATCCTTTAACTTTGTTTTTAAAACCCACTATATTTACAAATTCTCTGAAGTTTACCGGAATACTATTGAAACATCTCGGTGCCAAAAAAATAAATGATCGTTGACCTACTGTTTTTTTCCATTTTTGGCACCTTCAGTGATCGATGAGAGGTTCTAGTGTCATAATCATGTTCTTTGAATGATTGCTGTTTTTTCTGCATTTGGTAAGTGATCAGTTTGATACAAAATAGCTGCCTGATATCACAGAGCCCTGATTCATAGAAGAGCAGATCCGATGGGTAAGTTACCTTCTTGCCATATATTATTTTCAAAATCCTTTTCTGAATAATTTCCAGCTTTCTTAAATGTACCTTACTAACACCACCCCAAACTAACAAACCGTAAGTTAAAAGTGACTCTACCATTGAAAAATAAATCATTCGGAGATGTTGCGCACTACAAAAGTTTCTGCAAAGTCTGAAAAGTGGCAATAATCCTCTAATTTTTTTCACTAAATATTCTACATGAAAATTCCATCTTAGGTGACAATCTATCTGTATGCCCAAGTATTTAATTACTTTTCTCCTTTCAATATTTACTACATTTTCAGATTGAACCAACAAACGATCACATGCAGGCAAATCAGGGGTGTAGCTGACAAATGGGACAAAATACGTTTTTTCATTATTAAAGGTTAAAAGTTTGTCCACAAAGAAGTCCAGAATATGAATCAAATCCCGCTCTGCCTTAGCTATCAATAAGTTCCAAGTTTCATCGCGATAGAACACGGCTGTATCATCTGCAAAAGAAATGACATGTCCTTCAACAGGTAGGTGAAATAATTCATTGATATATATGCTAAACAGAACGGGACCCAAAACAGTTCCCTGCGGAACTCCATACTCAACCACTTCTCTAGGTCCTTCGACACCATCAATCACTACAATCTGCTCCCTATCTTTTAAATAGTTTTCTAATAATTTTAGCGAGTTACCAATCCTTTCAAGCGTTTCTATGAGCTGGCAGTGGGAGACGGTGTCAAATGCCTTTTTTAAATCTATAAAAACACATAGGGACGGCACCCCCGCATCCATCGCCTCATATATATGTCCCAAAAGATTGACCATTGCATCTTCGGTTGATTTTTGTGATCTAAACCCATACTGTTTATCGGAAAGTAAATTGAATTTTTCCAAATATTTTGTAATTCTTTCTTTCAAAATTTTCTCAAAAATTTTACCGAGATTAGATATTAGTGAAATTGGGCGGTAATTGGATAAGACCGAGCCGCCCCCCCCCTTGTAAATAGGTTTTATAATTGAAATCTTATATAGTTTAGGAAACTGTCCAAATCTTATACATTTGTTCATAATATGTGCCAGTGGCTCAGAAATGAATTTAACAACTCTCTTCAATGTATCGACACTTATTTCGTCATATCCGGGGGATTTTCCGCACTTCAAACTTTTTATCACGTTACTCACTTCCAACGCATTTGTGTCTATTATCCCAAACGAGTTCATCATTCTCAAAGGGTTGGGTGTTTTTATTTTCACGTTTACTTATCTTCTGTGCCAGCTCTGCGCCAACTTTCGTAAAGTATTCGGAGAAATGGTCAACTATCTGTCTCTTATCTGTTATCTTTTTGTTGTCTACTATAATTTCATTTACATTGCATTGTTTATTTCTTTTACCGCTGATCTCCTTGATGCACATCCATAATCCCTTGTTATTTTGGTAATTTTCCTCTATTTGGCGCTTCATGTAATTATTTTTCGCTACCTTAATTAATTCTGTGAGTTTATTTCTGTAAGAACTATATTGTTTCTTCATTTCCACATTATTTGGATTGCGCATAACTTCATTGTATAAATAACTCTTTTTGTTTACAGATTTCAAAAGCCCATCTGTCATCCACGATTTGCGTTTTGTATGAAGCTTGCTCAATTTAACCTTAGTGGTGGATAGGTTGATGTATTTTTTGAATAAAGTAGTGAATTCAGTAGCCATGTGATCCACATCTAGGGAATTGAAAATACTTTGCCAGGTCTCTTCACTCAGATATTTTTCCAACTGTGGATAACTGATGGTGACTTTATATTTTCTAGAATTTACTTTTTTTCAAGTATCGACTTTTTTCCAGGTAATGGGATGGTCAAAATTGTGGGATAGTGATCAGTTATTCTATCAAGCCAAACAAACGCAATAAACTCATCATTTTCTAATTTACTTTTCACAAACATATGATCTAGGCAAGTTGAAGTACCCTCATTTGGCCTGGTATGAGTATTTATTGCCGAAATGTACCCCCCCTCATAAAGTGAATTCATATATTCCTGTACCACGTCATCAGTCTCATCAAGAATGTTTATATTAACATCACCAACAAAAATAGACGCCATAAAGTCTCCATTACACTCAGCTAGGAGCCGATCGAGACCCCCCACAAAATCCCTCACATTCTGAGAAGGTGGTCTGTAAAGGGCTACAATTTGTATTGTATTACCTTCATTTAGAGTAATTTTTAATTTGATAACTTTAATGCTAGCTATATCTATGATCTTGTGATGAATCGTATATGTGTCTTAATAGAAATTACAGTACCATCATTTTTATTGAAATCTCCGAAATTATATATTGTTTTATAACCTTCCATAAACACAGTATTAACATTTTCAATCTGGTAAGTCTCGGTAAGTACTATGCAATCGAAAACTGTTGAAAGTCGACTAAGACTCAGAATTAGCTCATCCAGGTTCTTTGATAAGCTCCTAATATTGGTATGGAAAATCTTAAATTTCTGAGTTCTATCACTCGATAATAAATCGTCGCAATGGGCTACGCCCGTGGCAATTTTTGTGTTTACTATATTTGGTAATATTTGCTCTATATATGGATTCATCTTACCTTAACAGTGGTCTACTTTTGCGAAGTCGATCGTGTTTTCGGACGCTGAACAATCAGAGTCTTATTGACCAAATTACCTCGCACCTCTTCGGTATCGCCCACCTGCTGAACTTTCATCGATGGATTGATATCCGGATTTATGCTGTCTCGAAATTGCTGCGGTGTAAATTCTTCGTCGCCAGATATTATCTTATTTCCCCTAATTTTTGCTATTATCCCCTTGGCCTTTGCTTCCTTTACAAGCTGAGTTAGAATTCTTCTCTTAGATCTTTCTTCCTTTGTTAGATCCGGTGAGATATGAATACCCGTTCCTTTCAGAGCCTTTGACTTATTTAAAGCATTTCTCTTTAGTTTACTCGTTGACAGTTGTATTAACATGGGACAACCCTCAGTTCTTCCCAGCATATGAACATCATCTATATCTTGGTGCTGTATCTCAATCTGTAATTTGTCTCGAATGAGTTCTCTGACCACTTCTTGCCTTCTCTCAGGTTCTGTTTTCAGCCCATAAATAATCAAATTTTTTTCTCTCTGCTTACGATTTATGTTCTCTATTTCAATAGTGAGTTGCTTCTTGTCTTTTTCCAATTCTTTAATTCTAGTCTCGTTAACCCTTAATCTTTCCTCACACTGGTTTTCCACTTCGGTAATTCTTCTTGTCAAGTTTTCCTCCAGAATTTCAATTTTTCGATGAATTGTTTTCTGAAATTCATCAAACAATTCCCTCAAATACTTCTTCTGTGATTGTGTAAAATCTCCCATTTAGAAATCCCAATCAAACACTAGCAGGTATGGACACCTTAAGTATGTTCTGTTTAATTGCATGAAACATGGTTGACCCACTAACATGGAAATTCCACGGGCGACCCAGTTTCTCAATCAATCATCATTTCGTCATGACCTTGTAGTAGCGAATTGCCGCAATCTTCTAGTCATATGACGATGATGAAAAAACTTGGTCAGCAAATATTTCCTCTTTATATACCGGCAGTTGTTCTCTCAAGGATTAAGTTCGAATTCAAGTTCAGCTTCAACTCTGTACTCCAAAATAAATATTTGAAAGACACCACCGCGTGTTTAATTCTAATTGTAGTCGATTTACAACCCTCTACAATTAACCAACCCTGAATTCAGTAGCCTTACAAACTACTGAATTCTGCACTGCTACTTCATTGGATTTACGACCCAGTGAAGAAAGCAGAAATATCTTTTGAGATAACTTATCTCAAAAGATACATGGTCCTTCGGGCCCAACCAAGGGCGGCCCAACCATCCAGCGTTGCCAAGCGTTTCCATTCCAAAATTTCACGGAAACTACGAAGCCTGGCCAGCGTTCAGAGATATATTTCTGGAACTCATCCACAACAACAATACAATAGGTGATGCCGAGAAGATCCAATTCCTGAAATCCAACGTACACGGTGAAGCTGGCAAGCTTATTCAGCATCTCTCCAACACCGCAGCAAATTATTCGGGGGCGTGGAAGATTATTCAGGAACGGTATGAAAACGAAAGAATTTTGTTCCGAAAATGCATAGACGCCATATTACTTCAACCCACCCTTCATCAAGAATCCGCACATGGGCTAAGATTACTTCACGATGTGACAAAAGAAAATCTGAACGCAATCAGCAACATGAATATCAGGGTTCAAGAATGGGGTCCTATAATAACTCACCTATTAGAATCTAAAATGGACCCAGAATCCCGCCGTATATATGAAACATCCCTGAAGGATCCAAAGAAAATACAAAAATTAGAGGAAATCCTTTCATTCCTGGAGCGCCGTTTCCAAGCATTAGAGGGAGGAAAACCAAACACGAAAAAATGGGAACCCAACAGAAAACACCACTTCTCTGAAGCAAAGAACACTTGGACTAGTAACACCGCTCGTATGCAAACAGTAAAATGTCCCCTTTGCCATGCAGATCATGCCTTACGAACGTGCCAAAACTATCTGGCAATGACTGTTAAGGAAAGGATCGATTATATCATCCAAACTAAAAGATGCTACAATTGTCTAGGATCTCACCGAAAAAATTCCTGTCCATGCAAACTAACCTGTTTCAAATGCAAGAAGGCGCATCACACAACACTGCACCTGCAACCAACAGGAAGCCCATCTCGTACAGCAAACAGCACGGGAGAGCAAACGACTTTGAGGACCGCAGCGACCCCTTTCCGCCCAAGCCAGAGCAACCAGCCATTCGAGCCACAAGGTCCTTCCCTGAAGAGGATACCCGACGCAACCAGCCATTCGAGCCACAAGGTCCTTCCCTGAAGAGGATACCCGACGCAACCAGCCATTCGAGCCACAAGGTCCTTCCCTGAAGAGGATACCCGACGCAACTAGCCATTCGAGCCACAAGGTCCTTCACTGAAGAGGATACCCGAAGCCCACCAAAACCAACAGTACCGAGAAGAAACGAATCTTCGAGGCCGCATCCACTCCTACGTAAAAAACTCATCCGCAAACTTAAAGTCCAAAGAACAAAACCAACAAAGATGGAAGAAATCCTAAGAAAGAAACATGAGATGAAAATTACTGAATTTCAACGGTACCTGTCCGATATTTGGAAACAATACGAGAACAATCAGAAAACCTACCGCTTCCAAAAAGAAGCCATCCAAGACATATGGAAAGTCATCTACGAGACGTACTATCAAATTAAGCTAACACCAATTAAAACCAATCAAGGAGATAACTTCGACGAAAATTTTGCAACGGTCCAGAACGACTACATAACGCTTATGAAGAAATTTGAGGACGACGAACGCGCTGCCAGATATCCAACCCAAGGGTGGCCTAAATACCCAGTACCAGAGATCATAACCAAGATCGAGTCAAGGATTGGGATAGGCGAAACAATGAGATGTCTGAAGAAACCCAACACCGAAGCGCCACACATTGACATAGGTCAGGCCGAGTCAGGGACGTTGCAACATAATATGGTATTCGGTGAACTTCAACCGAAGTGCCAGAGTTCATTCCGAGAAAATGCTGCATTGCACAGTACCCAAGGAATTCCGCAGCCGCATTCCGACTCGACGAAATCTTGGGTAACTGCTGACAACACAAGGTTACCAACGTCTGGCAATGCAATGAGGTATCAGGTCCGATCGGCGAATATTCACGCCGAGTTGATAACTCGGGATATACCCGTCCCAAAACTAATCAGCAACGACCTATCGTTGAAGAGTAAAGATCAACGACTGCAGCATCCCACCAATCTCAAGAAATCAATGCCGAAAAACTACTCATCCGATTGCATCATCGCTTCAAGAAGCACAAAAACCTCAACTGCAACCACTGTTGAAGAAAAACCACCGCTTAATCCACACCACGGGGGATTATGGGAAGCCGGAGTAAAATCCATAAAATCTCACCTCAAACGAGTCATAAGAGATGATACATTAAACGACGAAGAAATAGCTACGGTAGTGTGGATGAGACGAGCAGTAACGCCGGTGAACAAAAAGCAATTCAAACGACCCATCACCAAAGTATGCCAATTACTCGTCCAGCACGAAGAAAATTACCGTAAACCATCATATAAGAATAAAGAAAACAGAAGCCCTTCAAGAATATCTAGTGTCCTCACGAACCTTCCGATATGTAATAAGCTGGCGATGACTAAAGCAAACTACATCATAAGGTCGCTCAAATCTGGATTATACATCGACCACTCAAGCTATGTCTACATGAAAAGGGGTAAATTCAGCATCCAGTTGACATTCCCACATTTCAAAATGAAATTAGATCGACAAAACGTGAACTACTCCGGATGCGAAAGGAAATCACCATGGCCATGGATAGCTCAGAACGCATCCGTAGGAGTGACAAACGGGGATCCATCATTATGGACCATCTTCAACCTGCACGCCCACACGAACAATGAAGCATCCATCGTAACAACGTTTAATAAAGAAATTCCACCTAGCAGCCTGTCAGTTAAGAAACAAGGAGTTTACAACGATATAGCGCCCGAACCCGCATGGAAAGCCCCGGATATGCTAGATCAGCTTCTCACCGAGCGAAAGAACTTGGAGATACAGTCCCAAGCCCCCTGGAAAAAAATAACCCTGCATACGTCCATCACCAGCATTGTGACTACACTTGCGGTTCTGGGGCTGGCTGTCACCTTATACGTAGTACTCACAAGATTCAAATCAAGACGTGCGAACAACAAAGAGGAGTCCTCCAGCATCGATCATCCCCAACCAGCAGTTAGGCGTAAAATTGATTCCGGAGGTGCAGCAACGTTTGAACTTGAACCGATCTACTCTCGAGTTCAGACATAAGCAATCACTTATTTACACCTAACACAGACACCTAACAAAACGAGGAGTCGCCGATGAGAGTTCAAGGCCCCCCGAGTATGTTTAATTGCATGAAACATGGTTGACCCACTAACATGGAAATTCCACGGGCGACCCAGTTTCTCAATCAATCATCATTTCGTCATGACCTTGTAGTAGCGAATTGCCGCAATCTTCTAGTCATATGACGATGATGAAAAAACTTGGTCAGCAAATATTTCCTCTTTATATACCGGCAGTTGTTCTCTCAAGGATTAAGTTCGAATTCAAGTTCAGCTTCAACTCTGTACTCCAAAATAAATATTTGAAAGACACCACCGCGTGTTTAATTCTAATTGTAGTCGATTTACAACCCTCTACAATTAACCAACCCTGAATTCAGTAGCCTTACAAACTACTGAATTCTGCACTGCTACTTCATTGGATTTACGACCCAGTGAAGAAAGCAGAAATATCTTTTGAGATAACTTATCTCAAAAGATACAGAGATAAACTTATCTCAAAAGATACATGGTCCTTCGAGCCGGATTACCAATCTACATGGTCCATCCAGCCTCCCATTGAAGAACACATCCAACGCAACCAGCCAAGATACATGGTACTTCGAGCCTCCAAGGAGATACCCGACGCAACCAGCCGTTCGAGCCACAAGGTCCTTCCCTGAAGAGGATTCCCGACGCAACCAGGAATTCGAGCCACAAGGTCCTTCCCTGAAGAGGATACCCGACCCACCCAGCCATTCAAGCCACAAGGTCCTTCACTGAAGAGGATACCCGACGCCAATCAAGCCAGTAGGCCATTCGAACCCGCCAGAAGACGAAAGCAATCACAGCCCACCAAGCCAGCAATACCGAGAAGAAACGAATCTTCGAGGCCGCATCCACTCCTACGTAAAAAACTCATCCGCAAACTTAAAGTCCAAAGAACAAAACCAACAAAGATGGAAGAAATCCTAAGAAAGAAACATGAGATGAAAATTACTGAATTTCAACGGTACCTGTCCGATATTTGGAAACAATACGAGAACAATCAGAAAACCTACCGCTTCCAAAAAGAAGCCATCCAAGACATATGGAAAGTCATCTACGAGACGTACTATCAAATTAAGCTAACACCAATTAAAACCAATCAAGGAGATAACTTCGACGAAAATTTTGCAACGGTCCAGAACGACTACATAACGCTTATGAAGAAATTTGAGGACGACGAACGCGCTGCCAGATATCCAACCCAAGGGTGGCCTAAATACCCAGTACCAGAGATCATAACCAAGATCGAGTCAAGGATTGGGATAGGCGAAACAATGAGATGTCTGAAGAAACCCAACACCGAAGCGCCACACATTGACATAGGTCAGGCCGAGTCAGGGACGTTGCAACATAATATGGTATTCGGTGAACTTCAACCGAAGTGCCAGAGTTCATTCCGAGAAAATGCTGCATTGCACAGTACCCAAGGAATTCCGCAGCCGCATTCCGACTCGACGAAATCTTGGGTAACTGCTGACAACACAAGGTTACCAACGTCTGGCAATGCAATGAGGTATCAGGTCCGATCGGCGAATATTCACGCCGAGTTGATAACTCGGGATATACCCGTCCCAAAACTAATCAGCAACGACCTATCGTTGAAGAGTAAAGATCAACGACTGCAGCATCCCACCAATCTCAAGAAATCAATGCCGAAAAACTACTCATCCGATTGCATCATCGCTTCAAGAAGCACAAAAACCTCAACTGCAACCACTGTTGAAGAAAAACCACCGCTTAATCCACACCACGGGGGATTATGGGAAGCCGGAGTAAAATCCATAAAATCTCACCTCAAACGAGTCATAAGAGATGATACATTAACCGACGAAGAAATAGCTACGGTAGTGTGGATGAGACGAGCAGTAACGCCGGTGAACAAAAAGCAATTCAAACGACCCATCACCAGAGTATGCCAATTACTCGTCCAGCAC
Organism: Hippodamia convergens; assembly: GCA_038502775.1. Classification (NCBI taxonomy): domain Eukaryota; kingdom Metazoa; phylum Arthropoda; class Insecta; order Coleoptera; family Coccinellidae; genus Hippodamia; species Hippodamia convergens. The sequence goes on from CM076610.1 coordinate 27,015,090, forward strand.
GAAGAAAATTACCGTAAACCATCATATAAGAATAAAGAAAACAGAAGCCCTTCAAGAATATCTAGTGTCCTCACGAACCTTCCGATATGTAATAAGCTGGCGATGACTAAAGCAAACTACATCATAAGGTCGCTCAAATCTGGATTATACATCGACCACTCAAGCTATGTCTACATGAAAAGGGGTAAATTCAGCATCCAGTTGACATTCCCACATTTCAAAATGAAATTAGATCGACAAAACGTGAACTACTCCGGATGCGAAAGGAAATCACCATGGCCATGGATAGCTCAGAACGCATCCGTAGGAGTGACAAACGGGGATCCATCATTATGGACCATCTTCAACCTGCACGCCCACACGAACAATGAAGCATCCATCGTAACAACGTTTAATAAAGAAATTCCACCTAGCAGCCTGTCAGTTAAGAAACAAGGAGTTTACAACGATATAGCGCCCGAACCTGCATGGAAAACCCCGGATATGCTAGATCAGCTTCTCACAGAGCGAAAGGACTTGGAGATACAGTCCCAAGCCCCCTGGAAAAAAAATAACCCCGCATACGTCCATCACCAGCATTGTGACTACACTTGCGGTTCTGGGGCTGGCCGTCACCTTATACGTAGTACTCACAAGATTCAAATCAAGCCGTGCGAACAACAAAGAGGAGTCCTCCAGCATCGATCATCCCCAACCAGCAGTTAGGCGTAAAATTGATTCCGGAGGTGCAGCAACGTTTGAACTTGAACCGATCTACTCTCGAGTTCAGACATAAGCAATCACTTATTTACACCAGACACCTACCAATTCATATAGTAAACAAAACGAGGAGTCGCCGGTGAGAGGTCAAGGCCCCCCGGAGTATGTTTAATTGCATGAAACATGGTTGACCCACTAACATGGAAATTCCACGGGCGACCCAGTTTCTCAATCAATCATCATTTCGTCATGACCTTGTAGTAGCGAATTGCCGCAATCTTCTGGTCATATGACGATGATGAAAAAACTTGGTCAGCAAATATTTCCTCTTTATATACCGGCAGTTATTCTCTCAAAGATTAAGTTCGAATTCAAGTTCAGCTTCAACTCTGTACTCCAAAATAAATATTTGAAAGACACCACCGCGTGTTTAATTCTAATTGTAGTCGATTTACAACCCTCTACAATTAACCAACCCTGAATTCAGTAGCCTTACAAACTACTGAATTCTGCACTGCTACTTCATTGGATTTACGACCCAGTGAAGAAAGCAGAAATATCTTTTGAGATAACTTATCTCAAAAGATACATGGACCTTGTGGCTCGAATTCCTGGTTGCGTCGGGAATCCTCTTCAGGGAAGGACCTTGTGGCTCGAACGGCTGGTTGCGTCGGGTATCTCCTTGGAGGCTCGAAGTACCATGTATCTTGGCTGGTTGCGTTGGATGTGTTCTTCAATGGGAGGCTGGATGGACCATGTAGATTGGTAATCCGGCTCGAAGGACCATGTATCTTTTGAGATAAGTTTATCTCAAAAGATGTTTCTGCTTTCTTCACTGGGTCGTAAATCCAATGAAGTAGCAGTGCAGAATTCAGTAGTTTGTAAGGCTACTGAATTCAGGGTTGGTTAATTGTAGAGGGTTGTAAATCGACTACAATTAGAATTAAACACGCGGTGGTGTCTTTCAAATATTTATTTTGGAGTACAGAGTTGAAGCTGAACTTGAATTCGAACTTAATCTTTGAGAGAATAACTGCCGGTATATAAAGAGGAAATATTTGCTGACCAAGTTTTTTCAACATCGTCATATGACCAGAAGATTGCGGCAATTCGCTACTACGAGGTCATGACGAAATGATGATTGATTGAGAAACTAGGTCGTCCGTGGAAATTCCATGTTAGTGGATCAACCATGTTTCATGCAATTAAACATACTCCGGGGGGCCTTGAACTCTCACCGGCGACTCCTCGTTTTGTTTACTATATGAATTGGTAGGTGTCTGGTGTAAATAATAGATAGCTGGGCAGGTGGTTAGGGTTATTGTCGTCTTGGTGCTGGTTGAAGATGGTCCATGATGATGGATCCCCGTTTGTCACTCCTCCGGATGCGTTCTGAGCTATCCATGGCCATGGTGATTTCCTTTCGCATCCGGAGTAGTTCACGTTTTGTCGATCTAATTTCATTTTGAAATGTGGGAATGTCAACTGGATGCTGAATTTACCCCTTTTTATGTAGCCATAGCTTGAGTGTTCGATGTATAATCCAGATTTAAGCGACCTTATGATGTAGTTTGCTTTAGCCCTCGCCAGCTTATTACATATCGGAAGGTTCGTGAGGACACTAGATATTCTTGAAGGGCTTCTGTTTTCTTTATTCTTATATGATGGTTTACGGTAATTTTCTTCGTGCTGGACGAGTAATTGGCATACTCTGGTGATGGGTCGTTTGAATTGCTTTTTGTTCACCGGCGTTACTGCTCGTCTCATCCACACTACCGTAGCTATTTCTTCGTCGGTTAATGTATCATCTCTTATGACTCGTTTGAGGTGAGATTTTATGGATTTTACTCCGGCTTCCCATAATCCCCCGTGGTGTGGATTAAGCGGTGGTTTTTCTTCAACAGTGGTTGCAGTTGAGGTTTTTGTGCTTCTTGAAGCGATGATGCAATCGGATGAGTAGTTTTTCGGCATTGATTTCTTGAGATTGGTGGGATGCTGCAGTCGTTGATCTTTACTCTTCAACGATAGGTCGTTGCTGATTAGTTTTGGGACGGGTATATCCCGAGTTATCAACTCGGCGTGAATATTCGCCGATCGGACCTGATACCTCATTGCATTGCCAGACGTTGGTAACCTTGTGTTGTCAGCAGTTACCCAAGATTTCGTCGAGTCGGAATGCGGCTGCGGAATTCCTTGGGTACTGTGCAATGCAGCATTTTCTCGGAATGAACTCTGGCACTTCGGTTGAAGTTCACCGAATACCATATTATGTTGCAACGTCCCTGACTCGGCCTGACCTATGTCAATGTGTGGCGCTTCGGTGTTGGGTTTCTTCAGACATCTCATTGTTTCGCCTATCCCAATCCTTGACTCGATCTTGGTTATGATCTCTGGTACTGGGTATTTAGGCCACCCTTGGGTTGGATATCTGGCAGCGCGTTCGTCGTCCTCAAATTTCTTCATAAGCGTTATGTAGTCGTTCTGGACCGTTGCAAAATTTTCGTCGAAGTTATCTCCTTGATTGGTTTTAATTGGTGTTAGCTTAATTTGATAGTACGTCTCGTAGATGACTTTCCATATGTCTTGGATGGCTTCTTTTTGGAAGCGGTAGGTTTTCTGATTGTTCTCGTATTGTTTCCAAATATCGGACAGGTACCGTTGAAATTCAGTAATTTTCATCTCATGTTTCTTTCTTAGGATTTCTTCCATCTTTGTTGGTTTTGTTCTTTGGACTTTAAGTTTGCGGATGAGTTTTTTACGTAGGAGTGGATGCGGCCTCGAAGATTCGTTTCTTCTCGGTATTGCTGGCTTGGTGGGCTGTGATTGCTTTCGTCTTCTGGCGGGTTCGAATGGCCTACTGGCTTGATTGGCGTCGGGTATCCTCTTCAGTGAAGGACCTTGTGGCTTGAATGGCTGGGTGGGTCGGGTATCCTCTTCAGGGAAGGACCTTGTGGCTCGAATTCCTGGTTGCGTCGGGAATCCTCTTCAGGGAAGGACCTTGTGGCTCGAACGGCTGGTTGCGTCGGGTATCTCCTTGGAGGCTCGAAGTACCATGTATCTTGGCTGGTTGCGTTGGATGTGTTCTTCAATGGGAGGCTGGATGGACCATGTAGATTGGTAATCCGGCTCGAAGGACCTTGTGGCTCGAATGGCTGGTTGCGTCGGGTATCCTCTTCAGGGAAGGACCTTGTGGCTCGAATGGCTGGTTGCGTCGGGAATCCTCTTCAGGGAAGGACCTTGTGGCTCGAACGGCTAGTTGCGTCGGGTATCCTCTTCAGGGAAGGACCTTGTGGCTCGAATGGCTGGTTGCGTCGGGGATCCTCTTCAGGGAAGGACCTTGTGGCTAATATTGGCGGGATTCTGTCGTAGCTGATCTGGACCATTCCACCATAAGCTGTTGTTGATAAGTTTCGGAGCCGTTGTTCCCCGTGTAATCAAATCTGCGGGGTTATCGGCTGATCGCACGTGATACCATTTTGCATAGCACATCAGTTGTTTAATTTCTCGAACTTTGTTTTCGACAAACGTTGGTAACCTTGTTGAGTCGACAGTTATCCAAGTTAATGCGATCGTCGAGTCGGAATATGCGTAAACAGGAACTTCTTGAATGTCCAGAGCCATAATTGTTCTGTGAACGAGCTTCGCTAGTAGGGCGGCTCCACACAACTCCAGCTTTGGGAGGGTTTTCTTGTTTTTTATGGGGGCTACCTTTGATTTGGATACTAAAAGGTTGACGTGGACCTGCCCTTTGTCGTCGATCGTTCTTGTGTAGAGCACTGCGCCGTATGCTTTCACGGAAGCGTCGCAGAAGGCATGGATTTCTATCTTGAAATTCTTTTTATATTGGATCCACCTTGGTATGCATATTTCTCGCAGTGTTGGAAGCTCTTGACTTAACTTTATCCATTCTTTTCGAATAACTTCCGGAAGAGTAGCGTCCCAGTCATGACCAGTTTTCCAAATTTCTTGCATTAGTAATTTCGCTCTTATGATTATTGGTGAAAGCATACCGAGTGGATCGAACACTGATGCAATTTGGGACAGCATTTGTCTCTTCGTGGTTGCTTGGACCGCCGGTGATTTGATATTATATCGTAGATCGTCGTTGCTCGTGTTCCATACAATTCCTAATGTTTTCGTATCATCTTGCGGACCTTTATCTCCCAGGATGATTTCATTAGTACCTTCTTGTGGATATTGACTCATCTTCCACTTTCGGATATTGAACTTCCCTTTTCTCATTAGTTCGATGATCTCTGCCCTTAGTTGTTCTGCCTCCTGTATATCTTCCGCTCCTGTCAGTAAGTCATCGACGTAAAAATCTCTTTTTGTGATTTGAGCGGCGCGTGGGTAGTTTTTCTCTTCGTCTGTTGCCAATTGATGCAAAGTTCGGATTGCCAGGTATGCGGCTGGAGCAGTACCGTAGGTTACCGTTGTCAGTTGATATTCCTGTATCGGCTCGTCCTTTGAGAATCTCCATACTATTTTTTGGAATTGTTGATCTTCCCTAGACATTCTGATCTGCCTATACATTTTTTCTATATCGGCATTAAGAGCGACTCGGTGCTTTCTCCATCGTATGAGAATGTCAGTGAGATCTTGTTGTAGCTTGGGCCCTGTGTGGAGAATGTCGTTGAGACTGAAACCTGTACTTGTTTTTGCAGAGCCATCGAATACCACTCTTGTAGCTGTAGTAGTGCTGTCTGTTTTTATGACGCACTGATGGGGTAAAAAGACTTGAATGCTATCACGTGGTTCTGCTTCTGCTGTTTTCATGTGACCCAATTTCATATAGGTACGTATGAATTCTTTGTAGTCTTGTTCCATTATTGGGTTTGCTTCGAATTTTCTCTCAAGTTGCAGAAGTCGAGCTATGGCCTGCTTTTTGGACACTCCCAAATTTGTCGCATCCTTCTTGAAAGGGAGCTTGACTGTATATGATCCGTCTTGATTTCGCGTGTGGGTTCTCTGGTAATGGCTCTCACAATGTTGATCTTCGGGTTGCACATGTCTTTCGTCGGCGGCTTCTTCTAATTCCCAAAATCTTGACAATGACTCCTCTTCATCGATTCTGATTGTAAGACTGGTTATTTGGAGTGACGGACTTGTATTTTCAACATTTCCGTATAGTAGCCATCCTATTTCGCTATTTTGGGCTGTTATACCGGTGTTTGATCTTCTTATGCCATCCTTGATAATGTCTTTGTAGATGTCAACTCCCAAAAGCATGTCAATTTGTCCGGGGTTGGTGAAGTACGGATCTGCAAATAGTATGTCCTTCCATTCCGTAATGACATCGGTGTGTATTTTTTCCTTGGGAATTGTATTGGAAATTCGCGGAATTATGTGTAGCGCAGCGTTTATTCTGAATGAACTATCGAACCTTGGCCTGAGTTCGCCGTATACCATATGCTGCGATGACCCTGATTTCGCTTGACCTATGCCAATGATTTGCGCTTCGTGCTTGTGTTTCTGTAACTGGAGTAGCTGCACGACCTTTGTCGTTATGAACGATGCCTCGGATCCTGGGTCAATGAGACATCTTATTGTTTGGAATGTCCCATTCTTGGTTTTAATCCTGACGTAAGCGGTAGCAAGTAATGCGAGAGGATTGTTTTGTTTTTTCGGCGCTCCCATGCTTTCTGTGGCGATATACGCGTTATTTCCATTAATCGTCATGACGGTTTCATTTTGTTGTCTTCTTCCGACTGACGATTGGTCCTGTCCGTTGCTACTGATGATTCCTTGCGCTGGATGCTGATAGTTTGATGTTGATGACCGGTTGCTCTGGCTTGGGCGGAAAGGGGTTGCTGCGGTTCTCAGAGTCGATTGCTCTCCCGTGCTGTTTGCTGTACGAGATGGGCTTCCTGTTGGTTGCAGGTGCAGTGTTGTGTGATGCGCCTTCTTGCACTTGAAACAGGTTAGTTTGCATGGACAGGAATTTTTTCGGTGAGATCCTAGGCAATTGTAGCATCTTTTAGTTTGGATGATATAATCGATCCTTTCCTTAACAGTCATTGCCAGATAGTTTTGGCACGTTCGTAAGGCATGATCTGCATGGCAAAGGGGACATTTTACTGTTTGCATACGAGCGGTGTTACTAGTCCAAGTGTTCTTTGCTTCAGAGAAGTGGTGTTTTCTGTTGGGTTCCCATTTTTTCGTGTTTGGTTTTCCTCCCTCTAATGCTTGGAAACGGCGCTCCAGGAATGAAAGGATATCCTCTAATTTTTGTATTTTCTTTGGATCCTTCAGGGATGTTTCATATATACGGCGGGATTCTGGGTCCATTTTGGATTCTAATAGGTGAGTTATTATAGGACCCCATTCTTGAACCCTGATATTCATGTTGCTGATTGCGTTCAGATTTTCTTTTGTCACATCGTGAAGTAATCTTAGCCCATGTGCGGATTCTTGATGAAGGGTGGGTTGAAGTAATATGGCGTCTATGCATTTTCGGAACAAAATTCTTTCGTTTTCATACCGTTCCTGAATAATCTTCCACGCCCCCGAATAATTGGCCGCGGTGTTGGAGAGATGCTGAATAAGCTTGCCAGCTTCACCGTGTACGTTGGATTTCAGGAATTGGATCTTCTCGGCATCACCTATTGTATTGTTGTTGTGGATGAGTTCCAGAAATATATCTCTGAACGCTGGCCAGGCTTCGTAGTTTCCGTGAAATTTTGGAATGGAAACGCTTGGCAACGCTGGATGGTTGGGCCGCCCTTGGGTTGGATATCTGTCAGCGCGTTCGTCGTCCTCAAATTTCTTCATAAGCGTTATGTAGTCGTCCTGGACCGTTGCAAAATTTTCGTCCAAGTTATCTTCTGGATTGGTTATAGTTGGTGTCAGCTTCATTTGATAGTATGTCTCGTAGATGACTTTCCATATGTCTTGGATGGCTTCTTTTTGGAAGTGGTAGGTTTTCTGATTGTTCTCGTATTGTTTCCAAATATCGGCCAGGTAACGTTGAAATTCAGTAATTTTCATCTCATGTTTGTTTCGGATCTCGATGGCACTCTCTGCTCCTGAACGATATTTGTTGAGATGCTCCATGGCATCTTCTCGGATTCCTGAGGCCTGTTCGTAAAATTTCTTCACGTGGTATTCGTGGGTGTCGGGTAAGTTTTGCATTAGTTGATCGTGATTTGCCACAAATGTGCTCCATAATTGCTCTATCTCGTCTGATTTCTTTTGCACGTACTCATGTGTTTTTCTTTTCTTGCCATCCTTCTTCATGTTGGAATAGATTTTCTTAATCTGCTCCGGGATCTCTAATTGTTGACGTAGGATTTCTTCCATCTCTGTTGGCTTTAAGAATGCGGATGAGTCTTTTTTTTTTTTTGTAGAAGTAGATGCGGCCTCGAAGATTTTTTTTTTTTTTTCTGTACTGTTGGTTTGGTGGGCTTCGGGTATCCTCTTCAGTGGAGGACCTTGTGGCTCGAACGGCTGGTTGTGTCGGGTATCCTCTTCAGGGAAGGACCTTGTGGCTCGAATGGCAGTTTGCGTCGGGTTTCCTCTTCAGGGAAGGACCTTGTGGCTCGAATGGCTGGTTGCGTCGGGTATCCTCTTCAGGGAAGGACCTTGTGGCTCGAATGGCTGGTTGCGTCGGGTATCCTCTTCAGGGAAGGACCTTGTGGCTCGAATGGCTGGTTGCGTCGGGAATCCTCTTCAGGGAAGGACCTTGTGGCTCGAACGGCTAGTTGCGTCGGGTATCCTCTTCAGGGAAGGACCTTGTGGCTCGAATGGCTGGTTGCGTCGGGGATCCTCTTCAGGGAAGGACCTTGTGGCTCGAATGGCTGGTTGCGTCGGGGATCCTCTTCAGGGAAGGACCTTGTGGCTCGAATGGCTGGTTGCGTCGGGTATCTCCTTGGAGGCTCGAAGGACCATGTATCTTTTGAGATAAGTTATCTCAAAAGATATTTCTGCTTTCTTCACTGGGTCGTAAATCCAATGAAGTAGCAGTGCAGAATTCAGTAGTTTGTAAGGCTACTGAATTCAGGGTTGGTTAATTGTAGAGGGTTGTAAATCGACTACAATTAGAATTAAACACGCGGTGGTGTCTTTCAAATATTTATTTTGGAGTACAGAGTTGAAGCTGAACTTGAATTCGAACTTAATCCTTGAGAGAACAACTGCCGGTATATAAAGAGGAAATATTTGCTGACCAAGTTTTTTCATCATCGTCATATGACTAGAAGATTGCGGCAATTCGCTACTACAAGGTCATGACGAAATGATGATTGATTGAGAAACTGGGTCGCCCGTGGAATTTCCATGTTAGTGGGTCAACCATGTTTCATGTTTAATTGCATGAAACATGGTTGATCCACTAACATGGAATTTCCACGGACGACCTAGTTTCTCAATCAATCATCATTTCGTCATGACCTCGTAGTAGCGAATTGCCGCAATCTTCTGGTCATATGACGATGTTGAAAAAACTTGGTCAGCAAATATTTCCTCTTTATATACCGGCAGTTATTCTCTCAAAGATTAAGTTCGAATTCAAGTTCAGCTTCAACTCTGTACTCCAAAATAAATATTTGAAAGACACCACCGCGTGTTTAATTCTAATTGTAGTCGATTTACAACCCTCTACAATTAACCAACCCTGAATTCAGTAGCCTTACAAACTACTGAATTCTGCACTGCTACTTCATTGGATTTACGACCCAGTGAAGAAAGCAGAAACATCTTTTGAGATAAACTTATCTCAAAAGATACATGGTCCTTCGAGCCGGATTCCAATCTACATGGTCCATCCAGCCTCCCACTGAAGAACACATCCAACGCAACCAGCCAAGATACATGGTCCTTCGAGCCTCCAAGGAGATAACCGATGCAGCCAGCCATTCGAGCCACAAGTTCCTTCCCTGAAGAGGATAACCGACGCACCCAGCCATTAGAGCCACTAGGTCCTTCCCTGAAGAGGATACCCGACTCACTCAACCATTCGAGCTACAAGGTCCTTCACTGAAGAGGATACCCGACGCACCCAGGCATACAAGCCATGAGGCCATTCGAACCCTCCAGAAGACGATAGCAACCGCAGCCCACCAAGCCAGCAATACCGAGAAGAAACGAATCTTCATCCGCAATCTTAAAGCCCAAAGAACAAAACCAACAAATATGAAAGAAATCCTACGAATGAAACATAAGATGAAAATTACTGAATTTCAACGGTACCTGTCCGATATTTGGAAACAATACGAGAACAATCAGAAAACCTACCGCTTCCAAAAAGAAGCCATCCAAGACATATGGAAAGTCATCTACGAGACGTACTATCAAATTAAGCTAACACCAACTATAACCAATCAAGGAGATAACTTCGAAGAAAATTTCGCAACGGTCCAGAAGGACTACATAACGCTTATGAAGAAATTTGAGGACGACGAACGCGCTGATCGATATCCAACCCAAGGGTGGCCCAAATACCCAGTACCAGAGATCATAACCAATATCGAGTCAAAGATTGGGATAGGCGAAACAACGAGATATCTGAAGAAACTCAACACCGAAGCGCCACACATTGACATAGGTCAGGCCGAGTCAGGGACGTTGCAACATAACATGGTATTCGGTGAACTTCAACCGAAGTGCCAGAGTTCATTCCGAGAAATTGCTGCATCGCACAGTACCCAAGGAATTCCGAAACCGCATTCCGACTCGACGAAATCTTGGATAACTGCTGACAACACAAGGTTACCAACGTCTGGCAATTCAATGTGGTATCAGGTCCGATCGACGAATAATCACGCCGAGTTGATAACTCGGGATATACCCGTCCCAAAACTAATCAGCAACGACCTATCGTTGAAGAGTAAAGATCAACGACTGCAGCATCCCACCAATCTCAAGAAACCAATGCCGAAAAAGTACTCATCCGATTGCATCATCGCTTCAATAAGCACAAAAACCTCAACTGCCGCCACTGTTGAAGAAAAACCACCCCTGAGTCCACACCACGGGGGATTATGGGAATACGGAATAAAATCCATAAAATTTCACCTCAAACGAGTCATAAGAGATGATACATTAACCGACGAAGAAATAGCTACGGTAGTGTGGATGAGACGAGCAGTAACGCAGGTGAACAAAAAGCAATTCAAGCGACCCATCACCAAAGTATGCCAATTACTCGTCCAGCACGAAGAAAATTGCCGTAAACCATCATATAAGAAAAAAGAAATCAGAAGCCCTTCAAGAATATCTAGTGTCCTCACGAACCTTCCGATATGTAGTAAGCTGGCGAGGGCTAAAGCAAACTACATCATAAGGTCGCTTAAATCTGGATTATACATCGAACACTCAAGCTATGGCTACATAAAAAGGGGTAAATTCAGCATCCAGTTGACATTCCCACATTTCAAAATGAAATTAGATCGACAAAACGTGAACTACTCCGGATGCGAAAGGAAATCACCATGGCCATGGATAGCTCAGAACGCATCCGGAGGAGTGACAAACGGGGATCCATCATCATGGACCATCTTCAACCAGCACCAAGACGACAATAACCCTAACCACCTGCCCAGCTATCTATTATTTACACCAGACACCTACCAATTCATATAGTAAACAAAACGAGGAGTCGCCGGTGAGAGTTCAAGGCCCCCCGGAGTATGTTTAATTGCATGAAACATGGTTGATCCACTAACATGGAATTTCCACGGACGACCTAGTTTCTCAATCAATCATCATTTCGTCATGACCTCGTAGTAGCGAATTGCCGCAATCTTCTGGTCATATGACGATGTTGAAAAAACTTGGTCAGCAAATATTTCCTCTTTATATACCGGCAGTTATTCTCTCAAAGATTAAGTTCGAATTCAAGTTCAGCTTCAACTCTGTACTCCAAAATAAATATTTGAAAGACACCACCGCGTGTTTAATTCTAATTGTAGTCGATTTACAACCCTCTACAATTAACCAACCCTGAATTCAGTAGCCTTACAAACTACTGAATTCTGCACTGCTACTTCATTGGATTTACGACCCAGTGAAGAAAGCAGAAACATCTTTTGAGATAAACTTATCTCAAAAGATACATGCAGTTCGGTAGGCTCGTTATCTCTGAAGGAACCAGATGCCGACAATCGCCAATATTCGCGAATTTATCGGTTTGTTTACAATTATTTGAATATCAATAATCACAAGGAACTCGAAGATTTTTGTTAAATAACGATGTGAGCTTTTACTACAGCCGGTATAAACAAAAACTGTAACTATTTCGGTTTAATTTCAGCTTCAAAACAACAATATTGCCTATTAAACACGGAGCGATCTCAAACACGTCTGCCTATGAACACAATGCACAGTTATTCTTTCAAAATTAGAATATGCAAGTGTGATGTGGAGTCCTTTATATGAGTGCCATAACAGAAAACTTGAGAGGGTTCCTTCTGATTAAGACCGATGGAGTATGTCCACCCCAGGGATCTGACAATGCAGTCTTGTGTGAGCGAACAGGATATTTGAGTTTCGAGATGAGAAAATGGTAATTGCTTCTTTATCATTCCTATTCAAGGTGGTCCATTATGATGTCGATTATTCAGAAATTTTATCGAAAATCAATTTTCACGTTCCAAGTTTCAACTCAAGAACTGTCCCGGTTTTCAAGCCAGATAGATCTTGCACGAGCATCCTGCAAAAGGAGCCTATTACAAAAATTTCTGAGAACTACAACTCATTTTGTGTTGACTAAGATATATTCTCCTTAACAAGGGAAAATTCAGTCAAGTCGGCAATTTATAATTGTTCAGATCCGATTAAACTTTTGTTCCTTCGTTTTGCTTACATACTTTCTTCTGTTATTTTTTTTTTGTATTTTATATTTGCATTGTCCTGTAAATGGGTTGAACTGTTGGACAATAAAGCTATTATTATTATTTTTAGTTAAGTCCATGAAAATGATTATTCATGTCCATTCATTTTTCTGTCCGTATAATGTTGGCGATTCGATCTTTTTCGTATCTGCTTTCTTTATAAGAGGTAGGTAAAATTAGGTTATTAATTTCTTATTCTAAATTTAAGTCATTTTAGAGTTCCATATTTTTTTTTTTATATTTCTTGATTGGTTCAAGAGAAAACAATGCTTTTCTCATACTACAGAAAACTTTCAGATTGTGTTCTCAATAAATAGTCAACTTTCCTCAAGAACTTCTTTAATGAAACTTTTTTTTACCTTTTTCATTTCGATCGTGGTGAACAAATTCAACAATTTTACAAGGAAATGTGGAATTTTTCATCCAATCTGTTATTTTTCAAAGGAAAAACCCACATGTAGAAAATAAACTTTTGAAGAAATAATAATGAATAAACAGTTTGGTTACAATCGTTACATTTCTTCTTTTGAAACTCAAAAATAATACAAATGCTAGTTAAATTAGTGTTAAATTCATTAATAGACAATTCTCGTAATATGTCTTAGTTTTTGCTCCTGAAAAATATTCTGTTTTCTTGTGTTATAACATGTTTGGTTATCTATGGGAGATGATTGCCTTTCATTGGGGTCCCGTAGCGGTCTTCAAACATGTGAAGTGCCGAAAAATCATCACCTGGAAGGTCGTATCTGGTTTGAAAAAACCTCACGACCAGAGAGCAACAATTTGTGGATTTTGAATTTGAATATCGAAGGAATTTCGAAAGGAAAGTGTGATTACGTCTCCAAATTAGCTGATGAACATGGTATCAAAAAGATTCTTCTGCAAGAAACCCACACGGCAACAGAAAAAAAATCCTCGTGAAAGAGGACACTTGAAAGGTTATGTATTAATTGATTTTTTACAAGTTTAGCATGTTATGTTGAAAAATTATCAGTTTCGTAACATTCAACAGATTCGGAAAGGGGAAATTGATGGAGTTTTTTTTTTCATTTCTTTCAAATTTTGTGACATTTCTGTCATAAATATTTATAAACCTCCGAACATTATTTGGCCAAGAAATCTTAATGTTGAGGTTTTTCAAAGTAGCAAATGCATTTCCAAAATGCATTCGATTTATTCTGAGTAATCGGTTCCTTTTCTGCTTTTGTCTTTTTTCATTTCAGATTAAGAATTACGAGTCGTTTTGGGAAGAATCTGTGTATCCGAGCCCATCGACGGATAATATGAAGATGATCACACTGATGTCTTTCAAGATTTTCCTGATATTTTATGTTATTTTGTTTACGGGGAGGCAGGTTTTTCCGGCTGAGGTTTTTTCCCCTGGCTGTATAGTATCGTATGATACTAGTGTTGATAGTATCGTAGGATTCTATAGTATCATACAAAGAATGTTATGATACCCCGTTCTTTTTTTACTTCAGCTTAGGTACTTTTTGTTTCAACATTTAATGTATTATTTTAGCTCTCTTTTTCATAAGAATATATATATATATATATATATATATATATATATATATATATATATATATATCATAAATTAATATTATCAATGCATTTTTGACTCATAATTGGTGTTCTCTTCATCGGTTAGAGCAGTTGCATGTAATGTACATCCTCAAGTAAGGTAAGCTGAAATCTTTAGCAATAGACCATTGTTTGCCATCCACCAGGATTAAAAGAGGATATTATACCAAATTTTACATACATTAACTGTGTTATGGTTATCTTGTATGAAAAATAATTTCTGAATAGTCGTTCACGAGATCCTGTCAAAGACTCACTATACTGTTGAAGTTGTCAAGCTCTCAATAACCATCAATTGGTATCGTTAGGTGTCGTTATAAAGGATTATCACGACATCGTCAGGTAGAGGAGTGATGAAAACCGCTGGCGGTACATTTGGGCACTAACATTTCACAAAATTTATTGTGTCTAAAGACAGTGAATTTCTGATAGTCTAGTAATTTTTTCAACGTTAAATTCGACAATATTTCCAACCATTAAATAGACCGCCCGCAATCAGTTATGCCGCCAAAATTTGGAAAATTTTATAATAAGAGATCCGTGGCTCCTATAAAATCACCAAAATTGCAACCCTGCCCTTATTTTTATTTTATTTAGAGGCCTCCAACTCAGTGACAAGAACTATCATTGATAAAGTGAAATATAATTGATCATGTATCCCATTACATTAGTAAAAAAAATCAATCCTCATTAGAATTGATTTTGAAGAAATTGAAAAAAAGATGTGCAACAGAGCAGACTCAGCGTCTTCAGTAATTTAATTATCACTACACTGAAAGTCATTTCAAGGAAATGAATAAAGTCAATCAAGCCAGCGTGCAAGCTAGCACTCCCTCCGCTCCGACCAATCAACTTTTTTACTTTATTTTCACCAAACTTCAAGATCCCAATCATTCAAAATCAAGAAATAACAATAATAATAATGAGGCTTTTTGAGTCGAAAACCACAAATAAATTTTAGATAATACTGTGGCGGTATACAATGATATTTGTGTTCAGCCTTTCTGAGTCAAAATTTGATTTACTTAAAAAATAAAAACTCAAACTGAACACTGATACAAATTATCCTTCTTCAATTCCAATTCTAATATTCGCAGCTCAATCTTTTTTTTGTCATCTTCGGTATTCTTTTCTCATTATCGGGTTTAGATTGTCTCCACCGATTTCGATGATTCTTTATTATTGTAAGGGGTGGTACTTCAAAGAAAATTTTATGGGAGCTTGAAGGTCCTGATTATGGCATCCATGACATAAGTATTTTTGACATATTTTGTAATATTCGAAATTCATTATAAAATAGGTCTTATTATTATTATTATTATTATTATTATTATTATAAAATGGAGTAGAGTTGAGATAAAATCTATAAACTCAATAAACTTACAACATATGAGAATAAAGAAAAAATGAACTGTCACAGTCGTTAAGCACAGCACAAAGAACTGTCACTGGGCGTTGCTAGCGAGCCATCTGTTCAAAGAATTCTTAAACGCGTTTACCGAAGGAGCGTTAACCACGTAGGTTGGTAGTACGTTCCAAGAGCCGAAAATCCTGTTGGTTAAGAAGTGTTCTCTACTGGCAGACTTGAACTTCTCTTTCGCCAATTTTAAATTGTGTCCTCTTAAATGAGAGATAGGATTGAGAGTGAAGAGAACCGATAGATCCACATCAAACAGATGATGTAAAGCCCTATAGGATATAATTAAGTCTCCTCTTAAGCGTCGAGCTTCGAAAGTTGGCAGGCCCATCAAATCCAATCTTTCCCCATAAGTAGGCCTTATCACTCCGTAAGGCATCCTTGTGGCCCTTCGCTGGACTGATTCGAGGAGGTTCTTATCACGGGATAGGACTGGTGCCCACACTGGTCCGGCGTATTCGAGAATAGGACGCACATAAGTGGAATATAGAAAGCTGCTGGTCTGAGGATCACAGCGTCCAAAGGTCTTCTGGACCATGTACAGCATTCTTTTGGCCTTGTTGGTAACAGCCACAACATGTTCAGACCAAGACAAGTCCTCAGTCATAGTAACTCCGAGATCACAGTGGGAAGAAACCGGTTGAATAATGTCTTGGTTTAAATGGTAGATTCGTTTTGGATTATTTCTACCCATGTGGAGCACTTTACATTTTTCTATGTTCAGGGGAATCATCCAAGTACAGCACCATCTCAGAATAGAGTCGAGATCATCCTGCAAATGATGCGCCCCGGTTAACGGGTTACCGTAAATTTTTGCGTCGTCGGCAAACAAGGAGCAAGTCGACCTATTTTATTATCAGCTCGGTGGAGGTCTTCTACTTATCAGCTTCTCTCAATGTTTGTCTAATTCATACAGTTATCACAGTTATAGGATATTCCAATCTTTTCAACCCATTCAACCGTTCATTGGTTGGTATTAATTTGATAATTACTTTGTCGCCTACTCTTGTTGAAATAGTAGAACCAATAATATTTTAACACAGGTGTGTCACCCTTGGTCTCGTCGACATTGAGGCAATCAGAGTGGAAATCCGAAATCCAAATATTCATGAATCGTGGGGAAACCTCGTCCCCATCACATCGGAGCTGCCCTCGCGTGACATACGGTCCCAGCCTCTGTGTGGTTTCTTGCTAATCTCTCAAACTGTTCGTTAAAAATTCATGATGTGGTGAATTTTTTCCATCTAGAATAGATGTCGAGGCGACTGATAACATTCATTCATATAATAATTCATTTCATGTCACTCAGAAGACCGCGGCAAACCATTTTTAATTTAATTAACAATGTTGAAACTGGATAATGTGAAAAATCCGTGGAAGTTAGATATAGAAAATTTCAGACTTTTCAACGGAACTTCTCCAGCTTCACCAAATTGAAGTTGATTTTGACCACATCTCCCACAATGCAGTCAATTTTTCAATATTTTTATATGAAATACCGCTGAAAATCTCTCTATTCTCATCGAAACCTCGGGTTGACGATTCACGAAAAGACTCACAAATGGACAATGTATGAAAAAACTCTGGGACTTCATATTGATAATGATATGGGTATGATTTTTTTCAAATAAAACCACTCTGAAAAAGCAAATTCTGCTCAGAATAAAATTTCCACTTCCAAAAAGAAAGAGTCTGACCTACATTCTGAACACAGAGGAGAAGGCCAATTTAAACCCTCTGGGCCTGGTCATTTGTTATACAGGTGGGCTTTTGAAAATGAAACAGACAACATAACAGGCGGAATGTTCTCCTTTCATTTTTTGCTAAGTTTAAATTCTTCAGTGAAAATGTCAACATGGATTCATACCACACAAATCCACCGATAATGCCATATTTGATGCAATAAATGAAATTCTCATTGCATCTGATAGCATCGATCATGAGAGACTGCTTTCAAAGTTTGAGTTTCCTATTTTGATGATCTTTCAATTTTAATGGGCATTAGGCAGGGCATCATCTTGAGCCTCTACTGTTTCTAATTCATATTATGCGCAAAGGCTCCTTTTGGTAAAGACTCCTTTTCGAAGAAGCTGCCTTCAGAAGGAGCTCGAAAGTGTCATTAGGGGCCACTATCTTGAAACTCTTAAATTGGGCAGGTTTCATTCGTAAAGGAGTCTTCTCACGGAAAAGGAGACTACTTTCGTTCATGCAACTGGCCGTTAGTCTCTTTTTCAGGGTAATCCTCTTTTCAGATGATTACAATTTCAGTATATCTGATTCTGACTTAACCACAGCCATTCGAAAGGTTAACAACGCATTTTAGTCTATTATCTAACTCCTAGTGTCACGACAACCACCTCCGATTCAACATGAGAAAGACCGACTTTGTGAAAAAGTGTGGACAAAAGTCCACACTGAACGATTCTTCCTCACCTTCCCAAAGTCAGTCAAAATTGGTAAGACTGGTTAATCAACTAAATTTTTGGGTAACTATCTGGGGACCATTGACCTATTATGCATGGACGTCTTTCTAGAGAGAGAAAGTGGACTTCTGAATGAGATGGAGTAATTTAGGGCACTGTCAAACACATAAAACATAACCAAGTTATTTTAAACTTTCGAAGTTCACGAACTATTTGAAGGGTTGGATTTGTGTTGATTAGAATTTTTATTCTGAAGGTTGAAGATAATTCTTTTAAAGTTATTTTGAGAACTATTAGTAATAATGCCGGATAGTTTTGTTGCATATAACTGCACTGCCAGATATAAAAAAGGAACCAATTTGAAATTTCATGCATAAGTATAGGAACGCATTTTTTTTTATATTTCGATTAGTAGCCTCCATGAATTAATTGAAGTTACAGGTTCCCAAATCTCGAGAGCTTGAGGAAAAAAATGGATTGATGCTGTAGGAAGGGCTGATTTCGAACCTTCTTCAATATCGAAAATTTGAGTAATCATTTTCGAGAAGAAGATTACTATGTGAACCCCAATGGGACTGTAATTCTCAAAAAAAAAGCTGTTCCTTCTTTGTTTTGCTCCATATTTCCTACAACATCTGAGAGAAAGGAAAGAAAGAAAGAAATAATTTCAACAACTGCAGATGGTAGGACAAGTTCATATTTATAGAATTCGTGGAACTTCTTCGTGATAAATTCAGTAGTAATTGACAGATTTATTACAATGAACAATGGTGTATCATTCAGTTGCTTGTTATTTTTTTTGCAGTAGTTCCGTTTTTGGAAAGCCCCAACTTTTTCATGGATAAAGGAGAAAAAGAATTGCTCTGTCTCTCACCAGTAGACATACAACCTAATTCACACGAGATTCAGGATGTGCAGCCCCAGGTAGAAGAAACCAATATCAGGAAAAGGTGAATGAGAAATTTTACCTTCATACTAGATAACAAAAATTTTATAATAGAATCATTGCCTTACATAATTTTTCTCCAAATTTTTTCATTCTTTCTTTAGAAAAAGATCAGTTCCTGTGTACGTAGGAGATTTTGTAGAAGCTGACCTATATGACACATATCTGAAAAGTATGTTGAAGTTATCTCTCAACTTTCTTATGACATTTCATTGCCTATTATGAATATCTCCAGGGAATAGGACAGCTGAACCATCCCTTGAAGGATAACATTGAGCACCATTAGAGAGGAGGACCACAGGCAAGAGAGATCAATCCAATTTTCATATACATACTGGACGAGAGGAGGTTCTTCTTAGTGGTGAGTGTGAAAGCAGACTGTGAACAAAGGTTTTTTACACATTGACATTGAATTTCGAGAATCTTGGAGAAGTCTTACTGTTTTTTTTTCAACAGATGTTTGTGACAAGAAGAGATGTCCTCCATTGTTGGAATGTAGCAGCTCATTAGTCTGGACAGACACAACATTCTACTGGAGTCTAGGGTTTTTTTTTGCTGAGGTTTTTTCCCTATCTTTTATATAATATTTATAGTACCCCAAACCTCAGCTAACACTTTTTCTAACTCATGCTACATGCTGTATTCTTTGGATTATTGTGTTGTATTATTTTGTGTATTATTATATATATCAAAAGAATGAATATATGTATATTGAAGTGTTTTCATTTTATCAATTGATTTATTTTCTAAAATGTGTTATTTATTCTAATATCTATATGTAGATATATCTCATCGAATAAAGGAAGGATAAACCTCATATTTATTTCTATCAAATTAATTTTATGGAATAGTTCAATCCCACAGAGGTAGTTGATTCAAAATTTAAAGATTCAATTTACTAATTTCACAAATATTGACCATGATTAATGAGATCTCAGCTCTGGAATTTCAAAACCTTCGAATAATATCCAAATGATCAAATTCAATCAATAAAACATGCTGACCAAAGTTGAGGGGGTCGGTCAATCCAATTTATGTATACATACTGGATGAGAGAAGGTTCTCCTTAGTGGTGACTGTGAAAGCCGACTGAGAAATGAATAATTGCAGTGAAAAACTACAACACCAAAAGTGTTTTCTTTCATCCAGTTCGACAATGGTATAGAATTCCCCTTTTGAATACTTACTCCGAATTCCAACACCATGGAATTCCTGCATTTACAAATTATATAAGAAAACCTAGCATGATTATTCTCTTTTCTGACACTAAAACCAATATTTACTCTAACGGATTGGAAACCAGTGAAAAAATCAACATTCCTCATTAAGACTCCTTTGACTTTTAAACATTTCCGAGATCAAACTCAACTTCAGAAATATTTAACGGAATTCGCCCAAACTTTATATTTTTAATCTAGGATATCTGCTGAAATAGTTTTTGCAAAAAAATACACTAGTTTCATTCAGTATTAATCACAAAACTATGACAATATCATGGTGTTTATATAACAACATTGTTTTGTTTCCAACACGTGCTTTTGACAGTGCCCTAAGTTGGATCCTCTCTGTTCGTTTCATGGGAACTGTATGAGTCTTTCTTTCTCTTATGGAGATTGCCTCGGATTTCTTCTAAAAAGTCACGTGACAAGGAGTCCATAGTATAATAGGTCAATGCTGGGGACCTATTCTTGACCATTCGCAATTTATACGAGCGTTCGCATCTATGATATATAGTCTAAGATCCCAGGGCCGCCAGACCTTACTTATTTTTGAAGTAACGAATTTTATAGTATAGACAGTCTTATATGTGTTAAATAGTGTGTGCATACTCGCTAGCTTGGCTATGCGGCCCGTTCGCAGGTAGCAGGTAGAAAAAGTGGACAAAAACATACCGAACTTTTCTTAAATTCGAAGAACTGATTTTTATATATGTCACGCAGAATATTATGAAAAATAAATATTTCATATTGCCAGACAGTTTCCGTGGGCCGAAATTCCTCCCAGACGCTTCAAATTCCAATAAAAAAAATGACAGGTTAGAAACATTGTGTCATTTTGACAACTTTCGAAATCAAACGGCAAAATTTCTAGCTCCTCCAAGGATGGAGGTTTGGTCGTTGGGCCAGCAACCCAACAGCAAAAAAGTTCACAATGTTGCTGAATTTCTCATTCAACGACGTGAGTGAATGAACTAAAAATGAGAATGATTACTTGAAATGTACAGGGACTATTGAGCACCAGGAGATCATTTTTGATGGAGTTGTTTGTAACGTAAGAGTTGGATTGGAGATTGAAAATGAAGTAGCAGGACAGTTCGGAGACATAAAAAGGATTGAAAGGCTTGATGAAGAGAACTGGGTATACGGCATCAAGCTGTT
This sequence comes from Hippodamia convergens, assembly GCA_038502775.1. NCBI lineage: Eukaryota > Metazoa > Arthropoda > Insecta > Coleoptera > Coccinellidae > Hippodamia > Hippodamia convergens. The sequence goes on from CM076610.1 coordinate 27,036,365, forward strand.
TCTTGATGATATGTATTGTAGATTGCATATTGTTAAGCCCAGAATATACATATACATACATACATAGAAACATTGTTGCGAAATGGCCAGATTCAGCACTTTTGTTAGATTCGAAGCACTGATTTGGATATATGTAACTCAAAATATTATAAATAAATAAATATTTCATATTGCTAGACCGTTTCCGTGGGCCGTAATTCCTCCCAGACGCTCTAAATTTCATTGAAAAAGAAAAACTTTTTTACAGTCGAAGTCTTCAGAGGATCATTTTGATACTTTTTGTGGAAAGCCAGACCAATCGCAAGGGCCAAACATTCTGCCAGACACAATCAAAATTTTGTTAGGTCCCTAGAAACTATTGATTTTTTTGCCTACAAAGTGTATGTTTTCAACATCAAATTATGGTAATGACAATTTATTATTATAATTATAACAAAAATAAAAAAATATGATCTTTTTCATCTTAATTCTAATCTTCATTGTCAGCTTCACTCGATGGTTAACTCGTACCTGGCGTTTTACAATATTTTTATTGATAGAGGTTTCGTAACTATGGGTTCTTCGAATTTCCTCAAGTTGGTAGAACCTGTCTTGTGGGCCGTAATTCCTTGCATACACTTTAAAGGCAAAAGATTCATAGTTTCTGAGAAACTTATAAAAATTCTGATTGTGTACTGGCAGAATATTTGGCCCTTGGGATTGGTCTGGCTTTCCACAAAAGGAATTGAAATAATTCCCTAAGGATTATATTCAAATTTGAAGACTTTTAATGTAAAAAAAGTTCATTTTTTTAATGAAATCTAAAGCGTCTGGGAGAAATTACGGCCCACAGAAACCGTCTAGCAATATGAAATATTCCTTTATTTATAATATTTTGCGTTACATATATCAAAATTATTGTTTCGAATTTAACAAAAGTGCTGAATCTGGCCATTTCGCAACAATGTTTCTATGTATGTATGTAGATGTATATTCTGGGCTTAACAATATGCAATCTACAATACATATCATCAAGAAACAGCTTGATGCCGTATACCCAGTTCTCTTTATCAAGCCTTTCAATCCTTTTTATGTCTCCGAACTGTCCTGCTACTTCATTTTCAATCTCCAATCCAACTCTTACGTTACAAACAACTCCATCAAAAATGATCTCCTGTATAGTCCCTGTACATTTCAAGTAATCATTCTCATCTTTAGTTCATTCACTCACGTCGTTGAATACTACCAGTCCTATTCCGAGGCTTGTTGAATGAGAAATTCAGCAACATTGTGAACTTTTTTGCTGTTGGGTTGCTGGCCCAACGACCAAACCTCCATCCTTGGAGGAGCTAGAAATTTTGCCGTTTGATTTCGAAAGTTGTCAAAATGACACAATGTTTCTAACCTGTCATTTTTTTTATTGGAATTTGAAGCGTCTGGGAGGAATTTCGGCCCACGGAAACTGTCTGGCAATATGAAATATTTATTTTTCATAATATTCTGCGTGACATATATAAAAATCAGTTCTTCGAATTTAAGAAAAGTTCGGTATGTTTTTGTCCACTTTTTCTACCTGCTACCTGCGAACGGGCCACATAGCCAAGCTAGCGCTGCACACACTATTTAACACATATAAGACTGTCTATACTATAAAATTCGTTACTTCAAAAATAAGTAAGGTCTGGCGGCCCTGGGATCTTACTCTAATATGACTCACGACCATTCATATTTCACTGCGAAAGGTTTTGAGTACTCGCATGACAGTTTCAATTATTTAACCAGTAATTTTCGAATAATTCGAGATATTGTTAAATTGACATTGAATTTGAGAAAAAGATGTTCGATTTGAGCGATAGTTACCTATATTCTCCGTATATCTCAATATTTGAGCTGACATTAGCCTATTAATCTGAACCATAAACTTCCCGAAGTGAAAATTATAACATGGGAAAATTGTTTGTTTTTCAAATAGTTTACACCATCAAGTATACAGGGTCTTTCACGAGGAACCTCACCCATATTTATACGGGAAACTACTGAACAAATTTTCATGAAATTCAGCACTTATAAGTATTTCACGATGCTGATGAAATCTAAAATATTTTCAAGGCATGAGCACCTCCGATTTTTCCGGAAATGACGTCAACTTCCGTTTTTCAAATTAGAACACCATTTTTTTATTGCAGAAATAGATTCCTTAGAAAATTTCAAGTTATTTTGATGTAACATTTTTCAGTTTTGGTTGGAAAATTCTCTCTGAGCAGGGAAATTCGAAAAAAAATCGAAAAAAGAGCTCCGTTGAAACAAGAATAACTTCGAGGTTTTTGGATGGAAAATTTTCATTTTTGGAATTTTTCAAGATGTAAGATTGATGTATCCACTTTAAAAATCGAAATCGCGATTCATGATACAGGGGTGAAAAAAAATCGCTTTCAAAGTTATAGATGACAAAATCGTGAAAAATCAATTTTTTCAGACTGAAACCCAATTTTTTATGGCAGATAATGAATCTACGTTAAAAAATAATGTGAGTGTATGCATCACACCCTTGCCCTAAAATGGATATTTTCTGAGTTATTCACAAAAAACTGTTTTTCGTCTTGAATTTTCAGCTATTTCTTTTCCCTTCACGCCAAAAAGATGAAATTTTCAGGAACTGTTATTTGAACCATGCTGTAGATTTTTCACCCCTTCTTGAAACCGACTTCAAGTTACTATTAGGAGAACCATGGCAAACTCTCGCAGTTATAACTAGAGAAGATGCTCAAAGTTTTGATCGTTAATTTCTAGACATTTATTTATACGTCTCAGGAATGCTTCGTGCGTTGCTCTTCTTATTTCATCGGGAGGAAGAGATCTGCAAAAGTGTTTGAAAACCAAATTGAGTTTCAAAACTATGAATCTATAAATCTAAACAAACCTGAAGGCATATCTGACTCGTTCTATGCAGTCCTCTTTATCAGTCAGGGGAGTTGAATAGACAATATTTTTTATCCCACCCCAAACATAATAGTCTAAAGGAGTTAAATCGGGAGAACGTGGTGGCCAAAGATGTGGACCATTGTTCGCCAATCATCGATCTTCAAATAGCCTGTAGAGGATATTTGACACATTGAGTGAATTGCGTGAAGGCGCGCCATCTTGTTGATACCATAAGTCATTATGGTTCTGTACTAGCGGCTCAATTATTTGAGTCAATATGTCAGAATATCTATCTCCTAAGGGAGAACATTCTTCAAATAATGCAAACATGTGTAGTGTTCTATCTTACCAGTTAAAGTCCCATCATAAATGTGAACATCGAGAATTGCATTATTTTTGATGGCGCAAAAAACATTGAAACTCCAGGTCTCTTGAAAGTTCCATTGTCTGAAGTTGTGGTTGTTCTCTTCATCCCAATAATGACTGTTATGCCTATTGAAAGAACCATTCTTTGTGAATTTAGATTCATCTGTCCAAATTATACAGTCCAAAAAGTTTTCATTCTATTGAAATCGAATCATCATAGTTTCGCAAAACTCTGTTCTCCTGACGAAATCAGTTTCCTTCAAATGCTTTACCCTATTGAATTTATATGGGTGCATTTTATGTTTTTTTAATATTCTCCAAACACTCGATTGAGATAATCCCAGATCAATCTCGGCATCTTTGAGAGAATTTTGATGATTCACACGAAAATATGCAAGAACTGTAATTTCGTTGTTCTCATCTTCTACTACACAAGTAGAATGAGATTCAAATAATCTTCATTGGTAAAATTAGGCATGGTGATCGATTTTATAACTTAACCCAAATAGACCTGAAATTTTTTTTCTTTCATTTCAATGAGAATTGTGTCAGATTATGGTTTAAATGGAGCCTTTTCATATTTTTCATCTTGATGTGTACTTATTTTTCACGAAAAGTCAAAATTTGTGGTGTTCTTTTAAAGGAACGGTAGGTTTTTGAGCTACTAAAATTCATTCTATAAAAAATGAACATTGAATTATAATATGTCGTAATTATAGAAGCAATTTTTCGGATGTTATGCTATTTTATATTTAATACTTATAAAATATTGGTTTTTATGCCACACTTCACAATTTTTTTATTTTATTCTGGTAAACAATCAGATGGTCTACTCTGACCTATCTTGAAGATTGGTGTAAACTCTTTGATTGCTTAGATGGTCCTGTTTTTGTTGTTTTTCTATTAGTTTCCAGCAATCTTGTTGCGATGATAGCTAGTCTAGTTTATTACTATTATTACTTGTTTGGTGCATGGAAATACGAATAAGAAATTAGTAGGCGCATGAGCAACATTATTGTTATTTCAGTTACAGAAAACTATTGAATTATGTACAGAAGGAAATTTTGCTATCAGGTGGTTCTGAAATCATATCCAGATTATCTGCATGATGTAGTATCTCATGCAGAGTCAGATTATTTTTCCAATAGTTATAACAATATATCCAGGTAATATAGTAGGTGATAATCCTACCGTTCCGTTAAAAGAACGCCTTCATTTACGTAGCAAAAATCAGGATTTGAAATCATGGAGAAGATAAATTCGCCTCTTATATTATTCATCCGACCATAGATATAATTATTTTATTCGCAAAAGCGATGAAATAAATACATATGAAAAAATACACCACCGGACAAAATGAGGTATTGCAACAATTGATATATTTATGAAGTTAACATGGCTTTAAAGTGAATTTGAATACTGAAGCACTTTGTAGGTTATATTCAGTGTTGAAGAAAGCATCAATTTATGTGTTTATATTGACGCCTTCTTTGTTTCTTTATTTTGAGCATGAATAGAAAACTTTTAGATAGGTGTTCTTTATACGGAACGGTAGGTCTATTTGGGTTAATACGAATTATCACCAAATTAATAGTAAACACAAAATAAGGAGGAATTTGGCAGATGTAATTAATGATATCTATCATTAAAAAAAGAATGTATAACATGGTAAGTTTTTGCATATGGTTCATAAGGAATTATTTATTTATCACTGGAGAGAAAACCGATGGCCGATTAGTTGAAATAAAGAGGTTTCCGATACAAATTCGAATCAAAATTCGCCATCTATTTAGGAAAAACCTGTAACTTTTTCTCTTGCATATTAGGGTAGTAAAATCTAAAACATGTTACTTATAACAGTTCCTGAAAATTTCATCTTTTCGGCGTGAAGGGAAAAGAAATAGCTGAAAATCCAAGACGAAAAACAGTTTTTTGTGAATAACTCAGAAAATATCCACTTTAGGGCAAGGGTGTGATGCATACACTCACATTATTTTTTTTTAAAATGAAAATTTTCCATCCAAAAACCTCGAAGTTATTCTTGTTTCAGCGGAGCTCTATTTTCGATTTTTTTTTCGAATTTTCCTGCTCAGAGAGAATTTTCCGAGGGGTCTTTCACTGGCCATTTTTTGTACACTAAAATTCCAATTTTACATTTAATTCCATTAAATTCACCTCAGTTCCATTAAGTTCACCTCAATTCCATTCAATTCACCTCAATTCCATTCAATTCACCACAATTCCATCCAATTCCACACGAATACATTCAATCGAGGGGTCTCTCACTGACCAAAATTTGTATGCTCAATTGCCCCTTCGAGAAAAAATTCCTCTTATTTTCCTAAAAATTGACTTCATTACTTCTAATTGTCCCTTCATTTCTTTTTGATTCCCCTCATTTCATCTCTTATCCTCTCATTTCCTTTTTCTCATTGTCTTCTCATTCCTCCTCATTGCCCCTTCATTTTTTTCACACTTATATTATTTAAACAACTATTCTCAAGATCAAAAGGTAGAATTCTCTCCGCAGTTTCGTGAAAAAATATTTTATGAAGTACCTTCATGAAAATATGCGTTATTTATTACGTCTATGAAGAACATGGAAAAAAAATAACAATGGTATACGAGAATTCATACAACCATTGATTGAAAAGAATATTTATTTGTCATAATAATAACTAAAATAAAATGTAAGCGTCTATCGACATATAATATTATATATAAATTTCTAGAAAAACAGTTGTTGAATATAAATTGAAAATATTAAATTTATAAAAAAGCAAATGAAGACCTTTTCTTCATATATAAATTTTCTCTGGAATGCTCTATATTTTTCACATGCTGATAAGATATATTTTCGTCGAATGAGACGGCCCCATCCAGGAAAAGATCAAAAAAATAACATTTTTCTACCACTTGAAATTTTTCTTAAGTGATGTGATGGTGAATTGCACTACAACTCTTGTACCTGAGCTCCTTCCTCAGAAGTTTCATTTGAACTTCACTTGAGGTATATTTCTCGGTTTAATTCAATATAACCAATTATACTTATATTTTTTATAAGTAAGTAGATATTTATGTGTCTTTAACATATATAGCACTATAGGAGGTTTCCCAACTGAACATCAGAAATAGCTTCAGTGTTTCGAGTAGAAAACCAAGTATGGGAGTGCCTTTAATGGAAGCATATTTGAAAACAATGAAAATTCAAATGTAAAAATAATTAAATTTATTAGAAAAACCACTTTGTATAAAAACCAACATTCAGAAATAAAATAACAAAATAAATTATTAAATTATTAACTTATTCCATCACATTGATATCTATAATTGTAAAATATAAAAATATATATATGTTATGAAAAAAAATAAACATACCTATCAACGATATCAACGAGGCTATAAAGGTTATTAGGAAAATAAAATTAATGAAATGAAAAGGAACTCTTTTTCAAAATGAAACATCATAGTAAACTGAAAAGCAATATGCTGTAGTAATAAAATCTCTAACAAAGTAGACCGATTTTTTTAAATTAGTGAAAGATCTTTCAATATCATTGAGAACACACCGTGGTATTTTGAACGGATCCGTTCCTTCAATTTTGATAGGGCCGTAGATGAAAAAAATTCTTTCACATTCTGAATGTCCTAATTTCTAGGCCATACAAAATTTGTAAGATCCCGCTTTAAAAATTTAACCTTGTATGAATTTGTATCGCATAATATTTTTTTGTTTCTATAATTATTTGATTCAATTCGGTGCGAACGGGTCGAGGATCGGGTACATTTTTCGATGAATCATCCTCCAATTCCGTTGTCTCTTCGGATTGACTACCATCAGAAAATTCGTCGTACCACTTTCTTTTAGCCGAGAATTTTCCTTTCTTCAATTTTTTCTGAAATTCTCACGTTTGTTATCCTCACAACAGTCATGATAAAGTAAAAAAAAACATAGGTAACATCCCTGTGAAAATTATTGTCTCAAAAACATAGATAAATTAATAAAAAACTCACCCTGAAACAGTTGCTTGAACACCGTCGATCACACAAAAACAAATATTATTTCTCTATTTCAGTATCGTAATGAGTTCATTACAGTACTAAAAGTAGTGCTGTAATGAAACTCATTACAGCATTGTTTTCAGTTCTATTTTTCGCTTTATGATTGTCAGTACTGACCTCCGATCGAATCAAGTTTCGAATCAAATCAATTCAAATTCCGTGATCTGTCAAATTTCGTATGTCACACCAACTGCCAAGATACAATACAAAAGTCACTAATCAGAATTTTCATTTGAATTTCGAGAGTATTCCACAAAAATTGACTGAAATAGAGAAAATACCGTCTAATACTCGTTGCAGAAGGCAATTCCAACACTCATGCTATCGAAAACTCGCTCCTTCGTCGCTCGTTTTCGAACTTCGCATTCGTGTTGGAATAGGAGCTCATTCTGCAACTTGTTTTAGAATATACTATTCTCTATTTCAGTATCGTAATGAGTTCATTACAGTACCAAAAGTAGTGCTGTAATGAAACTCATTACAGCATTGTTTTCAGTTATAATTTTCGTTTTGTGGTTGTTAGTACTGACCTCCGATCCTCTCAATTTTCAAATCAAATCAGTTCAAATCTGTTAAATTTCGTCAGTCACACCAACTGCCAAGATACAATACAAAAGTCACTAATCTGAATTTTTATTTGTATTTCGAGAGTATTTCACGAAACTTCATTGAAATAGAGAAAATATCGTCTAATACTCGTTGCAGAAGGCAATTCCAACCCTCATGCTTCCGAAAACTCGCTCGTTCGTCGCTCGTTTTCGAATTTCGCATTCGTGTTGGAATAGGAGCTCATTCTGCAACTTGTTTTAGAATATACTATTTTTGCACGATAGAACGAATTTTGTTAGTTACCGAGTTTGTTGCTAGATCTGTTCATCATTTTTACTGGTTACTAAGGTAAACAGAACGGTAATGATTGAATATTCTTTGAAATAATGAAATAACACAAACAATTTGAATTCAGTTCATTTAATATTGATAGTTAAAGTACAATTTTTACAATTGCTCATGGAAATACCACTGGATTGAGTAGTAGCCGAATTCACAGAAACCTCTGCTGAATTCCACATTTCATGTTGCAACTCACTACGTTCCGTACTATGCAAAAGTTTCTCAGCAAAGTCTAGTTTATTTTCCAGCGAATCCTCAACGTAACTTTCAGCCACAGTCGAAGACCGCCATCCACCGTGTCGTTTTAGTCCTAATAAATCTACTCCCTTATTAGCTAATGAGGTGGCCGAAGTGCGTCTAAAAGTGTGGCCAGTATAGGCATTTGGATTTTCTTAATTCAAAAAGGTTGCAATTTTTGACGGTTTACTTCCAATTGTCTCTTTGCCTATTACTTGATTACTGCATTTTCCGTTTTGATATCTCAAAAATAAATGCTCGCTCTTCGCATTTTGTGGACGCAGACCGAAATATTTTCTATATATTTCCACGTAATTGATATCAATATCTCGATCGATGCGATGACTGTGAATGTTCTCTGAATGTTGATTTTTGTGTTGGAAATTTTCACGATTAAAAATGATTCCCGATCTTCTATGTCCCTGACGCTCATATTGTAAATCTCTTCTCCTCACATGCCCCTGATATACCTAATATCATTCCCACCTGAAAGGACATAATTAGTTTATAAAGCACTATTGTATGAATAAAAGCACACCTTAATAATTAAAAACATGTCATCTGGTGCTTCTTTTAAAAATTTATTAATTTCTTCTCTTGTAAAATAGCAGATTTTTTGGGGTTGTAACCAATAGATTTTCTTTTGATGAATGCAATAAGAGTTGCAAACTTGGATATGTCAATTCCGTCATTCAAAAATATTGTGCTCTTCAGCATTGAATATTCCGCCCAAAGACTTCCAAGCGATCTCAGCTTTTCGATGCTTCGAACAAAATAGGCCAGTAACACTTTTTCATTGATTTGGCTGCCTGAAGTCTGAATCCATTCCTTGAAAGTATTGTATGTACTCTCGTTGTGGATTTTAGATTTCTCAGAAATAACTGAAGAACGGCCGATTTCCCAGGCTGTTTGAATTTCATTATCTTACGAAGATTCTATATCGCCCATTTTTCAACGCTATTTAATTCAATTGATTATTAAATGAAACGATATGTTACTTCCTAGTTCATTTATTGGTGACTAGTTTCGCTCAAGAACATCTGAGCATCATCAGACATTTAATAAACAACTTCCTACTTGGACATTGTTATTTGCAATTGATTATTGTCACTTTGACAATCTTCTAAGGTTTCATCACCAAGACAACGCCTTATATTATATTCCTACACAGCATTGATGAAGCCACGAATAAATGAATTTGTCAGATAATTATTTTGTACATTGAGTAAAAATTGTGTCTATCGTGCAAAAAACGCTATAAGTATCTCGAACGTTAAGGACGGCCGATCTCAGACAATAATTGTCTTCGATCGGTAAAATGCCCTTTCTGTTCTCTATACTTAATATACTATTATAGGTTATGTCTAAACGATCGTAAGTTTTAAAATCATCCTTCTGCGCATGTTCATTTCCGTTCAATTCCATCCATGTTCATTACAATTCCGTTCAATTCCATTGAGTTCCAATGAAATTCCGCTCAATTCCACTCAATGCCATTCAATTCCCGAATAATACCTTTTAATTCCATGTAATTCCGTGTAATTCCGTGCAATTCACCAACAATTCCGAAATTTTGTACACTAAAATTCCACAGTGAAAGACCCCTCGGAATTTTCAAACCAAAACTGAAAAATGTTACATCAAAATAACTTGAAATTTTCTAAGGAATCTATTTCTGCAATAAAAAAATGGTGTTCTAATTTGAAAAACGGAAGTTGACGTCATTTCCGGAAAAATCGGAGGTGCTCATGCCTTGAAAATATTTTAGATTTCATCAGCATCGTGAAATACTTATAAGTGCTGAATTTCATAAAAATACGTTCAGTAGTTTCCCGTATAAATATGGGTGAGGTTCCTTGTGAAAGACCCTGTATTTGATGGGACTTGTAACACATGTGATGAAGAAAAGCAATTTTAAAAAATTGATAAATAATAAAATCCTGTCGCTTCTCATTTCTGCGAAAAAAATTGAGGATAATGATTTTCTAGATTCAGATTCTATGAAAGATTCAATTTTTTGAGTAGTTGGATATGTATATTTCACTCGTGTAAATAATCATCAATCCACCAACGAAAGAAGATTTGGAATTTCCATAATATATTTATTTCAATATATAAGATTATCACTCGATTAATGTTGACCGTCCGCATGACTTACTGACGTTCGCTGCGAATGGTTTTGAGTACTTGCAAATTTGAAGATTTGACCGTACGAATTATAGCAATATAACCAATTTATTTGGAATAAATAATAATTAATTTTGAATAATCGGAAATCCTGATTCTACATACATGATTCTTATTTTTAGTCTTGATAATGTTTCATTATGGTGAAACTGATCTTTCTCTGTCTCTTTGTTCGTAAATAAAAACGATACTAGATATATTGAACAAAGATTTTGCTTCAATAATAAGTATAACCAGAAGAATAATAATATGATGAAATGACAACCTACAATGTTTTTATCTAAAGCAAAAGACATCCGCTCTTTAGTAGCAGCCGATTTTTCTCTAGCTACTGCTATTCTCTCAAGGATCGCAATTTTTTATTGCAATACTCTCCCTTTTCTATTTTTTCATCAAAAGACCACTTCTATTATTTAGCAGATTCTCAGCTTCCGGAAGTTATCAAATGGACATAGCGAAAAATTCATTCATGTATGTCTCACAATCCTCAGTATCTCTATGATGTTTTCAATAAATGTTTTGAAACGTCAGATATTCATCGACCTGTTATTACATCAACAACGAACATTCTGTTTACAGAAACATCTATATAATAATAATAGACTGTCTTTATCAGGTGATAGTTTAGCTACTAGCTGTTCTTACACTTTTACCTATCAAGAAAAAAATTACACACATTCCACTGAAGTTTTGAAGATATTCGTTTATTTTGGTGAAGGCAGAATGGTTCATCAAGACAATATTCAAGATCAAATTCACGGCGAAATTCAACGCATAAGGTGGGCTTCACAAAACATTGATTGCCTGATCAAGCACTGTCAAATTGAGTGGTGCCAACAAGATTCGTTTATAATTTCAAATGAAGTCATTCGATTCACATATAGCTTTTGGATCGCACAATCAAAGCTTTTCGGAACTCGGAACCCATCACCTTTAGTGTAGGTAATATTTGGGGGTTTAGGTTGCAACATTTAAGGTTGAAACAATTTGGATATAGAGTCCATCTAAAAGGTTGCCCCCTTTGAATTGAAAATCGACGTGCTCGAACATGTTTTCGAAATGAGTTCATTCCGCCTTTTATCTCGTCTGTTAAATTCTCAAAAGCCGTTCGATAAAAATTTTTTCGATAAATCAATCTCATTCTAGTAAAACTTAAATTGCTCAGGATTCGAGAATATTTCAGTCAAGTAGAGAACAATATCATAATCTCAATTTGAGAAATTAAACAGGTCTAGTTCTTCGGAAACGTCTAATAAGCACTCGAAGTCTTCGGACCAGCTGGGTCGTTTTCAGTAGCAAGTAGCAACAGTAACATAACCATAAAGTCGTCAATGACACTTTTTTGGCTTCCTCCGAGATCAAATATTCTCCTGAATTCGTTCTTCGGGATCAAGTGCCTTCTTATCATTTTCGCAGATGATCTCAAGTTCTTCAGAAATATTGTCAACATAACTGTTGTTAATTATGAGTTATTCTAGAAAACTGTCTCCTATTAAATTCGAATATAAAATTGAGGGCAAACCTTGAATAGGGTCGTTAAAACTACAGACTTGGGCGTTTTGTTCGATCGCAAACTTACGTTCAGTCCTCATATCGAGCACAGCATTTGCAATGCCAATAAGTCTTTGCATTTTCCTTGCAGAACTGAAGGAAATTCTCAAATTTTGAAGCTAGGTATACAATCATTGTATTTCTGCTTAGTGCGTAGCAAACATCATTTATCCCGTTCATCCCGACCATCGAGTTTAATTTCACGAATTTGAGGAAGAGAAGGAAAATTGTCAATGTTATTTATTATTGCTAATTCCTCCTCTCGTATGCTGCAAATAAAGTCCAAAAATGGATGAAAAATTTTGTTTCAACCAATTAGGATGTAAAATCTCCTGCTGAATCCAAATCTGAAATTTAATAGAAATGTTTGCATTTGATATTTCAATGTTGGGCCTCTCATCTCGTATAAGCCCTTCTAGACCAAAAATCTGATGGGTTTAATCGATTCATCGAGAAAAATCAGTAGAACATCAGTATCAGAATATAAATATTTATATCCTGCTCTAAATGAACGCCTCCGGATTTTTGAACAAATATCGTTGCATATAAGGCCCAAATATGGACGAGAAAATTTTTGGTTTAAACAATTCGGATGAAAAATTTTCCTCCTAACCTCAATCTGTAATGAAAAGATGGGTTAGCATTTGAAATTTCAAAGTTTGGCCTGATATCTCACATAAGGGCCTTTCGAGTCAGAATTTCAATTTCCCACCTGTGCGCGAAATGAATTCACCGTTTCCAGACTTTTGAACCACCCGCTATATCCTTCTACTATGACTTTTATCAAATTTCATTCAGGCATCCTTTCATTCCTTTCAACTCATTCGAAGGCGCGTTTTCAACATGTGTACTTGAGAAGTTCGAAAAAAAAACAGAAAGAATCACCTACTTTCCTATCTATTAGCTAATAGAGCCAATATACGGATCTTCGCTTGAATGTAAAATTCCGCGGATGAAATTGAAAAATTTTGGAATTATAGACTAAACCTTAAATTCAGGTAATTCAGTTTAATAAAGTGACGACACTGACAAGTTCATAGTGTTGATACTTTTTTTTAAACCCTCCCAGAAATAAAAATTTTCAAATTCTGATTGGCGTACTGGCAAAATGAAAATCATATCAGATTTAAAAAAACTATACATTCTCCTTCTGCCGGTATTACTCTATAGGTTTAATTTAATTTTTATTCAGTTATTTGACTACAAACGTGGTCGTGATTAAAAAGTCACGTCAAGAGCCATCTTCTCGATTTCACCCTGAATAACAGGTGACATTTCGATTTTGAAGAAGAAAAATTTTGGAATAAAAAATCTGATATGCCGCTCCTAGAATTTGCCGCCCAGGTGGCCTTAGTAGCGGCCCTGGCGGCAGCCAGCTCGGTCCCTTTTCATACACAGCAAAAAATGACGCGGGCGTCATATACCCTAAGAACGGCTCTGGTGCTGCCGATAATCGATATGAACCAACTACAGGAACACGGCACAGAAAATGAATGTAATGTAAGAATTATCTTAAAATACTTGGGAATAAGTCGAACTGATAGAGAGAAAGAATATCGAGAAAACGTATTACAGGTATTGATAACTCGCTAGGTATCATAGAACCAACACAAAATCAAAAAAGACCCGATAATAACCTATAACAGCCCACTCGCTTTTATAAGGGCAGTAGGTTGGCCTTAGAAATTTGACACATTTCACCCTGCATGACTAAAATTGTAGGTTATCAATTAAGCAATCCAACCATCCAACGACCTGTCAAAATAATTCAATATGGCGCTTGGTTGGCAATGGTGCATTTGTTTACTTCCTGAGCGTTTCTGATTTTCTTCAAAGTAATGGACTATAATTAGTGTTTGATTTCGCTCAATGTTTTTCGAATACCGACTGTTAAAAAAACTGTGCATGACCCACATATTAACGAACTTTCAAGAAGACAGACCTTATAATGGCAATGATAGCTACAAATGACGAGGACGAGCAGCTCAACTTCGCCTCCAAAAAATTAGGAGACTATGGAAAGAAACTGGAAACCAATCCCCTGGGACTGATAGACAATATAAACAATACCAATAGGTGGAAATATAGTTGTGGTTTTGACTACGAATTTATCAAAACAGTTATATGTGCAGACAGAGAACCTTACTTTTCGGCTCACAACAACAAGTCCCTTCATTAAACTGTTACTCACATTAGTGAAATTATGATTGAATTTACATTTTGAAAATGAAGCTTATCGTTTTAATGAGTCTGCCACCAATAAATTTTCAAAAAATTTTTCATATTTTGTACATGGGATTCAAAGGTTTAGTGATTTGGCCACATGAGCCAGATTCACAATTAAATATTCATTGATGTTTCAAGTAAGTATCTCAAGGAAAAAAAAACTGTAATTATCGACTGTTTTGAGGTTTTTATTACGAAACCCAAGGATTTCTTAACACAGCAGCGATGTTGGTTGAATAATATACATTTCAATTAAAAATTGAAAAAAAAATCACCATACTATAAACTGTGTGTTCAAACGAATAATAATCTCAGACAAGAATTTTCTAAAGCTTTAATTTCTGAATCACCACTATTCAAAATTATATTAATCCTACCCTTCAAAATGAACAAATTCAAAAATTCCACAATTAGTAAGCAACAATATCAATATTTACATATATTCAATATTGAATGAATGAAAATAGAATAATTTTTCATATTGAAAATAAGTTTGTCGTTGTGTTCTCTTCAAAGATAAATGCTTGTTGTCTTCTTGGATTGCAGTTCTTTCTTATTTTTCGATTCCGGGCATTTTATCCAATTTAGCTGTCATTTGAAATCTTCAGTTCAGCGAACAATTGAGTCAAGAATCATTTTTCAATAGAATGTCTTTTCAAAAACTCAGTAGTTAAATCCTTTTTTCCGTTCATTCGTGTTGAAATTGTTTCTGACTTCTTCTCTAAAATATCGTTTCGAAGAAGCGAAGAAGATCTAAATATGATCCAAATGCTAATTTTCGAGACTAACTATTTTATTCCTTGCGTTTTTCGGGCAATCTTGCATTGCAGTAATCGAACCATAATATACCTACAATAAAATTTCCGTCAAATAAACTACTTCAGTAAGAAAAATAAATAAAAAATATCAATAAAAATTTGTTTACCTTTCACCAACGGCTGGATTTTCCTGCATCAACTTCTTAAAATATGAGATTTGTATGTTCAAATAGTTAATATTCGATTTAACACATAACAAAAAATATCAAAATGCTCAACAGATACCAAAAATTAACGTGCTAGTAGCTTAAAACCTCAGCTCTGCAACTCTGTTTGCCAACCAAGCGCCATATTGACGGTTGAAAAGTCACGTGGTCTGGATTGCCTAATTATTCACTTCAGAAAACTCACTTTGGAATGCTCTTTATTGCTTGAGCCTTATATTATACTACGGTTTCACACTAGGGTTATCATGAATCTTCCCTGCAAACATCACATTGTTTTCTCGTTACAGAAACCCTCCTTCGCATGATTTAGCTTTTAGGGACGAAACAATCCAGACATTTGAATTCTCTTGTGTAGTTGATGAGTCGAATATGAATCCTCTAATTGATATGGATATAATATATCGTTAATCACACATGTTGTTATTGAAAATCGCTCATAGGATATTGCCATATTATCTCATATGAGAAATGCATTCGATACCGATCTGAATATTCATGGAAATAGCCTCCTATCACCTCATTGTTTAACCGTATCATTAATACTATTATAAATATGCATAAGCTCATCGCCATATGTCTGAGCTGTCTGAGGATCCGATCTGCAAAAGCCCTCGAAATTCATAACGTTCAAATTAATTTGAGAGATCATAAATGAATATTAAACGCATACCTCAGGAGGTTTGGGACCGCTACATGGAAGTTAAGTCGAATATAGCATGAATTTTAAAGGACCTTCATCAAAATTTGAAATGTATTCTCATCTGACCACAATAAACAACCAAGAAGACTTCGCATTTCAATTCATCTGGGTATTGATTCCCATTCATCATATATACAAGGTTCAAATGAAATTTATATTTTATTTCCATAATATTTCATGTAACAGAAAGAGATGACTCATGGCCTTTACACTTCGAACGAAAAACTTATCAGCTTTATGAACTGATAATTTAATTTTTATGTGTCATTCTGACAATTTTCGAAATTAAACATCAAAATTTCTAGCTCCTCCAAGAATGGAGGTTTGGGCGTTGGGCCAGCAACTCAACACCAGATAAAATGACCAAGTTGCTGAATTTCTCATTCAACAAGCCTTGGAATAACAGTGGTGGTATACAACGATGAACGAGTGAATGGACTAAGTATGAGAATAACAACTTGAAATGTGCAGGGAATATCAAGCACCAGGGGATCATTATTGCTGAATAGTTGGAGGATTGAAGATTGAAAATAAAATAGAGGGGCAGTTCAGAGAAATGCAAAGACTTGAGAGGCTTGGTGAAGAGAACTGGGTATACGGCATAAGGCTGCTTCTTAATGATATGTACTGTACATTGCAATCATATTGTTAAGCCCAGAATACATACATACATACAATTTCACTGCAAAGCTTTCAAATCTCACCGATTCTCCGTTATTGTTCTGGTTGTTACACTACACCTACGTCAGTACCATCTATTTATTTCAAAATTATTTACGGAATATCTGAATGACTGAGGTATTAATGTGGTAAACACATGATGATTAAGAAACACGTAGTGTAGCTCAGCGAATTCAGCGGTTTACTTGGGACTGCGAGGTACGAGTTCCATTCCAGGCTAGTGTAGAAACTTTCTAGTCAACACTTTCGTTTTGTCGCACAATATGTTATTTTCTAGGCTCGACAAAGTAAAACTTCAATTTCAATAAGCATGATTTCAGCGCGATCTAAGCGGAAAATCGTCAATTTCTAACAATACTGATATACGATTGCAGGGTTATGAGTAATCGGTGAAGAATAAGAATTGGGTTGTTGCATCGCTTATCGTATGGCGCCAGTGCGTACAGAAGTTCAAAAGTGACCTGGTCTTTCTAATGAGAAATTGAAACACTATAGCGACCGGAACATGAAAGAAAAACTATGAGGTGAAATTTGTGATAATGTAATACGCAATTGGGTAGAATTATCTGGGAAGGAAAAATAAATGAATGGGTGTAAAAATATGCTGTTTGCTCTATTCCTTTATCTTCAAATATCATAAAAATGGTATAATTCATATATTATCATACTGCCACTGTTTTGAACCTTGTGGGGATGTATAGTAATTTGCAAAATAATTTCGTACATTAAGATGTGTCAGCGCGTATTTCATTCGGATGACAGTCTTTCAGAGGACATTCATATAATTTTTCCGCAACTGCAGACCATTCATATTTCGCAGGAAATTATGTAACACATAACATGCTTTTATAATGTGGTCAGCAAATTCGATACTCACATTAATAAGCCATTTGATGGCTAAAATACGAAATGTGTATTCCACCATTCTACGAGCACGAGACAGCCCGTGATTATACTCTTTCGTTTTTTCATTGTGTTTAGGTTTGTCCTCAGGTAAAGCCGCAAAATAGTTGAGTAGTGCAAACGCCTCATCTCCTGCAATGAGGAAAAGCTGAAAAGCATAGGTTTTCCTGTTTCATTTTGAAAAAGCTATTGAGAATTTGGAATTTTAGACTTTTATCGAGTATCTGGCCAAAATTTGAATTTTTGAAAACATGAGAATCACTTTCTGCACCATATGTCCCTACGTCTATAGAAATATTACAATAGTCGGCATCAACCAAACCCAGAAGAATTGTTGAGAAGCCATTCTTATAGTTATAACACTCTGTACTGGTTGGGTCAGGTTTCTGCAATCTTATGTATAGGCGTTACTTGGGAGGGGTTATTGGGGACATTGGGGACACCACATTGAAAATAACCCAATTCAATTAGTATTAATTATGTCCCTTCGCTTTCAAAAATTTAATTATTTCATATCACAGAAAATGTATTTCATGAAAATGGAAAAATCTGAAGGATTATTTCGCGAGAGCATGGGCACATCAATGGAAACTGAAGAGTTTCGAAGCTGCAAAAAAGAACGATAATACGTTGTACTTCGATTCGTTATTGTTTTTGCTCCATTATATGAGAGTAAGACCTACAACTGGTACCAGTTGTACAACTAAGAAGAGCAGAAGACATTTCGGCAAAAAACAACAACGAAGATGACGATAGTGCTATTCAAAAATTGTGCTCGTTATTACAAATACTCCAACAAAAACAAAATGAAGAAATTAACGAGCCCAAACAGTTTGCTATGATGCTTATCCCCATAATGAAGAAAATCAACGACGATCAAAAACATTATGCAAAGACACAGATTCTGAATGTAATGAGATATGCCAATAATTGCCAACCTCCGCCTTACTTACTGTTTTTCCAAACGCGTCTTTGTAACATGCTTCCATCAAATACTTATGGCCACATCACTTCCTACCAGCCGCCTATACAATTGGCATCATCAAACTATCAAATGGATGCTTCTTCGAAGGAAAACCAGATTCAGAATTCTGAGATTTCCTTGAAAAATTACCCCTTCATCATGGGACTACTCTATGGCTTCATCGCCTGCCCTCTCCGATAAAAACGAGTTATTCGACATGTCAAATCAATAATTATTTGGTCAATTGATTTCTGAAAATTGGAGAAACAGAATCCATATTGTGAAAAATAAGTAACGCTTTAATGAATTGGTTGAGGCTTTCGAAGCCATAGTTCAATGTCACCTGTTCTTTCGAGCATTTCGGCCGTCGTCGTGGATTAGTTCTCGACGTTTCGTCAGTTCAAGTATCTGCATCCCCAGGAGTTATATTTCAGGAGATGTTTCCTCTGAATTGAGCTGCCTACGTAACGCTTTTCCTTCCTTCCTACCACAATGTTACAGATAAGCTTCCTTCTAGTGATACTGCTTTCCTCCCTTAAGTATCTTGTTATGATATTTTCGGTCTATTATACGAGTATTTTACCGAAACTCTTCACACTAATCCTAAAATATTTGAACAGTTCATTTTCATGGTTCCTAAAGTCGGTATAAATTCTGTGGATGTGCCCTTTTAACAACCTTTGACTTATCATCGGATGCACCCAATACTGCAGTTTTTGTGATTTGGCTAGCCTTGGCTAGTCGCGCACAGGCGAATTCTTGTCGTGTGACTTAATAATCGCCAAGAAAGGAATTCGAAAATGTTTCATACGCGCATTTGGGACTAATTAACCGCAACTACATGGAGTAACGAAATGGATATTCCTACCACTTGCGTTGTGGCTCAACTATCAACAGCCAAATAATATTTGAAATAAGACCTTATAAAGTTTGAAAAAAATTTCACATTCACACAAAAAATGTTGGCAGCAAATGAATCGTAAGTGAATTTCGCAAGTTTGACTCATTTCAATTGGAGACAATCGCTTCGCTTCAAAAATAGGACTGGTTGCATCTGTTTAATCGTGATTATGTGATCGAATGTGCGCGCATTCGTATTTGAGAATGTGCGCGCCTAGCCTTAAATACGAATGTGCGCATATACGACTAAAGAATCGCTGCGACTAGTGCGACTAAACAGATGCACCAGTCCCATTTTTGAAGCAACGCGATCGTCCCAAATTGAAATGAGTGACAATTCAATCACGATTTAGTTGCTGCCAAAGTCCGAACCTTCTTCGTGTGAGTAAAATATTTTTTTGGACTTCATAAGGTCCTATTGTTCATATTATTAGGCAGCTTAAAGTAAAGCTACAACACAATCGGTTTAATTTGCTGCAAATGCGAGCATGAAACATTTTCGAATTGAGTTTTGTTCAATTGCGAGACAAGAAATCGAATGTGCACGCCTAGCGTAAGGAAGCAATACGCTGCTCACGCGAAAATAGCAGCAAAGAACGGCTACGATCTTAAGGATGTCGTAACTCAAACATTTGCTCTGGATGAGTCAAAACACTAGAATGCTGGAGGTTGAAATCGAAGAAAAGGTTAACAAAAAACCGAGACTACTAATGCAACTCAAAGAATAAAAATATCAAACAAACTACTGAGTGATAGCGACGCAGATGAATAAACCGATTGATGAGTAAATGGAAAAATACAGGACAGCGGGATCGGAAGAAAAACTTATCGAAATGATAGCTGTATCTAAAACTACAGGAAATCCCGTTTTGAATACAAAACAACCGGCTGAAGAAGACAAATTTGCTCTCTTCATAATGAGTAATCGATCCAAGAGGCAAATCATGCAGATATGCAGATAATATGCAAAAAAGCCGAACAGGTGATATGAGGAATTCAAGTCCAACTTCAGAGGCCCATTGAAGATTAATATGCGAATTCCACGCTTATTACCTGAAAGCCAAGTAAAAGTTAATGGTGGTGCCTTGCGAACTAATTCGAGAAATCAAAGGCAAAGAAATTGAAATCACCACTGCACATGGTTACCGGTCATTGTTGTATTTCTGCTAATAATCTACGTTCATCAAGCGTCAGATTGATAAATGTAGTTAGACATTGTCATCGAAATAAATGATTCGTGCACTATCAGAAAAACTTTTATAATACGATAAATTGCATGGAACGTGGCGTAAAACATATAACAACGTAATAAGAGAAAACAGTCATGAAGTGTGCATCTGTTGGGGTAAACATTTGACTTCGTTAAAATGCTTGAACGGGAAATGCAGGAAATTTAAATTTATGTTGCTGTTATTGTTCGGAAAATTGGTAGGTTTTGAAATGGAAGTTTGTGTTTGTAGCTGAAGTCGATGTTGTATGTTGTATATCAGGATAGTGATTTGTTCCAGATGCGATACATACGGAGGTAGAGTATGCTATGATTGGAATAGCCGGTCCAGTGTTCTACGAATGAACTATACTTCATTCACTTTTATAAAATCACATAGAAGGTCACGGTATCGTTTTCAGGAGTTGGTGCACCTGATGAAAAGTCAGTCGTTAATGAAAAAATGACGTTGCCATTTTGTTTCTTTGTTTACATATCGTTCGAAATCGAAATATTGTACTTTACATGCAAATAATTAGTAAATAAATCCTTTCTATCAATTCATATAAACGTTAATTATTTTCGTCCCATATCTTTTCCAATTCATTCATTTTCCGAATGAATTCACTTTCTGAGAAATACGTTATTGCTAAGAATGTAGAAAGGGCAACATAGTGGACTTGGAACATAAAAATATTTTGACAAGCGTCATAACCTCCATTTTCGTTCGATACAGAGTGGAATGTGTCAAATTTCCAAGGGCAGAGGTGTGATTTTATATGTATTTGTGAATGGAGTATTCCAAGGATGTTTCTCTGAAAGTTTTTTCAAGGGTTCTTTCCTTCCCCCTTCATGAAATAAAAATCAATCAGGAAAAAAATTCATAATTGATTTTTGTTTCACAGAACGGGAGAGAAA
The DNA here is from genome assembly GCA_038502775.1 of Hippodamia convergens. Taxonomy (NCBI): domain Eukaryota; kingdom Metazoa; phylum Arthropoda; class Insecta; order Coleoptera; family Coccinellidae; genus Hippodamia; species Hippodamia convergens. The sequence continues at coordinate 27,058,044 of CM076610.1, forward strand.
ACCCTGAAAAAAACTTTCAGTAAAATGAAAAGAGCTCCCATAAAATATTTCATTAGCTATCAAGGCTGTCTCAGACTCTATCTACATATCGTAGAACCCGTTATCCAACATGTTGGTGTTTTGCCCGAATACCTTCCTAGAAATCATTAGTGACTACTAAGCGATAACTATCTGAAAAGTCTACATTAGGTTATTGCCACTCTCCAAATTCAAACATTTTATTATGAAGGAATATATTTTTCTCAATTTCAGTATATATATATATATATATATATATACATCCTAGTGCTGATAGACGTCCCGTATAAATCCAGGCTTTTGGGGTCCATCAGAAATAACGGGGTTCTCGCAAATCTAATGATGTATATGATGGAACGAGTTGTTGTAGGTTCTAGTGTCGTACTCAGTTTTTCTTATTCACCAATTTTTTTTCCAGTCACTTCAGTGCTATCTCACGTCCGTTCATGTTCGTAGAAGTTGACGACCGAACGTATATATTATGTATACCCCACGTTTTTTAGACGACCAACAGCGTTGCCATTTAACGTCTGCACCTATTCTCTCAAATGCATTCAGTGAGTTTATTCAATCATGAACACATGTTAATTCCTTTCATATTACGCGAACTTAACCTTTCGGAGCTGGCGCTCATAGCTGGTACATGAGGGCTGTCGCGCGGAGTGGGAGTCCCTATGTTTTTTCCAATATCTCTTCAATATTAGATGTCATTCAAATATAAAATGAACTATCACTCAAAAAGGTCTAATTTTTCATATTATTGATCGTTAGCAGTATGTGAGAGTAGCTATAGATGGCCGAACATCTTTCTCAACTTGGCTCATGAATAAATTAAGTGTACCACAGGAAAGCATCCTCGGAGTATTATAATTTTTGATAATGATTAATGATATATGTGAGGTTGCAGATTCGATTGAAGATGCAGAGTCGACCAATGTTGTAAATGATTCGAAGTTCTTAATAGCGAAATGTGATATTAATGATCTACAGCTGAAATGAGAGGAATCCAAGAATGGCTATCGTGGAAAAAAATTCATTCTGAATGAAAATAACACTGATGTAGTTGTTTGTCGATCTTACGGATCAAAAGATGACCAGCCAATGATGATGAATTCTGGTGAGGATAAAGTAAGAACTTCGAAGTTTACCAGTTTTCTGGGGGTCGTTTAAGATGAGTTTCTGCAATGCTCAAATCATATAGAGGACCTTCTGAATAAATTGAACAAAGTATGTTATGCCATGTGAATAATGAATAAATACATTCAAGATGATACGAAGAGGATAATATATCTGTTTCTGACGGTTTATGGATTTTACATTCATCAGTGTCTAATGATACTTATATAATACCAATACTACTTATAGAACTTAAACAGCTGATATTAACATTCCATATCATCGATTGTCTCTATCTGAAAAAAAATCCATCTCTTATGTGTGGTAAAGCTTTTCAATTAATTATCTCATAATCTCAAAATAATCAGTAGTTACAGAAAGTTCAAAATTAGAACCAAGAAACTTCTAGTAGATCTAGAGCCATATTGTTTGGAAGATTATTTAAGTCTTGTTGAATTTATTATTTGTGCTGTTTCATTTTTATGTTTTCCTGTAAGAAAATATCATCTGAAATGAAGACATATATCTATTTATCTATCGATAAATATGTTTTTCAAAACTGAGGAGATGGGCATCGTTTCTTGAGAAAAAGTGTTCACTAAAAATTCAGCTAATCCGAGATATAAAGGGTTATAAATGGCTGCAACTGCTTCCCTCATAAAATCTTGATGAAAGAATTGAAACCTACTCAAAAAGAGTTATATGAACTCAGTGTACAAATGAAAAGGAAAATCTCTGTTGTTTTGTTAACCATCTCCTTTGTCAGCAAAAAGGTTTATACGCCCATAATTCCTTCATGAAATGAAAAAATATGGCCAGAAAACCGAGCAGGTAACAGACTTTTCTCTATTTCAGTATCGTAATGAGTTCATTACAGTACTGAAAGTAGTGCTGTAATGAAACTCATTACAGCATTGTTTTCAGTTATATTTTTCGTTTTCTGGTTGTCAGTACTGACCTCCGATCGAATCAAGTTTCGAATTAAATCAATTCAAATTCCGTGATCTGTCAAATTTCGTATGTCACACCAACCTCCAAGATACAAAACAAAAGTCACTAATCTGAATTTTCATTTGAATTTCGAGAGTATATCACAAAAATTGGCTGAAATAGAGAAAATACCGTCTAATACTCGTTGCAGAAGGCAATTCCAACACTCATGCTATCGAAAACTCGCTCCTTCGTCGCTCGTTTTCGAACTTCGCATTCGTGTTGGAATAGAAGCTCATTCTGCAACTTGTTTTAGAATATACTATTTCAAGTTAGTCAGATATCCTCTATTTCACAGATGATTCCTAAGCGGGCATTGTTTCGATCACTTTTGACAGTTCTTGAAACAGTTGATATGATTTGATAGATCACATATAAAATTGCCATATACCAATTGTTAGCTGCTTGCTGAATACGTTAATTTTTTTTTCGATAGCAATCAGAAGATGTACCACAGACTCTAAAGAACGCTGGTAACAATTGCAGAAGTAAGCCGTGACTGCATGCATGTACTAGAAATTGAGGGAGATAATTTGAGCATTATCTTAAATTTTGTTAATTTTTTTATTCATTTTCATGTTTATTATACGGATATGTTCATGTTAAGAGTCATTAGGTTAAAAATAATTCGTAATCGTACTGTTAGCGGTACATCTTCAAGAAAAATTAAGTTATTTGCATTAGCAAGCAAGTAGAGTTTCGTAATTCAATCTGTTATTAGTCAAGTGATTTCAACTATTCCGAGGATTGATCGAACCATGGCTCGATTATGAATCACGAGTGATTAGATCAAAAAGTTCGACCCATAAAGGCGATGGTGGTCGGGAGTACAATTTATGGAGGTGGTGGTTCTCTAGACAACCCTTCCAGCAGTTAGACTCATCTTCTAGACCTTCAAGAATCAAGAACAATGTTTGACTCATTGAGGTGAAATTACACTGGGTAACAGAAGAACTTTTCGATTTATCTCAGAATTCGACTTATCGATGTTCGATTTATCGAGAGTTCACTGTATAATATTATCAATCTGTCCTTCTTTACCTGTACACTTGTTACTTTTTTTCTACGAACCTTTTAACAATAATTATTATTGAAAATTTTGAAGAAAAGAACAGGTGTGCTGATAGATGGATAGTTTTCAATCTTAGACTTTACAGAGTAATTTTGGAATTATGATGAATCAGGAAGCAGATATTTTTAATTTTTCGACTTGCAGAGCTTTCTGAAAAAATTGAACTATTACATATCAAGGGCGACTCGTCAGAGTGAGCAAGAGGGGCTTAGCCTCATCATACAGCTTAGAGCCAAATTTCTATGAAATACGAATATTTCAGACTCAAGTGAACCATCATAATTTTTAGAAATTAAATTCAAATTTTAAATTAAGAATGTTTGCTCAATGGAAAAATGTAATATTCAGTTCATTCATCCTCATCGAAAACGTGAAAATCTCGAACAACACCTGACTACCTTGGCGCTATACTATTTCACTGTACGTGCACGAGAGAAGATTCGAAAGGCTGGGTATTCTGTAGTTCAGAATATCCCAGATCCTAGTCTCTAGTAGAGAATATCTCAACCTTTAGAATGGCATTGGAGGCTTGACTCCCCTGCTATGGTCAATTGGGTCGACTTCTGACTTCGCTTCGAATATATTTTGATCTCAGGAGGGACGAAAGGATTGAGTTCACAAGCGGCTTGTGTTTGTTTTGATTCAAATTTGAATTCAACGGCAGTGATCTTGTGAACTTTATAATTTTGTTATGAGGCATATTCGGGAATGAAATGGATAAATCAGACGAAAAAAAGGATGCGTAAATATTGTAGATTCGATGTTAAGGAATGATTATGGCCAGTACAGTTTCAACACGACCTAGGCCAAATTTGATTGCTTTGAAATCAATCGAAAATAGTCAAAATGGAGGTTTGAATTTTATTCGGTATGATACATTGTCCTACTTGACAAGGAATAATACTCAATTTCTTGCTGGACAATCAAATATATTCATAATTTTTATTTCATTGAAAATAATTATTACTATATGCCACTACTTCTTATATCCAAAAAAATAAATAAATTTATTTACCGAGAAAAGTTGAATCCAAAGCTCCTAAAAATGTTAGCCTTCTCGGTTCGAATGACAATGAGCTATCACTATAACAATAGTTTTATCATAATATCCATCTAGGTATATGTATATGGACGTCGAAAAATCTGCTCATGAAAATTTAAACCTGATGGACTGGCCATCAAAATAGCTGAGTTTGTACTAATTATATGTATACAGGAGAAGGTAGACGGACCTCTTAGATAAGTCAATTTTTTTCATTCGTTTTCTTGTTGAAATATTATTTGGGGTGTGGTAGAGGTCACTTTGATTATATTTTTTCAAGTTCATGAATTGTACTCAGGAAGAAATTAGCAAGTTCATATTTGAGTATTCCGTAGACTACCGTTTGGCTTTGTCAATATTCCGAGACTGAAGCCGAAAATTAAACCTTCGAAAATCCATAGCCTACTTGACGCCGAATTTTCTAGAACGCTCGTGTTATAACCAATGTTAGCAATGAATTATTATTATTATGCCTTTGAAACAACCTATGATTTTCTAAAAAAAAGTTAAAACATTTTGCACGAATATACGAATAAATAGGTATTGCAATTTTCTAGAACCTAAGACGAAAATCGAACTACCTATTAACATGAAATTTCCGTATCTCGGCTGCAATGATACGTGTTGCTGTGAAGCATTCTCGAAAGATACTGTGAGGTTTTAAAGATGTCATTGCGATTATTAAGTTCTTTGGAATTCATTCAATGTTTAATCCTTAGTACATCTATGATAAGTCTCAAAGTTGTTCTTCGATGTGATCTTTTTTGGTATTCCCTGCGACTCACTGTTACTTTAATAGTTGACTGGGATATGGACATACAAAAATCGGCTCATCAAAATCAATCTCAATAGAAAGGACGTCAAAAAGACGGATCCCTCGATTAGGTCGATTTCAATGATACCAGATCTTTCGAAGTATTTTTCTGTATCAGTATTCATAAAATTTTCAATAATAATCATGAGTCCCTCAGGTTTAATTATTGTTCGACAGTTTGAGAAGAAAAGAAGAAAAAGGTATAGAGATAGCTGCATACTCCTAGTTATAATGAAATATATACAAATTTCTAAAAGTTATAGGGTTTGGACATACATATAATATTATAGTCCAAAATAATAATTTCAATTTTGAATTTTTTTAATACGTTTAATACGTTTCACAATCCGTTCGTATGGTGTGGATACATAAAATTTCATTAACTATCTACATTTATTCACATTCGTGAAATGTATTCATGAAGAAATTAGCAAGTTTATAATCGAGTACCTATTTCAAAGGCTCTAGTCTGTGTGAAGCAATTAATTGAGGAAATAAATAAAAAAACAAAATAAATAAAAATATTCTTGATATATGAATACTGTTGGATATCTCATTCGAATGATGAGCAACCATAGAATATTTCGATAGAATTTTCTTGCGTAATCGCTGCCTTAGCTAGTGTATTCTTCAGTTCATCTCAAAAAGTAGTTGATACAGATTAGATCTCCCCTGCCCTCACTTCGGATCTATATTTCAGGAACCAGTCTTAGGGCCGATATTATAAACGTGTCGACCGAGAATTGGGAGGTGTGAGATTTGATTTCCTTATTCGGTAAAACATTGCCTCTGTTATGTCTATATTTAATTTGATTTTATTTGCTTCACACCATTGACTTACCTTCTTCAGTTGTAATTGAGCGGTTGATATCACGTTTTCTATAGTATTTCCAAAAGCAGTAAAGTTGGAATCATCTGCATATAATAAAACATAAGACTAACCCTGAGTATTATCCTATTCTGCTTCGCAGAATAATTTGCGAAATGGTGGAAGATTATTCATGGCCAGTATTAAAAACGTGTCAACCGAGAATTGAAATTCATCCTAAGGCTGAAAATTTTGAGTATACAGAAACCGGTTCTCAAGCTGAGGTGAAATTTCAATTTTCGGTGGATGAGTTTATTATACTGGCCCTGAGTATTTTCCTACGCTGTTTCATAGAATGATATTCCATATTGAGGAAAAGTATCTCTGCATTATCTTTCCTTCATTGTTTATTTTTTTATTTACCATGGGTGACTCAGGGGATTCCGGATTGATTTGACGAATTTTGTCTTAAAAATCAGGTTACTTACTTATTTTACATTTCCAGCAAACATTTTTATCATCAAAATGTTTCCGAAAATGCTTCTATGAAAATATTTAATTGGTCGAAAATTATAATAACGAATCCATTCTGAATTGATCAGATATTGAATTTTGAAATTGTGGGTTTCACAGATTCGTTGAGGTCACTAATGAGTGAACTCAATGGAGTTGATTAGTTTTTGAAAACAATAAATACAAAATAGGAGATTCCTTGAAAAAACATTATCGATGTATACTTTCAATAAATGAGACATCCGATAAGAGGAAAACCTATAACTGATAAATTTCTTTCAACTTTCTTCAAACTGAAAAATGTATTCTTTCACAGAAATATACTTCGGTAAAATAAGTCCTTTTCACAGTACCTACGATTTTGTTTGTTCGTGTTTCTTATACATTTTCCAATTTATTTATCGGTCATTCTAGAGATTGAGTGTTGATTGCTTTTAATTTTGTGAACATCATTTTTTCGTATCTTTCAAACAGTAGTAGATGAAAATTCCTTATATTGACAAGCAACTTGCCTCTGCAATAACTTCAATATTATATTTCTCAATTCTTCATAACTGCTTTTGCTCTAGACTCATTATTAAAAATTACCCATTACTCCAACGGAACATTGGAATCTTCCAATTACTCGCCCTTTGATCAGATGATGCATTTATTCTATAGGTACGTGATACATTTTCAATTATTTCTATACATTATACATCAACCAATCTGACAAATTAATATCAATACATATTTGTATTCGACATGAGCTTCAGCTTGAAGAGGGATCACATGACGACATTTCTGGAAATATCTGCACTCAAGCATAGGATTGAATAACAACAAATTCACTTTTGAAAAAATATGTTCAAACTGAAAATTTCATTATCATCAATTAATCAATTCTGATAATCTGATCGATTATATTTGATGAATAATGCCGTTCTCCATTATATATAAGTTCATGGGAGAAAAACAAGTGAATCTAAAGCAAATCATATCGAAACCTGAACAAATTAGATAACTTCACCTTCTCAATTCACGCTAAAATCCGCTTCCATGCAGTTGATTCCGTTTTCAAGAAATTGTTGGGAATATTTAACAAAGAGAGAACGCAAGAATTTTATGTTTATATTTTTAGCATGAGCGTATTTAAAAAATGAATATTTTTCGTGAATATTCATTAAAGAATATGCTTCTGATATCGTCTCGGAATAAATTCATTCGTAATAGCTTCCGACTAGGTTTGACGTCTGATAATGGACATATAAAAGTTCATCCAAGAAAAATGGCCCTCGCAAAATCTGACTTCTGGGGTCATTTCACTTGAAAAGAAGTGACGATCTGAAATTTGTTTATTTTCGGTCCACTTGATATTCATTTGACAAATTATTGGCATATGAAGAATTGTCGATATTGAAATTCGTGATTTTTTGAGATTTTAATCGAATTAAAAAATTTATTCCCAAATATTAAACATAGTACCTATTAGCCTTTCCCCCTTTGAGATTCTACTTCAAGTAGCCATTATTCAGCTGTTTTTTGGCACTTTTCTGAGAGCCCTATTGCTTAAACACAATGATTGCTTGATTCGAACTCTCTAGATAATTTTTTGTTAGGACAACTAAAAACGAAATTTTATAAGGTTGAAATTGAAATGAGAGAAAATCTAATCGGAAGTATTTTCGAGAAATTTCTAAGCAAAATCATACTCTCAGTAGAACGTCAATTGAAAGTTTAATCAAAATGACTCTCTCAAACTTCATCTAAAGTCTGACGATCTCCTCCGGAATCACACTGTGTATTTATTGGATTGTCATTGGCTCCTTTATCGTCTCTGAATTTCTTTTCTAAGAATTAATTGATAAAAATAATAATATGTACCTTCTTCTTTTTGAAAATGTAGGTATATGAGAATAATGGATTCTTTTATAATTCATGACAGATGATATATTAATCAGGGCTGAGATTTTAATTGTGATACAAATACCAGTGTTTTCAGACATTGGTTCCATACCACACAGTTCTACGCCCCTTTCTCTCGCTTATGAATAATTGAAGTTTGAAGTTGAAAACATCGAAGTGAAAAATTTGAGATTAATAATCCTCGTGTTACAGTGTTAGTGTACAAAAGCGATCCGAAACGTTTCGACTGTATTACATAAAATATTTGGTAGATAGAAAAGTTCGTGAGCTATATTCCCTAGCAAAAATCATGAGTTATCAAAATCTTCTTGAAATTTTTCCCAGTATTAATACTGCACAATAAAAAAGTATTTTTTATGGGAAATCAAGACTGAATATGTTGATTATGTCAAAAACTACGTGGAACTGAGATGATCAATAGTAGTGTTCTTTGTTTTTATCGACGTCTGAAGCGCTTCATCTGTATTTCAGCGATGAATGTCTCCCCACATAGGATTCCCCATTTTCGATCATTATCCAAATTATTCCCTAAAAAAATTTTGTATGGCAAACCGGAAAGTTCAATGAAAAAATGGTTTATAATATTCCATAACTCGAGGCTTTATGAAGATCGCCGCCACGCAGGCCTGTAAATACATCCTAATATGCTTTCCTTCTTGACGTTCATCAGACGAAGATATCTGTACTCACAAATGGGGGAAGCGAAAACCGAGGTCATGCAAATGAAACAGAGTTTTTTCATTTAAACAAGTATAAGAGACGTCTAGTAATCGCACCGTATAAAAATGATTATGAGACTATGTTGCCAAACCTCATGTCGTCTTATGCTCTTAATGTGAAATAGAAAGAACGTATATATCATATACGCAACTCGTGGTAGTCAGCGCCTCTATCGTGCCTTGGTTGAACTGAAATATACGGTTTTGTACAAGATGAGAGTATCTGACGTCATCGGCGAAATTTGGCATAACGACTCAGGACGTTCCATGACGTCGAAAAACACTGAAAATTTCTCAAGACAATCCGACGTCCGTATATCGGACGTCAGATTGCAAGCGGACGTCGAAATGATGGTAAATCGGCAATGTATGGCTCTCCAAAGGCGGTTTGCTGTATATATATATATATATATATATATATATATATATATATATATATATTCTTATGAAAAAGAGAGCTAAAATAATACAATAAATTTTGAAACAAAAAGTACCTAAGCTGAGGTAAAAAAAGAACGGGGTATCATAACATTCTTCGTATGATACTATAGAATCATACGATACTATCAACACAAGTATCATTCGATACTATACAGCCAGGGGAAAAAACCTCAGCCGAAAAAACCTGCCTCCCCGTAAACAAAATAACATAAAATATCAAATATCAGGAAAATCTTGAAAGACATCAATGTGATCATCTTCATGTTATCCGTCGATGGGCTCGGATACACAGATTCTTCCCAAAACGACTCGTAATTCTTAATCTGAAATGAAAAAAAACAAAAGCAGAAAAGAAACCGATTATTCAGAATAAATCGAATGCATTTTGGAAATGCATTTGCTACTTTAAAAAACATCAACATTAAGATTTCTTGGCCAAATAATGTTCGGAGGTTTATAAATATTTATGACAGAAATGTCACAAAATTTGAAAGAAATGAAAAAAAAACTCCATTAATTTCCCCTTTCCGAATCTGTTGAAAGTTATGAAACTGATAATTTTTCAACAAAACAAGCTAAACTTGTAAAAAATCATTTAATACATAACCTCTCAACTGTCCTCTTTCACGAGGATATTTTACTGTTGCCGTGTGGGTTTCTTGCAGAAGAATCTCTTTGATACCATGTTCATCAGCTAATTTGGAGACGTAATCACACTTGTCCTTCGAAATTCCTTCGATATTCAAATTCAAAATCCACAAATTGTTGCTCTCTGGTCGTGAGGGTTTTTTCAAACCGGATACGACCTTCCAGGTGATGATTTTTCGGCACTTCAGATATTTGAAGACCGCTACGGGGCCCCAATGAAAGGCAATCATCTCCCATAGATAAACCAAACATGTTATAACACAAGAAAACAGAATATTTTTCAGGAGCAAAAACTAAGACATATTACGAGAATTGTCATTCTGACAATTAAAGTACTAAAAGTAGTACTATAATGAAATTCATAACATCATTGTTTTCAGTTATATTTTTCGTTTTTTGATTGTCAGTACCGACCTCTGATCTAATCAAGTTTCGAATCAAATCAATTCTAATTCCGTGATCTGTCAAATTCGTATGTCACACCAACTGCCAAGATATAATACAAAAGTCACAAATTAGAATTTTCATTTGAATTTCGAAAGTATTTCACAAAACTCGAGTGAAATAGAGAAAATATGGTCTAATACTCGTTGGAGAAAGAAATTCCAATACTCATGCTTTCGAAAACTCGCTCCTTCGTCGCTCGTTTTCGAATTTCGCATTCGTGTTGGAATAGGAGCTCATTCTGCAACTTGTTTTAGAATATACTAATTTGTAACCGTGCTTAATCACCTACTTTCCCGCACTGTTTTTGGTTCGGAAAGTCTAACTTGCCGGACTAGTGCGGGAAAGTAAATTTCTGTTGTATTTGTAAATTAGAATACCTTTAACATGATATCAATTTATCTACTCACTTAAATCTTCAGTTGAATATTTCAAATTATGCGGTTTCATCGATGTTATAACAATTTATTAACGTAATTATTGGTTTGAAAAATATCGTTTTTAAAGAGAACTTGACATTCTTCATAAGTCATGAATTTCTGTTTTTATTTCCATGGTCACAATTCGGAACTAATAATAATAATTTTTTTTTATGTCATGGTCTATTCGTTTCCATAGAAAACTGTTTATGATTATATCATTATATAATTAATAAATAAATTTATTCGAATTATTCTATTGAATTGATTGTTGGAAAATGATTCATAACAACAAAAGATTGAAGATGCAATCATCTCATGAGCTACAATAAGATATTTGAGAAGCACCAAATGGTAAAAGTATAAGTCCGCGTTGGAAAAAATGAAATCGATTTATAACACGGTTGTAAAAAAATATTGTTTCTATCATGTACAGAATGTATCTTCCCCGAGATTGCTCTTGCCCGAACGAAGCAGAGCGGAGTTCAACAAACAATCGAGTACGGGAAAGTAGAACTTTCCGCACTTGATACGAAATGAGTATTATAAGAGGGTTTTTTTCTTATAGAAAATTTTGGTTCTCATTAAGAATTCTAAAACACTTTTACTGAAAGATTCGTTCATTTCCTGAGATTCAGAACACACGTAAAAAAAAATGTTTAGATTAAGGAAAAGTAAATGAGTTACGTCTAGGCGGGTTGACTTTCGGATTGACTTGGTTCCACTGAAGAAATTGGGGCATTTGGTTTCTCTCTGCCCCGCATTTAGATATATCAATAACCATAAAAGTCTCCAGGTCCAGCGTGAGGGATAGTTTGTTACAGTCTCCCCCCCTGGTCTTGAACTCGCCTCGAGGTGGGACCAGTTTCCTTGACGCCTTCTTCTTCGATGGTTGTCCTCTTCTTAACCCAATTGACGGTTTCTGCCCTTCGCTGGCTCGGGCAGGGCTTCGGGATGATATATGGTAAACTCCTAGGGCTATCTTGGGATTTCCGAGGTTTGCAACCACATAGCTAACGGGAAATACCTGCCTCAGTATCTTGTACGGTCCATCCCGTTTTGAATTGAATTTAGCAGTTAGCCCTTTCGCAGCGTTGCTCAGGGCATGTGTATGAACCCATACTGAATCACCAATGTTACAAGGGTTCGCATCACTTCTTCTTGCATCAGCGTAAAGCTTCTGTCGATCTTGAGCCTTCCGCATTGACTTCTTAGGTGGCGACATTCGATAAGGAGGCAATGCAATTGGAGCATGATCACCCGTGTTAATGTGATGCTCTGCATAGGGTGTTGGTTTTCTCAAGAACGATAACTTAGACTATCTGTGAGCATAGTTCCTACATCTGTTCTTAAATTATCACAATTTTCTTTTCCGGGAGTTGAACATGAAGCGATTTCAGGAACTCTGGTCGCGTGTTCAAATGTTAATTCATATCGATATGATTGTTCGTCAGAGAAGAAACATTCTCTATTATGAACAGCTAAGATGAGTTTAGCATCATGTATGAAATATATTCCAACAAGTGTTCTATTGGGAGCGTCCGGAAAAATTATGAATTTAGTAGGTACTCTTTTGTCTTAACCCTTAACCACCGTAGTGCGGTCTGTGAAACCGCGCCAGAAATTTGATTCGCTCTAACTTATACACACTTAAATTTTATCACACTATCGCTACATTACCTTCAAATAGTCGCATCCTCCGTCAATGTTTGCAATGAGAAAATTCTGGTAGTAACGGTTTGCAAGAAAAACGTATTTGAAATTACGGAGCGGTCTGTGAGACCGGACTACGGTGTTAGTGTCTGTATTCGTATCGTTTGAAACTTAAATAATGAATGAAATACCTTCCATATTATACACGAACCGAAACATAACAGTTGATGAATAGTTTCAGGCTTTCACGACCGGATATATTGACATTAAGAGAGTCTTCCGGGCTTATTGGCCGTGGTCTATTAGGAATTATTTCACCTAACGTTTCGCCCACAACTGCGGTAGGCATCTTCAGAGGATTCTTGGTCTTAGATTGTAACTCGACCGTTGAATTTCCGAAAGTGATGCTGGATTCGATCCGTTGGCCCCACTTATACCCTGATCATTGGCGGGAGAAGGTAGTGGGTTTACGCGCGCGATGTTGATTGGTCCATCGCTTCCACTTCGTATTGGCTTGATTTTAGTCTTTTCCAACACCGGCAACCATGCGCTATGTACTAAAGGAATTTCTTCCCTTCTGTTCATATTGTTCTTATGTTTATATATCTCAATGGCTTCCATGTTCATCCTAGGATAGAAACTTTTGATGTTTGAAATAGCTTCTGCCTTTGAGAAAACAATATTGTGTCCATCTGTCAGAGCATGTTCCGCTAGTGCGGATTTTTCTGTCTGATTGAGTCGACAGCATCGTTCATGCTCCTTGATTCTCGTATTGATACTTCTCTTCGTTGTACCAATGTAGACTTTGCCGCAGTCACAAGGTATCCTGTAAATACCGGGTTGAGAGAGTGGGTCGACTTTGTCTTTGGTAGTTCTGATCATTTGGCCAAGTTTTTGAGTTGGCTTATAGACAGTCTCTATATTGTGGCCCTTTAGTATTCTACCAATTCTATCGGTAACCTTGGGGATATATGGTAAGATAGCTCTTCCATTGGGGGTGACTTGTGAAGTGTTATCATCACGTGTGGACAGTCTTGGTCTTATTGCCCTCTGAATTTCCTTAGCATTATATCCGTTAGCGACGAATGCATGCTGTAGATGTTTAAGTTCATCCTCCAGAAATTCCGGCTCGCACAATCGTCGGGCTCTATCTACTAGTAGATAGAGCCCTATCTACTAGTAGATAGAGCCCTATCTACTAGTAGATAGAGCCCGACGATTGTGCGAGCCGGAATTTCTGGAGGATGAACTTAAACATCTACAGCATGCATTCGTCGCTAACGGATATAATGCTAAGGAAATTCAGAGGGCAATAAGACCAAGACTGTCCACACGTGATGATAACACTTCACAAGTAACCCCCAATGGAAGAGCTATCTTACCATATATCCCCAAGGTTACCGATAGAATTGGTAGAATACTAAAGGGCCACAATATAGAGACTGTCTATAAGCCAACTCAAAAACTTGGCCAAATGATCAGAACTACCAAAGACAAAGTCGACCCACTCTCTCAACCCGGTATTTACAGGATACCTTGTGACTGCGGCAAAGTCTACATTGGTACAACGAAGAGAAGTATCAATACGAGAATCAAGGAGCATGAACGATGCTGTCGACTCAATCAGACAGAAAAATCCGCACTAGCGGAACATGCTCTGACAGATGGACACAATATTGTTTTCTCAAAGGCAGAAGCTATTTCAAACATCAAAAGTTTCTATCCTAGGATGAACATGGAAGCCATTGAGATATATAAACATAAGAACAATATGAACAGAAGGGAAGAAATTCCTTTAGTACATAGCGCATGGTTGCCGGTGTTGGAAAAGACTAAAATCAAGCCAATACGAAGTGGAAGCGATGGACCAATCAACATCGCGCGCGTAAACCCACTACCTTCTCCCGCCAATGATCAGGGTATAAGTGGGGCCAACGGATCGAATCCAGCATCACTTTCGGAAATTCAACGGTCGAGTTACAATCTAAGACCAAGAATCCTCTGAAGATGCCTACCGCAGTTGTGGGCGAAACGTTAGGTGAAATAATTCCTAATAGACCACGGCCAATAAGCCCGGAAGACTCTCTTAATGTCATAACAGTTGATGGTTTTCATGATTAGAATTGGCAGAAAAATTGAGAGAAAATTCACTTCGGAACTATGAAAAAATACAATTGAAATACTATTGGCTTCTCGATTGGCCTTTCTTCCACAACAAAATAGAGAATCCAATTTAACTTTGGATAGCTTCACAAAAAATATAAGGTTAGTATCATACGTCCCAAAGAAGAACAAAGCATCGCCACAGATATTTTCGATGTATACATGAATCGATTTCAAGCGAATAACCGGTAAATACCGCAGTTATTGGTTATTCGCTTGAAATCGATTATAGTGTTCAGATGAATTTTCGCAAGAAATTATTGTATTTTACAATTGGACAAAAAAAAAAGAATTTATGCTTTGGATGGAAAGTGTGCTAAACGTTCTACCAGCATTCGTCCTCAGATATGGCCGATGGTGATTTTTTCCGGCTTCTTGAAATAAGCGGTGTGATCCATTCCTGTGTTGGATGAAGCTAGATTCATGGAAAAAATTGGAAAAAAGAAGAACATGTTACACTTGCCCACCCAGAATTAGAAAAAAGACATAATATCTTTGCATAATGTGTCATAAGTCGACTTGTTTGGAATGAACTAGTAAAATTTGTGAAAATTGTAGGTGTGATATTTGAGATGTTCACTGCTTGTAATTTTCGTGTTTTTTTAGGATTATATGAATGATTTTCTGTCATTGTAATCCTTGATATTTCTATTTTTGGGGATACATAATATTTTGATATTTTATAGATGCGTTTTCCATTAATTGTATAATATAAAATATCTGCGTTTAATATATTTTATGATTGTATTTGCACGCGCGGTCTCGCAGACTGCACCACGATGAAAGTGCTACTGTTTTTGCAGTGGTTAAGGGTTAACCTTAACATCGCCGTTTGTAACAAGAACATCTTCCATTCTACATTGACTACAGCAAACTTTACCATAATATGCTCTTTGATGAATTTTTGACCCCTCAAGTTTCAAAATATTATACAATGATTTAACAGCAACGCTCTGCTTCGCTGCGGTGTCCATCAAACCTTGGCCTTGATGTCCTAAAATATTGACATTAATGATTGGTCTTGAACGAGGAGCAATAAGCGTATCTAGACTGAAAAATTCCATTGAGGCCGTTTCCATGCCGGTACAAGTTGGGCAATTGTAACGAATGTATCCTGGTTTACCGCATCCATAGCACGACAATGGAGAACCACCAGGTTTGGCCGTGTTAGCTGATGACGTTGAATTAGACGAGTTCGATCGAGAACCGATTGAATCCCGTATGTATTCCTGCGCCTGTGGAGTTGACTTGGGTTTTGCATTGCTTCTCGAATTCCTATTCACGAGTTTCCTGCACTCATCCTTGGTATGTCCCACATTCTTGCAATATGGACAGCGAGCACGTTTTTGAGCATTTTTAGTGTCTTTTGACACCATTTGGTATTCGAAAGTTTCTTCAATCAATCTAGAATTCGTTAAAAGTTCATTGAAAGTTCTTTGTTGAGTGGAAGTTTCTCTCTGATTCTCCGATTGAGTAGTCCATGAACCATGTCCAATTGCACTGTTTCATTCAAAGTATCTTGCTCGTTTTCAAATAGTTCGCGATAAACCCTATAAGGAAGTTTTTGTGGTCTGAATGTGGTTCTCAAGAGAGCTACTGCCTCATCACATGTGTGCACTGTAGTCTTCACGCCTTGATACCACTTCGCGGTGAAATCGTCAAATAACATCGGAAGTCCTTTGTGAGCATTGGAGTCAGATACCTGAACAAGTAGATCAGATCTAGTCTAAGCCTGAACACAATCTTTGTATATGCTAATTGCGTCAATGAAAGCATTCACGTCCGATCTTTAGACCAGGTTAGAGACCTTGGTATACTATTCGATTCAAGACTGATGTTCCATGCTCATTTCGATTTTGTCATGTAAACCTCTAATAAGTCATTTGGTTTTTTGTGTAGAGTATGCAAGGACTTTCAGGATTAATTAGCTATGAAATCTGTGTATAATTCCCTAGTATTTAGTTATGGTTGTGGTGTGGTCTCCATATTATAATGTGCAAAAGCTACGGTTTGAAAGGCTGCAAAATAAATTTTTGAGATTTCTTCACTTCAAAATAAGTAGGGAATACGTTGTATCAAGAATCGGCGATATTCGAAACAGATACGGCATGCAGCTTTCAGAACAACGGATGATAATTTCTGACTTGGTTTTTCTTTCAAGATCGTGATGATTTACTGAGATTCGCCAGAGTTGTTGTCACTTATGCATTTTCATGTACCGCAAAAGGCAGACGAGGAGTAGACAGCTTCTTCATAATAGAAGTTTCAGAACAAACGTGGGTAGGAACTTCCCGATGACCAGAATGTGGGAACACTTTAATAAATATGTCATCAATTTAAATATTTTCGTTATGTCCTTATTCCCCTTCAAGAAGAAATGTAAGACAATTTTCCGTTTGTGAGATATTTTGCACTTATTTTTTCATTTTCATTCGAGATGTAGTTATTTCCCGGATAACTGTACTCTTGTAGATATTTATGTATATATTTTTTGTAATCTATCTTTCCTGGATGCTTTTTGGGTGTAACCTATTTGTATCCCAGTTCTCAATAAATGAATGAATGAATGAATGAATGAATGAATGAATGAATGAATGAATGAATGAATGAATGAATGAATGATGAATGAATGAATGAATGAATGAATGAATGAATGAATGAATGAATGAATGAATGAATGAATGAATGAATGAATGAATGAATGAATGAATGAATGAATGAATGAATGAATGAATGAATGAATGAATGAATGAATGAATGAATGAATGAATGAATGAATGAAATGAATGAATGAATGAATGAATGAATGAATGAATGAATGAATAAATAAATAAATAAATAAATAAATAAATAAATAAATAAATAACCATAAGAGTCTCCAGGGCCAGCGTGAGGGATAGTTGGTGACAGTATTTTCCTAACAAGTGCGGAAAGAGATATATTCCCGAACGACGCGAAGCAGTTGAGAGTGGGAAAGACACTTTCCGCAAGAATTAGGAACAATATTTTTTCTACAAGCGCTCAAATGATATCGATTTGAATTCAACACACACAGTTGAATTTGATATATTCAAATAATTTTATCCGAATGTTAATTCATATATCGTTCCCATAGTAACTTTATCGGTAGCATTCGGTGCATAGAGACATATTATAATTCAGTTAATTTCTTAATGAGAATGTGCTGGAATGGAATAGCAAAGGTTTTTCCGCAATGTAAGGCAATGTAAATTTACGATTTGTAATGCGTGCGGGAAAAGGGTTGAAAGCGCACGCTTGTAGAAAAATACGTTCAAACTATATTGCCGACCGAGATAGTATGTGCACAGTAGACGTAGACAGTTTCAAGACCAAATTCGATTTGTGGGCTACGCAAAATGCTGCTGGATTGTGAAAGTGTGTTACTTTTTTTTCCTTTTCTTTTTTCTCTGTGACAGCATTTATCATCTGAACATAGTTTTGAGTTTATAGACAATAGCCTCAACTCTGTATCAAATCAAATCAAATCAAATCAAATCAAAAACGTTTATTTATATCTTAGCTTACAATCATTTATAAAATTTGTTAAGGTACAAGGGTTTGTACAAGCGTATTAACCATAGTTTTCGTATTTTCACTTGATAAAGTTTATAAATATTTTTGTTTAAAACAAGTTTTGAATTTAGTCATTTCTGATTTTTTATTTAGAGTATGGCAGGGGATTAGCAGGAAAATAAAAATAAAAACGTCTGCTTCAGGCAGTTCACGATATTTACAAGGGTGAAGGGATATTTACAATATATACAGTATTTACATTAACTTCGAGTTCATTTTCGGGGTTCTATATCCATCCATTGGTGCTTGGTTTCTAACCGTCCCTGGCTAGGTGGTGTTAACCACGAGCGAAGCAATTCGTGGAACAGCTTCGTGTTGGCACGTCCCGCCCTATGCAGTGGTTAACTGTGAATCCGTTAACCAATGGATTGGCTTGATTGAGTTCGCAAGTCTCAATGTTTTTTCAAAGTTTATTAGTGAGTTCTTTGATGAGGGATTTTGGAGTAGATTGGAAGGAATTGGTAGGGAAGGGAATGGAATGGAATTTGTTTTGTAGGTTTGTAGTGGTCAAAGCGGGGTTGGTCGAATATGACAGAACACAGGTACTGCGTATGTTAGCAAGGGTCTTATTAAAGTCGTGTATATTAGTTTTTTGTTTTTAGGATTGAGTTTGCTTCTGTTTCCTAGCAGTGAAAACAGAATCTTTTTCGCTGCGTATCCTTTGTGTACTGTTTTCTTTATATGTCCATGGAAATTCAGTCTGCTATCCAGTTCCACTCCGAGATATTTAACGGTTTGTTTGGGTGTTATTTCATGTTGATCAATTATTATGGGAGATGGGATATTTTTGTTATTAAACCTCCTGCTGAAAATTTTTTGGTCTGTTTTATTTTCATTCAGTTTAATTTTCCATTTATCGAAGTATTTCGTTAAGGATTGGAGGTGCGTTTTTAGTTCTCTGTTTGCGTCATCTGCTATCGACGCACGGGCATAGATAGCCGTATCGTCTGCAAATAGAGCAATATTTGTTTTTGGATGTTTGGGTATGTGCTGTACATAAATATTAAATAGTCTAGGTCCAAGAACAGACCCTTGTTCAATGCCTGCTCTTATTTCTTTTGCGTTGGATTTTTCGTGGCCAATTTTTACGCGGAAGGTACTGTCAGTAAGGTAAGAAGAATATAATAGTTTTATTAAGAACGATGGGAAATTTAATCTGATCATTTTATATATCAGTCCTTCTATCCAAACTCGCTCGCAAGCTTTTTCTATGTCTAGCAACAGCATGACTGTGTGATCCTTTTCGTTGAAACCGTTAATTATGTCTACGATTATTCTGCACAGTTGCTGAATGGAATTGTGCTTTTCTTAGAACCCGAATTGGTGTTCGTCGTTGATTTTGAGCCTTTGAATGTAGTAATTGATTTTGGTGACAATGACTTTTTCGGCTACTTTACTTAAGTTGGAAAGAAGACTAATCGGTCGATAGCTATTCGGTGATGTATGGTTTTTTCCCGGCTTTGGGATGGGTGCTACTCTAGCGGTTTTCCATTGCTCTGGCCAGTGCTGTTTTTTCATGAAGGCGTTCACTATGTATTGGAACTGGACGATGACTTTTATGGACATATTTTTAATTAATTCATTGTCGATTTGATCTGGACCAGGGGCTTTTTTGATGGAGAGGTGTTTGGTAATTTCTTTTATTTATTTCGGGTTGGTTAGGTGATGGATGTTGGGTGTAGGATTTGGATTGTTGGTTAGGTATTCAGCTACTATATTTTTGATCGCCTTCTGGTCATCATAATCCGTATCTTGTATGTGGTGCGCCTTCTCGAAAGAATCCGCAAGCAATTCAGCCTTTTCTTTATCGGTAATGTGTTCTCTGTCGTTTTCGTCTTGTGTTTTTCTTTGAGGCTCTGCACTGTTATCCAAAGTGTGTTGTCATTCGATTTCAAGTTTGTTAATTTTTCTTCCCATTTTTCGTTTCTGTGTTTTAAAATTTCTGACTGTATCTCGCGGGTTATTTGGTTGAGAATTACTTTTTCCGTATGGTTTCGATCTTTTTCTAATTCGGTTTCTGTATTTTATTAAAGTCTCGATATGCATGGGCAGTTTGTCTATGGCTATGGTATGTTTGGGCGTTGTTTTTTCTCTGGTGTACAGAAGAGATTCTGTTAATTTGGTAACTGCTTGTTCAATATCTTCCATGGATTCCAGGTTGTTGTTGATTACAATCTTACTATCCAGTATTTGACGGAATTTTTTCCAATCCAAGTTAATGAATAGTCATAATTTATTTTTTCCGGAGTTTTTTCCATTCTGTCCATTTCAGTGGTGAAGATTACTGGATTATGGTCTGATGTGAGTTGACAACTGGAATCCAATACAGATATGTTATTGACGTTCTTGGAAATAACCAAGTCTATCGTCGAGGGTGTAGAATTGTTGGTCGGATAATGAGTCGGTTGGTTTGGGTAATGAATGAGCAACTACTGTTATTGGGAATGAATTGGCGTAAGGTATTACCATTGGTATTTCGAGAGAGGCAATTCCAGACTTCTTGGCGGCTGTTAAGATCCCCTATAAAGCTTTGCATTTTAAGAATACGTTTAAAAAACGGGTACGATTTCAAAAAGGACCCGCTTTTTAAACGGTTCCGTTTAAAACGAACAGAGTGCAATGTATGGACTGTGATGAATCAGTTTGTCGAACGCATCCCAACTTCTTTCCTTCGGATAGTAGAAATAATATATATTGAGAAAGAAGAGAAATATATACTTGTTTCTTGTTATGTGCATCAAAATAGTTATAATGGATGTGACTGACTTTTTGTTATTAAATTTGATGAAAAACATTGCGCATATATGTTTTCTTTGATCCACTTCCACTACTCATTTTTCTGGGTAACTACAGATCTGTAAATAGATTATTTAAATTGGTTAAAATAAGATAGTAAAATAAATAATAAAATTTTAACCTACCTTCTTTTCAAAACCACGTGCTACGGATTGTCTCACTATGCGGTCCGAATTTTAATGAAACACGTTGATTAGAATCAGGTGGTGAATCGAACGGTACCGATTTAATTTCGGATCCGTTTGTTTGCAATGCACATTGATTCCATTATAGGCTTTCATTATTTAACTGAACAGATCCGTTTTATATACGGAAGCAAACGGACTCTTAAAATGCGTACCTTAAGTAGAGTTTTGTTATTTTTCATAATATTTCTCAGATAGTTAGGGGTTAATTCGTTGTAATGTTCGATTGTAATTAAAACATCGACATCACATCAAATAAATGTCCATAATATCACTTATATTTGATGAACTCACTTTAAAACTCACAAGAGTTGAGATCCTCTCAATTAGCTCATTTATTTCGGAAGAATATCACAACACAATTAATAGTTATTCATGATACAAGTGCAGAAGGCATTGATATTCTTACACGAGTTCAAAATTCAAAAATGAGCCACGTACTGGCGAGTTCTGGAATAAACGAGTGTTAGAATGAGCCTTCTGTACGAGTATCATACATTATTTTCTCTCATTCCCTGAATGTTTATCGAAATTAATGGAATATTGCCGTAAATATCGTTTAGTAATTTTTGCATTGACAAATATTGACTGGCAAAACTGTTTTCTATCTCATAAAATTTGACAGATGTATTTCACGAACGAATCAGATGACGAGCAATGTGCTGACTAATGTCGGCACTTGCTCTATAGTTAAACTACACAAAACAAAAGTCAGAGCAACGCCTTGATGCTAGTTCGAAATAATCGTTCTCGTCGTATTACTTGAGATCTCATACTTGTAAGTGATTCAGCAAAATCGAATGGAAATCATTATTGTTGTCTGCCAAAAACACCCTAGAATCCAATTACGGCAGAAATGAAATTATTGTTACGTTCAACGTTTCCTTTTTTTTCGAACGCAGATTTATGATGGATGCATGCTATTGAATGATTTAATAGTAATTCACACTACAGGGGTTGCAAGTACGACAAACCGAAGATGTAGGTGTTACGAGGTGTTCAGATTTTAGCAAATAACTGTTGTGGAGTCTTACCAGATAATTGAGTTGTTGAAACATTATTTGGGCTGTTTCCATTATCTATGTGGTTGGTTGCTACCGACGTTTCGGCAAGTCATGGACTTTGTACCTCTGACGGACCGTGTGATGTAGAAAATCCGAACCAAACATGGATTAATGAATTTATACAGGTTTATGCGCCGACGGATGATAAGACGGATGCGGAAATTGAGGAATTTTACAACAACGTCGATGAAGTTATGGGCCTTACAAAAAAGGGTGAATTGATCATAGTCATGGGAAATTTTAATTCCAAGGTTGGATCAGTGGCTGAAGAAGACGTTGTGGGAGCCTTTGGACTTGGGAGCAGGAACTCATGACTAGATAGACTTGTTCAGTTCTGCAACGGGAACAATTTATGTCTCGCAAACACCTTTTTCAAATTGAATGCAAGACGACTGTATACTTGGCGATCACCGGCTGATTCAGAACAACGAACCGACTATATTCTGCTGAACCTAGACGTCAGTGAAGACGTATCCTGGCGCCAACGTTAACAGTGAACATAACCCAGTATTGATAGAGCTGAAATTATAGAGATTTTACAGGGTACGCAAGGCCTAAGATCGTAAGAAGAATAGATCTGGAGAAACTGAAAAATAATGAGTTTAAAGATCGGATAGTAACCAAGCTTGAAACTGAGTTGGGAGAGATCGATGATGACGAGCTGGAGGAAGCAGAGACAACGTGAAACAGAGCGAAGAGTGCAATGACGATTATTCAGGAAGAAGATATTGGCTTCCAAAAGCAAAGTAGATGAAAATAATGCACGACAGAGGACATCAGGAAGCTGATGGATGAGAGAAGGAGAAGTAAAAATATGCCATTAGCATATAATGAGCTGAATTAAATTAACAGAAGGAAATGTAGAGGAGCTGAAGAAGGCTGGATGTCTGAGAAGTGTAAAGAAATCGAAGATCTTCAAAGAAAACATGACTTGTATATACATAAAAATATAAAGGAAATGACCAAAAATTTAAAAACATCAACAAACTGTTTTGAGAGACTCCAATAATGAAATTATTGTAGGAGTGGAGGATAAACTGAGTAGATGGACAGAATATATTGCAGCGCTTTACGATGATGATAGAGGTTATGTTCCTGTGATTGCAGATAATGGAATTAATGAAGCAGCCTTACCTATCACAAAAAGTGAGGTAATATTATGCAATAAGGAGTCAAAAAACAGAAAAGCAACCGGACCTGACAACTTTCATGATGAGCTCATTAAGCAGATAGCCGATCAGGACGGTGCAGTTTTGAGCTTGTTGAAATCGCTTTTCAATAAGATATTTAGCAGCGGCAGAATTCCGTCTGATTGGTTGAGGTCAGCGTTTGCACCTATATCCAAAAAAGTGCACTCCTCGCGTTGTGAGGATCACCGCATGATTAGTCTCATGTCTTATGTCCTCAAAATCTTCCTAAGAACAAAACATACCAAAATATATGAAAAGTGCGATGCTCAAGTCGATGAAAAACAGTTTGGATTCCGAAGCGGAGTGGGTACACGTGAAGCAACTTTTCTCTCTGAATGTGCTTACTCAAAGATGCCGGGATATGATTATAATGATAATAATGATGATAAAAATAATAGCAATAATAATAATCTTAATAATAATAATTATTATTATAATGATAATAATAATAAGACTAAACTGTTTACAATATAACATTTCCTGCACTGGCCGACAACGAATCATATAAATACTTGACAGTAAAGGAGACACTTACACATAATACGGACGAAATGAAGGAAAACATGAGTAATAAATATGAGTGAAGGCTAATAAACATCATGAGAACACAATTAAATGCAAAAAATAAGATAGAAGCTCTCAACACCTGGGCATTACCCATTTGGATCTACTCATTTTTAGTCATACAGTGGACCACAACAGACATACAGTCACTTGACAGGTTAATCAGAAGAACACTTACAAACAACAGAGCATTACATCCTAACTCTGCCTTCGAGAGGTTGTACTTACCTAGGAAACAAGGAGGACGAGGCCTTATCAACATAGAAGCAATGCACAACATTCAAATACACAATCTGCAAACATACTTCAACCAGAAGGAAACGTATTCACAACTACATGCAGCCATCAAACGGGCTGACAAAGGATACACCCCACTCAGCACACCCGTACAAATAAAACAAGTAGACAAGAAAACACTGATAACCAATCTCATACAAGCATGGGAAGGCAAACAGTTACACGGCTGATTCAAGTCCGACCTTAACAAACAACACGAACTCTCTACAAAATGGATTGAACTAGGATAATTTTACATAGAAACAGAAGGTTTCATGTGTGCGATACAGGACCAAGTCATACCTACACGGAACTATCAAAAATATATAATGAAGACTCGCATGGACAATGACAAGTGCGGAATGTGCAAAGCAACATCAGAAACAATTCAACACTTACATCAGGATGCCCAAGCTCTGCACCAACAGAGTATTTAAACAGACACAATCTCTCTGCTAAAATTCTTCATAAATACTTAGTCCAAAAATTTGGAATAAAGACGATAGAGGAACCACATTACAAATACATACCTGAACCAGTCAACGAGAATCAGGAATACAAAGTATATTGGGACAGAGCAATTATAACAGACAAAACAACCATGAATAATAGACCGGACATAGTAATAATAAATAAGATTGATAAAACCACAACATTAATTGATATTGGTCACCCCCTGGATCACAACCCACAGAAAACAATTACAGAAAAGGTCAGGAAATACACAGACCTTGCCGAAGAAATAAAGTAAATGTGGAAGATGGAAAAGGTTTATATACTACCCATTGTAATTTCAGTCACAGGACTCATACCATCGGAGCTGCCGAAATAATTGAAAAAACACGACTTGCCTGCACATTTAATGACAGAAATGGCTAGGCGGCTCGTTCACAGGTAGCAGGTAGAAAAGGTAGTCAAAAACATACCGAACTTTTCTTAAATTCGAAGAACTGATTTTTATATATGTCGCGCAGAATCTTATAAAGAATATATATTTCATATTGCCTGACCGTTTCCGTGGGCCGTAATTCCTCCCAGACACTTTAAATTTCAATTAAAACAATCACAGTTAGAAACATTGTTGTGAAATGGCCAGATTCAGCACTTTTGTTAAATTCGAAGCACTGATTTTGATATATGTCACGCAGAATATTATAAAAAAATGAATATTTCATATTGCCAGACCGTTTCCGTGGGCCGTAATTCCTCCCAGACGCTTTAAATTTCAATTAGAAAAATCACACTCTTTCATATATCACACAAAACAGAAAGGGTTCTGCATGATGTTCAAGTGCTTTTAGAAGACCCAAATCTGAAAATACCAGAAGCAAAAGATGTTCGATGGTAATTTTAATACCATAAATGCCATAAAATGGTCAGATCATGCCATAGTGATGATATGTGGTCATATTCGCAAAAGATGGCATCTTCAGCAGAAGGACTTCTACTGGCTTCGACGAAATCCAGCTTCATTCTTAATTTTATAGCACTCCATGAAATTTTCTTGGCTGTATCAAATTTGAGTAAAACCCAAGAATCAGATACCAATATAACATGTCTGCTCAAACTCATTACGTCTAGTACAAACCATCTGCAAGACATCAAAAAAGACTAGTTTAACAGAAAATAGTTAAATTTTATCTTAATAAAAATAGTTGATACGAGATACTGAAGAAATGAGGAAAATTGATAAGGATAAACCCACAGTAACCTCTGGAAAAAATTTCACAAGTTTTTCAGAAGCTCTAATTGATAATATGAATTATAGATTCGTTAAAAATTTAAACTGAGCTGATAAATCTGAGCTCAAAATTCAAGAATACGAAGAATTTCATTACATTACTCGAATTCGAACCTATGTGAACTGATGTCCTCTCATTCCAGTATTTTGCCAAACAGTTGACAATTGAAGAAGATATCATGACAATTTTCGAAATCAAACAACAAAATTTCTAGCTCCTCCAAGGATGGAGATTTGGACGTTGGACCAGCAACGCAACAAGTTCACAATGTTGCTGAATTTCTCATTCAACAAGCCTCGAAATAGGACTGGTAGTATTCAACGACGAACGAGTGAGTGATATGAGAATGATTACTTGAAATGTACAGGGATTATTGAGCACCAGGAGGTCATTATTGCTGGAGTCGTTTGTTAACGTAAGAGTTGGATTGGATAGTGAAAATGAAGTAGCAGGGCAGTTCGGAGAAATACAAAGGATTGAAAGGCTTGATGAAGAGAACTGTGTATACGGCATCAAGCTGTTTCTTGATGATATGTGTTGCAGATTGCATATTGTTAAGCCCACAATATACTACTACTACTATACTTTAGGTACTGTGTGAAAAACTTTGTGTCCCAAATTTACTGTTGGTGACGAAAGATCATTTCGTAACATGAATCAAAAATGACCGATTTAAGGAATCGTATGGGACTAGAAACGCTAGGTACATGCATACGAAGGGCCAGATGAATTGACAGAAGATCTAGTTGACCAAGTGATCAAATGTTATGCGCAATCAAAAACAACGAAGAATATTGCTCTCATATAATTTCTGGCATTTAGTGGAATATATAGGATTTCAGTTTTTCATTTCAAATCTTTGTTCCTGTATTATATTTTCTAATCCTTTTATTCAAATGTGATATATGTACCTGTTTATTTTTTTAATTAATGTTACTTTTATGTTTTGAGTTTTTGTAACCTATTTTATATTTGAGATTTCAAATTTCGAAAAGTTAACTTGAAATAAAATATTTGTGTATGTACCAAAAAATCCTTTACTTTCGTTAAATAATTTGCAATTTCGCACGCATTCTTTTCATCCCAAATGAAAGAAATAGAAATAGTTCTTATTTTTATAGCTACTTTACGAATTATTATTTTGCAAATTAATAATAGAAAAAATTATTTTTCACAAAATTCCTTTAACAAAACAAATTAAGAAAAAAAACTGTCAGCTCGAAAATCCCCTACTAGAGGGTGTCGCCTCAGTACCTATTCTCTTGAAGCATTTTCCATATTGGTGCGCAAACATTTTCGACAACCCCCCAATGATGTCGAATATCCCCCCGGAGAAAATAGTCTGGACTCAACACTGTATGTTTCCATATATTCCTAAAGTCACAGAAAAAATTGATAGAATACTGAAGGAGCATCGAAACCCAATGATCAAAGGATCCGATCTACCAAAGACGAAATCGACCCAATTTCATATAATTGTGAACGAGATATTCTTGATAATGAAATATTTGTTGGGACATTATTTGGGCTATTTCCATTATCTATATTGTTGGTATTTACCGACGTTTCGGCAAGCATTCGCCTGCCGTCTACAGGGTGTTGTTGGTCCTGAGAAGGACCTACATTGGTGAAACTAAACGCCCTCTGAAAGTCAGAATCAAAGAGCACCAAAGACTAGCTCAACTAGGAGAAACAGAAAAATCCAGGCTAGCCCAACACGCTTGGAACGAGGACCACAACGTCAAATAGGACGAAGCTTCCATAATATCAAAGGAAGAAGGATGGAGGAGAAGGAAATTGAAAGAAGCAGCTTTCATGGCGATAACTCCCAACCCAATCAGCGCGCCTTCTCTGGAAATGAAGAATATCTGGATGCCCGTACTGAGATCTGAATTAAGGAGGACGAACGCGGCCCAAAGAAGCAATTAGTCCTGACATGAGCCAGTCCTGACGTAGCTTACCCTACTGTACAAACCAACTGCAGAAGAGATAAGTACAGTTGATTTATGACTTCTTCTTCTTCTTCTTGAAGTGAGACTGAGTCTTGTCAATTCTGTCATCAGCCTTCTTGTGACATTGATGTTCATTATTTATTCATGACATTTATGTCCAAGTGTCAGAACAACTCGAATTAAATGAGAATTTCCTACTTCAGTAGACTGTTAGTCAAAGTGGGTTGAGTTCCGGAGTTTACACCTCTGACAGCTCGCGTTTGCATTCCCACAACTCAGTCGGATAGTATGGAGCGCAAAAGTCCAAACGGAACAAGTTTGGCAAAGACCGGTCCTACTCAGGACCAACAACACCCTGATGACGGCAGGCGAATGCTTGCCGAAACGTCGGTAAATACCAACAATATAGATAATAGAAATAGCCCAAGTAATGTCCCAACAATTTCATATAAGCTTGTATTTGCAGAATACCTTCCGACATACGGCAAAGTCTACATTGCTACAACACAACGAAGTATAAATAAGATATATAAGGAAGACGAACGATTCTGTCGACTCATGCAGACAGAAAAATCTGCCCAGCAGGACCTTCTCTAACAGATGGAAACAAAATCATTTCTCAAAGACAGAGGTCATTTCGGAAATCGGAAGTTACTCTCCTACGATGAACATGGAAGCCATTGAGATTTATAAACATAAAAACAACATGAACAGAAGAGAAGAAACTCTCTTGATAAATAGGACATGGTTGCCGGTATAATAAATAACGAAAATCAAGCCAATTCGGAGTGGGAGCGATGAGCCAATCAACATCATGCTTGTGAACCCACTACCTTCTCCCTTCATTAACCGGGGTATAAGTATTACCTCTAGACCGAACACAGCATCACTGTGCTATATAGACAATGGCCAATAAGCCCAGAAGACTCCCTCAAGTCTAATGATTTTCGCTTAGCTCAAAAAATGCACCTTGACGCACAGAAGACATGTACCGAAATTTATGAAGATGTCTAAAATAACCTGAAGACAACAAACCGCAGCTCCGGAGAGAGTCGTTTGATCAGCTACAAACCACAATCGACTCACTACCAAGTGATCAACCTATGATAGTACTTGGAGACTAAGATTTATAAATATGAGGACAACCCGAACAGAAAAATGAAACGCCCTTGATACATGGCATATGATTGCCAGTTTCAGACAAGACTCGAATCAAGCTGATAGGGAGCGGAAGCCGTGGGCCAATCGACATCGCGCACATAAGCTCACGTCCTTTTACCAGATATTAATTAACTGCTTCGGTTTGAACCTAGCATCAGAGCGGTCAGTAGTTCAGAGAACGAGTTATAATCTTACACCAAGAATCCCCTGAAGTAACCTACCGCAGATATAGACTAAACGTTATGTGATATAATTTCTAATAGACCGCTACCAACAATCCCAGAAGACTCTCCCATTGTTTTGGGTTCAATTAATTTTTTCATGAAAATTTTTCAGCTTTTCATTCTGATATGAAGTCCAACAAAGTATTAGAAACGTTGTTAATATAATTGGTTCAGAGGTTTGTGACAAAAGCTGTTAAAAAGCAAAATGACAAAGTGATGTTCCGTTTCCGATATCTGAAAGTCGCACTAAAATAAATATATTTTAGCCTGAGAGATCAATTGCGCAAATTTTCATTATCTCATTTCATTCAGTTTTCCCTAAACAATTAATTGTTAGCCCTGTGTTAATATGAAACGCTTAATAATGTAGAGATTTTCAAGGACTTCATGCTTTTGTTAGCTTTCTCGTTCACTTTCAATTCAACATTTCTTGGGACGTGAATTCAGAAAATATCAAGCGACCCGTGAATTATTACCCACCGAACGTCTCCCACGAATAAACCCCCAATAAAATGATACGATGCCTTGTTAAATATTCATAAACATATCCCCACCGACAACCATTGAAGTCATGACTTGGAGTTGTCGTAATAAAATCGTGAAATAGCCCCTTCAGCTCAGATTTATAAAAGCCAATTCTGTCCCATATTTTTGTTTTATATTTTCCAGCTACGTGGAGCATAAAACTAGTCGTGCAGTAAAACTGTTGTAAGAAGTTTTAAAAATGGATGACCCCGAAATCTCGAAAGAAACGCTCTCCATCGTGGGGAGATTGCTAAAAAATTAAATGGAGCGGAAGAAATTTACAAGATCTCTTCTGTCCATTCCTGATGTCCTAAGAAGATTAATTTGGATGAGTTGGCTTAAGGACAGCATGAACAAGTTTTGTAATAATTCGCTCGGTTCGGCTATCGATTTTCTCATAACCTGGGAAAGTTTATGTTTTAGACTTCAACATTGACAGATCCTAATCGGAGAACTTTTTCAAGAAATTTATGGATACGATCTAGTTATTTTCGCTGAATATCAGGTAAAGGAACATTTCAGCGACAATACTGAACTATCCCATTTTTAGTTTAATTCTTCCAGTGCCGCCGCTATGGCCGGCAAACCGGGCACCCTGCCGGGGCGGCAAATCAACTCTTTCATACTACAATTTTTTTTTCTTTAAAATCGAAGAGCTGCTGTTATCGAGGGTGAAATACAAAAAACGTCAAGACTTTGGCGCGACTTTTTGACCATGCCCGTCCAATTCTGGGATGCAGAAATAAATAATAATAAAAAACCAGGACGCCCTAATTGTTTTTATTTAAAACAAGTTCATTCAATTCTTACTTTCACAATTTAATTTTGCCGGGGCGCCAAAATGTTTGGCGGCAGCCATGAGTTCTTCTTCACTATTTTTCCAACTCTTTCCTCCGAATAAGAATCAGTGAATGGGATAGAGGCCAAGAAAATATGTGACCTATAGTGAATTTACCCATGTACAATATTATGCAATCACATGCAACCACGATCTTCTCATCCACTTAAACAAACACTTGGTGGTGAATGATGCGAAGTCTTCTTGATTGAAAAACCAGAAGAATTCCCATACTTTCCAGAGAATTTATTTCGAAATATCAGAGCTGTGCCAGAGCACTGTGCCTTGTGCTTGTGGAAGCACTCGAAGCTCTTTTGTGCTCCAAAGCCTTCTTTAAAAGTAGTGCTTAGTGCTCAGTATTTGGAGCACTTCATCAAAAGGCTTATTGCTTAGTAATCACCTTAATCCTCCCGAGCACTTCTACAGATTACTAAGCACTAAGCCCTTGTATTATCTTGTCGTAACGCGAATATACAGGGTGTTTCAAAAAAAGGTGACCCCCTCTCTAGGATAGATAGAAAACTGAAAAATAATAGGAGTTTGTCCAATAAAAAATTTTCGTATCGCCATCCGTATTCAAGATACAGGGAGTTGAAAAAGAAAAAAATATACACATTTTTTACAATTTTGCCGAAACTACTGGCAACATTGTAATGGAATTTTATACGAATATGTTTTGGAAGGTGATACGTCTAATGAGTGTGTTTTCATGTCTGACTCTCATAGAGGGCGCTAGTTACTCGGTTCATACCAAGTTGTTTTGAACATAACTTTTTTGATATAAGATTTATTAAGCTAAATTTTGAGCGATCTCAAACATCATTCAATTTTACACCAGAAAGGTACTTCTAATGAAACTCGCTCCTGTGCACTGTTTTCGGAATATTTTGATTTGAAAATTATGAAGCAATAACCGGTGCAGGTATAAAGTATTGATAAAGTAATCAATTATTATCATTTTTAATTATTAAGGACGATGGAGCTCTACGCCACATTGATAGGTGTCGTAATCGGTTGAGTAACCATTTTCCGAATCGATGGATTGGTAGAGGTGCAAAAGCTCCTATTCATTGGCCTCCTCGGTCATACGATTTCAATACCTTAGATTACACAGTTTGGTACCTTGAAAAAAAAATTTATGCAACAGGGGTTAATTAATCTCAAGAATCGAAGGACATAATGCAACGTCAATTCAATGACCTCATGGCCTTTTTTGTAATTTTCTTGTGATTTTTTGTTCAATTAAAACATTCATCATTACTTCATACCAGCATCGATTATTACTTTATAATTTTCGAATCAAAATATTCCAAAAACGGTGCACAGTATCGAGTTTAAAGAGTACCTTTTTGGTGTGAAATTGAATGATGTTTAAAATCGCTAAAATTTAGCTTAATCAAACTGAAATCAAGAAAGTTATTTTCAAAACAGCTTGGTACGAACCGTGTTACTAGCGCCCTCTATGACAGACATCAAAACACATTCATTAGATGTATCAGGTTCCAAAACATATTCGTGTAAAATTTCATTAATTTGTTGCCAGTTAGTTTCGGCAAAATCGTAAAAAATGTGTTTTTTTTCTTTTTCAACTCCCTGTATCTTGAATACGGAGGGCGTTACGAAAATTTTTTACTGGACAAACCTCTATTATTTTTCAGTTTCATATATATCCTGGAGAGGGGGTCGCCTTTTTTTGAAACACCCTGTATGAGATCGAGGCCGACGCCTTGAAACCTAGGATCTTAATTTGATATTCAGTCGAGTGACTAACATCTCTCTTTTGTGTGTGACGAACCTAAGTGCGCAGTTGCAAAGATCTAAAAAGTTTATTGAACGTGCTATGAAATCCTGTTATTTCAAAGCTCATATCTTTTTAGATGAAAGTAATAGAATGGTCAAACTTTTTGCATCATATTACTTTCATTCTCAAGTCTTTACTGAGATGAGAGTTAAGGCTCAGCTTTTGAGAAATTCATAAGAAAAGTAAAATTTTCGACCAAATAATATTTTTTCATATCTCGACGAAAAGTTAACTACATGACAATTTTTTCTAGAGAATAAAGCATTAAAATAAATGGTCCCAGATATTTTGATTGAATCGACTTTACCGTCTTCCCCGACGAACTTCAACCGTCAAGCGAGTTATCTAAGGATTTTACTGACCGGAACCTCCAGATACACTACGACCTTCTTCCGAGCAACCTGGAGAACTTCATGAATCGTCTTCCCCAGATCTACTGAATGCTCCTTTAGGAAACCAATTTGCTTTCCACCTCTGGTGGGTGGTCACCCTCACCTTGAATTTTTAATAGTACCAATCAGGTTTGTGGATATCAAAAATTTTTTCTCCTTCTCTAAATTAGGCGTGCCCGACCATGACTGAATACTCAATTTTGCATTTCAGCAAAGATTTTCCATCTCACGACCCCTTTCTGCTAATTTAGCATTTTCGTGGCGTAAGAACTTGTTTATCGTATCTGGTTAATGGCTTGGAAAATATTTTGATTCCAGAAGGCGGGTAATTAAAACTCCGCTAATTCTTTGAGGTTCGGATGTCTATTCTCAGAATGAGTGGATTGGGCAATTATTAATTTTTCTTGCCTTCAGTTAAAACTGATGAGCAACTAAAAAGTATTTCCTTTCACTGCCAATTCTGATTGCAACATTATATTCATTCTGAAACATTGTAGCTGAGAAATGATTATTTTACATGGTTTTTCACATCGGGAAACCCCTGTATCTTCGGCATCCATCCAAGTGCCAAGCCGAGTTTCGAGCGAAAACAGCATTATTTGAAGCAGTTTCACACAAAAACTTGAATATCGAAAAATAACAAGAATACATCATCAAAAAATTTAGTTATGAGGAAAATACATGCACCCTGTATCATAGTGACGAAGAGGTTGGAAACCCTTCTTCAAAAACAAATTCTGTTCGAAATAGTCTGAATCACCCTGTATAATGCTGTGGCGACTTTCATCAGGTATCTTCTGTTGAATAAAATTAGGACAACTTGGGCCAGCCTGATCGTAGTCACATTGATCTAAAACTGGTTATCGTTTATACACTTTTTTTAAATTATATGTATATATCAATGTATAGAAAAATGTTTTTTTTTTTTTTTTTTTACCACAGACAAGTGCTTGGCACTTTTGTGGTCTTAAATGTTTGTTAACGAAAATTCTTCAATCAATTTATATTTCGTATTTGTATTTAAACATGTTAATAAACATATTATTATTATTATTATTATTATTATTGTCTCCCATATAGTGGGTTTCACAAAACTTTGATTGCTCTATCAAGCACTGTCAAATAGATTGGGCCGAGATTCATTACAATTTCAATTGATTCGAATTCACGTTTTTTGATCGCACAAAACCCACCTTTAGCCTTCTTTTGTAATCATTTTTTCAACTGTTCCAAACATCGTCTTACCTCCGATGCACGAATTACTTTATTGTATTATTTCTGAATTAAACAAGGAAATTTATAGAATCAAGTAGTTGTTGTTTACTCAGAATACCAGTATATAATATGTAAAAAATAATGAAAATCGTTTCTTCCCATTAACAGGTGAAGTAAAAAAAAATTCTAATGCAAATAAAGTAGCGGCCTTGTGATAAAGAATCTGTCCACTTAAACATCAAACCATTAACTGCTGCGACAAATGGCTTCCCCTTTCCTCAGTACCACCTCCATCGCCTTATATGTTACAAAATGTATAAATTTCAAGGATGCTTCTTGATGTGAACTTTGGGCTTGAGTCAGCTTACACAATGCTCCCTCAGCTGATTTGAAGATTTTTCGATGCCATTTTTCGTGCTCATTTTCAGAATATGGGTAGAAAACCTAACAACTTTAAAGAGAATAAAATAGAGGTACTTCAATAATGTATGTTAATCCAAGAAATTGAAGTCAAATATACCTAAGGCGCGATGCGATAAGCGAAGCAACAACCCAATTCTTATTCTATACCGATTACTCATAATCATGCAAACGTAATGACAGTAACTAACCTAGTGCACACTGCAGTGATGGCGATACTACACTGAAAAGCGAATTAAATGCATAGTATCCTTCGACACGTCCGATTTATCTTGTCGGGTAGCGAGAAGACATTCGATCCACTATTCATTTCATGAAATATAGGCTATCGCATCGCTTATCTTATCGCGCCAGTACGCACCGGGCCTAACTGAAAACTCATTCAGATATTTCACTATATGTATTATGATAGCTCAGTTGTGCGAAATGAAACATTTCGAAATAGAACACGTCAAATTAATTCTGCTTTCTTAGTATTCTTTCAAAAAAAAAGTTAATTAACAAAGCATAATTGAAGCTATGAATTATAACATTTTCAGAATAGCACAAAATTTCGATAGCCGTCCAAGAATATACACAAACGCAACACTAGCTACGAGTAACTAAGTGAATTTGGAACCAGGGCTCTAGTCCAATTCATGGAATCTCAACTCAATCTATCGTTTCATACTTTGAGGTACTAGAATTCCAAATATCTCCCCAAGTAAAGAAGGGCGTTTCCAAATAAAGTGATCCGATCTCTAGGATAGATAGAAAACTGAAAAATAATCGAAAAATGTTTGTTTAGTAACAAATTTTCACAACGCCATCCGTATTCAGGATGAAGGGCGTTGAAAAAAAATTATACACGTACACATAAATTTGGTTTGCTTTCTGAATCTCATAGAAGGCGCTAGTTACACGGTTCATACCAAGTTGTATTGACCATAACTTTTTTAATATCAGATTCATTAAGCACAATTGAACCTAAACATAATTTAATTTTTGAAACAGATTAATTCAAAATAGTAGGCCTTGTTTGGCCTCATCAGTATCCCATACATCTCAGGGACAAAATCTTCATGAAAAACTTCGATATTTGAAGCAATTGGCTGTGAAGTACTGATAGTACGAGAGCTAGTGAACCTTTTGAGTAACGGTTTGCCTGTAAGGCTAGAAATTTTTATAGTAATAGTTCCTAGCATGCTGAGGACGGAAATCATCGCCTGGCACCCCTCACCCCTGCACGTCATCAAGATCTATATCTTTGACAGTGATAAAAAAATAAAAAAAATAAACTTGTTCCTGTAAGCTTGAAACTTTCATACGATTTTGTTCGTTCATTGTGAAGTTCAAGAAAAAATTGACAGGCGATTTCGACTAGCACAAGTACCTGCCAGGCGTCTCGAAAAGGGTGTAAAATACGAACAAAAATGAACTTTTTTATGTAAGGCTGAAATTTATATATGTGTTCGTCTGAGGGAATGAAAAAATGAGTTTTATTATTAATCTTCAGCATCATCTGATATGTTATCATTAATTTTTCATAATATAGTACAGTCGTTTCAAGCGTAGTACACTGTGTCTTAAATTGGTTGAGACTGAATTATATCTCAGCTATTATTGAAAATAGAGTCGTGCGGTTTTCGAGACCCTGTGTCACTTTTTTGTAAAACTTTTAAATCCACAAACAGAAATATTCCATCTTCTTTTGTTTCTGGAATACAGTGCGAAAATGATAATGTTCACTTTTTGAAGATGTTATTATTTCTCGGGCTCTGCATAAGGAAGAAAAAAAATTAAAACTTCTTTTAATGATATTTTTACGAAGAAGTCAGTGGCGTAGCTACACATTTTTTCAAAGCATTGTTTTTGAGATTGAATTGGAACGAAATGAAATTTTTCATATGGAACACCATGTTTATTTAAACGTCAAACTTTATCACGACCTATGCTTCAATAAATTTCAGTGAAAAAAATATCCCACGCATTTAATCAATATTCACAAGCATTTAATCATTACTTTTTCAAAAAGCTATGTGATCTAAACCCATTTATTTTATCCTATTTTGAACATAATTTCAAAATATCAACTGAAAAATGGTTTTTTGATGCATGTAAGGAAAAATTCATGTCTTACTTTAAAAAAAACAAACAGAAATACAGTAGGCGCTTGATGCCGGATTATCGGAAATGCCGGATTATCGAATTTGTACAGGAAAAAAAAGCTAACTTCATATGATTTTCACTACTATCCAACTTTCGCAAAATAAGACCGCTATTTTGTCAAGGGACGCTATGAAACAAGAGAAAACAAATACGTGACATCACTGTCGAGGTTAGGTCCGGACTGCGGAGCGGGAAAAACTACTCTCGGTGATCCGGCGTTCAGCTGTATAAAATGCCGGATTATAGAGCAGGTTACCTGGGTCCCAAAGTACCGGACTACCGAGCGTACCGGATTATCGAGCGACGACTGTATACATTTTTCGGATGATAGACGCTCAAATTTATTAAAGGTAAGGTTGTGATACATCGATGTATTCAGAAAAAAATGAGAAGATTTCACGTTAAAAAATACGAGGTGTTCCATTTGAAATATTTCAAGTTTGAGCTATATCTCAAAAACATATATTAGATAAAAATTTTAAGCTACGCCACTGACTTCTACGTAAAAACATTATTATAAACATTTTCATACTTTTTTTTTCTCATACAGGGCCCGAGAAATAATAACATCTTCAAAAAGTGAACATTTTCATTTTCGCACTGTATTCCAGAAACAAAAGAAGATGGAATATTTCTGTTTGTGGATTTAAAAGTTTCACAAAAAAGTGACACAGGGTCTCGAAAACCGCACGACTCTATTTTCAATAATAGCTGAGATATAATTCAGTCTCAACCAATTTAAGACACAGTGTACTACGCTTGAAACGACTGTACTATATGATGAAAAATTAATGATAACATATCAGATGATGATGAAGATTAATAATAAAACTTATTTTTTCATTCCCTCAGACGAACACATATATAAATTTCAGCCTTACATAAAAAAGTTCATTTTTGTTCGTATTTTACACCCTTTTCGAGTCACCTGGCAGGTACTTGTGCTCGTCGAAATCGCCTGTCAATTTTTTTTTGAACTTCACAATGAACGAACAAAATCGTATGAAAGTTTCAAGCTTACAGGAACAAGTTTTTTTTTTTTATTTTTTTAACACTTTCAAAGATATAGATCTTGATGACGTGCAGGGGTGAGGGGTGCCAGGCGATGATTTCCGTCCTCAGCATGCTAGGAACTATCGCTATAAAAATTTCTAGCCTTACAGACAAACCGTTAGTCAAAAGGTTCACTAGCTCTTGGACTATGAGTGAAATACTACAGTGACATCCAATTGCGTCAAAATGAACTGTCACATCTCCAATCAAATGCTTGAAAAGAAATCGGTACTTCCTCTTTCATTGAATGAGATTTTAGCAGTGGCTCTATTCAGGGCCCTCTTGGTAGTTTCTCAAAGTGATGAAAAAAGAATTGGGCTTTTCAATTTAATTTATTATCGATTGATAACATGGTGTTTTGTGCAAACTTTTCGTCGTCCTCACTTGAATAAATTATTGAAATCATCGATATTTGATTGTCAAACATCGATAATCATCGAAAATCAATGATAATCGATCACCTATATTCCTAAGGAAAAACCACATTAAATACTTTGCATTTTTATATTTTCTCACCTTTTAAACCTTCCCTGGAATTCCACGAGTAAGTGAAGACTAAAATTAGCCAAAGTGGTCCAACCGTTTTCAGGTTTTAGCGTACTTAACTGACAGCAATTCATTTTTATAGATACAGATAAGAGTCAAGACCAAAATCTATAGGACTCAATGAACATCATATACATGAAAACATATGCAGTGAAAAACTATCTAACAGAATGGAATTGAAGAGGTCTGAATTGTTCTTGAAAGAATTCACATCGCATATCGGGCGCCAGGAGTCCTAGGCCGGAGCCAAGTCTTCGTGAGAAAAATTAGAAGGGGCCTATTCATTTTCACGAAGGTTAAACTTCGAAAGAAGTAGTTAGATATTCGTGTAGATGAAACTCCATTCAGTGAGTGAAAAAAATTCATTGTTTCTTAGTTTTTTGGAGTAACAATGGTGGATCACCACGTACGTCCTTTATGGTGATGTCCATCTCTTCCTCTCTTACCTTGTCCCCAGTTCATCCCGTTAACTCTTCAACTGATCTCTCTGAAGTGGAGTTATATCATCCGAAAT
This sequence comes from Hippodamia convergens, assembly GCA_038502775.1. Lineage (NCBI taxonomy): Eukaryota > Metazoa > Arthropoda > Insecta > Coleoptera > Coccinellidae > Hippodamia > Hippodamia convergens. Next base: position 27,097,009 of record CM076610.1, read on the forward strand.
CCTCATCTTGCTGAAAACACGTTGCCCCACCAATTTTTTTCTATTTCTGAGGATCTTTGTGACAACTTATGGGTCGTGTGGTGCTATGTTCCAAGAAATTCGAAGAGTCACGCGACACTGAATCGACGCATCGACCAACAATGGAGAAATATCATGTTGAAAAAAAAATGAAAATAAAAACAAGAACAAAGGTGTCTCACAGCTTCACTCTCACGGGTCTTCATGAGAAACTTTCAAATAAACGTGGGCAGGAGACCGCGGACTAGAAGGAAAAAGGTCAATTTGGCGAAGAAACAGGGAGAAATTGATTTGCTATATATAAGCAGTTTTCGTTTATAGTGATAGATTTCCTGATTGTCAAGAATCATGAAAAATTTGATAATAAATGGACTGATTTTATAATATATATTATGTGGGTATCATTCTGTTCTTCTGTATTCGTTCGAACAAATGGTCGAAGCATGTTTGCCAGTCTAATTGAGGTATCTCCAGAACCTGCATTCTGAACGCATCTACCCCTTCTTCAGGTGTTGAACATCAGTTTATTTATTACGTACGGGAATAAAAACAAGTCATTCGAAGCCCTCCAGGAATAATACGGTGGATGACCCACCTCATCGACCTTCAAAGTGGTGAAAAACTACAGTTCTTTGAGCTCGCATTGTAGTTTTCCTCTTTTCTTGGAAGAAAACTGGCGAACGAATGGTTGTGAACCACTCACAACTGACTGTTTTTATTCTTTAATCGGTTGTGAATTGCCAGATTTTCCGGAAAAAGCAGGCGATAATTTGCATAGAAGTTCTTCTCTAATATTTCGAATTAGGAGAAAAAATTTTTTTACTGTTCTGAACTTCATTATCTATTAGAAAATTTGTATTAAAAGCAAAAAGAAGAATATAACATACGAAAAGCCTCTTACGGAAAAATCATCTTCAATAACACAATTTGAGTCAAAGACACTAAAAACGAAAAATACTCCCTGAATACAGTCCCAACGGGTTTCGAATTCAAATACTCTCTCTCTATAATGGGAATATAAATGAAAAGATTAAAATGTATTTCCCTCTTCTCAGAAAAAAATATCTTGATTGCAGAATGGACAATAATAATTATTGAAATATAAGAGTAGCTGCACTTGCCCCTTGAAAAACTCCGCATCAAAAATACCGCTTAATAAAAACAACCGTCCATGAAACGAACATCTGGTAAGGATTGAGAAGAATTCCGATAAGCATGGGTACTTTTATTAATTTACAACTTCCCAGGGCGCGCGCGTTGGGCGCTTCTGGGCTAAACAAAAATCATGGAATTCATCCTCAACGGAAACTTTTCATGATTTTTGTTCATCCAAAAGATGCTCTACGCCCTCAGGAAGTTATCAATTCATTAAATACATCTGCCGATTACATAATAAGTCCTTTGGAAACCGGAAAATTGTTGTGCATCCAACACTTCTTTCTCGCTCTTAGGATCAGATAAATTAATTTGAGGGTGTCGGGCGAAAAACGACATCAAAATCTCATGGGGGGGGGGGGGCGTCACGGCCCCCCCCCTGCGGACGCCCATGTATACCGCATCAGAAGAAGACAATGAGAAGACGCAGTCTATCGTCTCAGTTAGATCCAAAACAAAATACTTTATAAAAACTAAAGAATACGCTTCAATAACCAAATCGAAATAGAAAGTAAAAAATACTTTCCAATTACTTATAGTTTGTGCCACAAAAATTTGCAATAAAAAATCAGAAATGATAAATTGAAGATAGAAAATAAAAGTTGTACTTTTTACAAAATAAATCAAATTAAGGTGAAAAAGTTTTTTGTTGATTGAAGCAAATCCGAAAAGTTGATTCTCACGCTTCATTTACCATAATCTGATTTATTTCGTAAAAAGCACAACACGACGGTAATAGGTCGAGTAGCTTTGTTGAAAAGGTAAATTCTCGACCTATTATCTCTATTCAAAAATAATTGCTTTAACTGCTAGCGGCTAGAGGGGTAGTGATATCGAATTCATTTGTTGACCCGTTCGAGAGTTCTTTTCCACCTCAAAGATCCAAATTCGGCGTGTGAAAGTTATTGTATGTATAATAGAAAAGCAATGAAAAAAAAATACACCCATGCAGGAACTTGAATTGTCTTTTCAACAACGGGCTGCTCGACCCCTTTTCCCTATTCAAAAATGAGAGCTGTTATTATAGTTCCCATCTTGTTTACACTGAAAATTTGTGAAGATCTATACCTTTTTAATAAACCTATAAACCAAATTAATAAAAGACCGTTGTGTTTTTACATTTTGACACAACGTGTACTGCTCCCGGTTGCATTACAATATTGAAATATATATTCACGATACGATGCAAGTGTAAATAGGACCTCTCATATATTTGGTTCTCATGCACTCTCTTTTTACGAATGTTATTCATTATTTTCCATCGTGGGCGACTTCATGGTAAGATAACAGAAAATTATAAAACTGGGAAAAAACAAAGCGAAGCAAAATTCACATCAAGAGATCTGAATGGAATCCATTATCAAATGCTGCGGACCTTTATCTCACAATATATTATTTCATTCCAGAACCGAATGCTCTAATCGTTTTATTGGCTTAATTATCGCTGCGCCGCCACTGCAAGATTAACGAAACGGGAGCGGAACTTACGAGCATTGAAATCCCTTCGTCTGTGAAGATTAAGAAATAACGGGTGCGCCATATCGCCTTTTCCTTTATTGAAAATTGTCGCGATGAAGAGCTTGATAATGATGAAACTTCGCTGTCTGACGTAACATCGTTTTTCTCTGACGCCTGGAAATCCACTGGCGTGCGAGGATAATGATTGACTTTTCTTGTATTACTGTGAGATGCTACGGTTGCAAGAGGGTGACGAGTTAAATCCTGAGGGGATATTTCTGTGGGATACTACAAAATTACAGTTGACTACAGAATAAAATAAAGCGTTGCTGATTGGTATCGTCCATGTTTGTGGTCAGTTTCCCAATGATTAAGTAGTAAATCTCCTTAATTAAAAGAGATAGAAAGAAGTTATATACATGTTCCAGTTTCTGTACTACATCGTGATTTTGGAATTTGGCCAATTATTATAATTTGCTTTACTTCGCTATACACTCTCGAAATGAAAACATTTTCAGGGCAGTTTTTTCCAGCGCTATCGAAATTTTAGTCTCGTTTCAAATTTCAGATCAATTGCAAAAAACTTTTTTTTTTCAAATGGAAACCATAGTGTACTATAATATGTTTTGATAAACCCTTCTTGGACAATTTCAAAAACGTATATTATGATATACATATAGGTACCGTAGGTATCGAAAATTCCTAAAGAAAAGGGGATATACATGACAAATACCAAGTGGTCCGGACGCGGATATCATTTTTAGGGGGTACATGGAAATATTCAAAAAATTTTGTGGTTTGTGACGTGCATAAAGTAGTCGAGGAGTAAATTTGAAATGATTTCTAAAATACCTGCTATTAGAAAACAAAGATATATGTAGACCAAAGTTATAGTTTTTGTCAATTTCTGGCCCTTTTTCATCAAAAAAACATATATACGGTATTTAGTGTCATTTGTTGTAAAATTAAACTATACTTTATGTAGATATATGCGCGAACTGTGAATTATTGTCAATTGAGTATGACTCAACTATTAAGAACGTGAACACCAAAGAACAGGTTGATACATTCGAAAAATAGAAATATTTTTGAAACAATTGAGTATCTCAACAATAAAGAGAATCTCTCAAGATGGATTGTTTGTGGCTTTCGCGGCCATCATTCAATGTCGCTTCTTTTTCGAGCATTTCGCGGCCGTCGACGTGGATTAATTCTCGACGTTTCGCCAGTTCGAGTGTCTGGCATCAAGAGTTATACTTTCAGGAGATGTTCTCGCTGAATTGAACTTCCTGATTGTAAGTCCTCATTCAGGGTGTCCAGAAAGGGTAGGGGGTATTTGTATCTGAGCTGACCAAGAACGAAGAGGTTTAGAGGGTTTGTATAAGCATAGGGTTACTTTACTATTTGAAGATTTTTCAACGATGGAAGTGTACCTGGAGAACAGTCGCGCTTTTTGCATACGCGCCCATTATCACAAAGGTAATTCCATAGTAACGGCTGAGCGTTTACATCGTGGAGAATTTAAACTGTCACATCTGGTCCATCGAAAATCCAAGTCTGTCATGTCTAGTGCAGGCATGGTTGGCCTACATTTTTTTTAAATTGACGTGGCGAGCACTTACATTGAACGGTGTTGCGATATGTTCAGAAACTTTTTGGTTCCAGAGCTGCAAGAGTTTGAGGGTTTTAAAGCAGAAGCATGGTTTCAACACGATTGTGTCACGTGCCACAACTCCAACCAATCACTTGAGCTTGTCAATAATATTTTCCCGGGAAAATTGATTTCTCGTCATGGCACTATCAGCTGGCCCCCGAGGAGTCCCCAAACTAACACTCCTTGGCTAATTTTCATGTTCGATTAGAAGAGTGCCAGCAGGGTTAACATTTGGACAACATAATCTTGTATGAATTTTAATAAAGATGAACTTTTTTTCTGATTTTTCGTTTTGTTTTCATTAAATACACAAATACCCCACACCATTTTTGGACACCCTGTATAACCTCGGTCGGGCGGCGTGGAAGTGGCTAACCTCTCTCGTTCGGTCCCAAATACGTACCGGTGTTCATTCTCCTCACGAACCCAGTTTATATTGTAGGGAAGTGGTTTGGCATTTTTGACTAATGTCACCCATATCCTGTTGATTTTTCAAGTTTCTTCTGATCTATAGAAATGCGTTTTGTGTTCATAAATTTCAATTTCTTCCCTGTAAAGCCTAGGGTAGTATACGGTGGTGGTATACAACACTTGGGTTTGGTCGAATTCTTTTGTATGATTTGTGTTTCTCCAGAACTGAGCTTGTTTTCTTTTAATGTATCTAACAAGGAAAATTGAATTGCTTAGTTCCTTTTGAAGAACGAGAGTTCGCGTCGGGGAAACCGGAAGAGTGACGACTATAAGAAAATTGGTTTCAATCTTGGATCATTCAATCATAGTGTGGATAAGTGGGAAAAAAAAGCAGGATTAAAAAAAAAGAAAAACATAGATTCATCCGGTATAGGATGCTTATATAAGAATTATTATAATTCTAACACGATTTGATATATTATTCAATTAATTTCATACGAATGACAAATTCATGTTAATTCACAATTCGTTTCTATAGTAACCTTGTATGTAGTGTTCGGTGCATAGCGACATAATATACGTATATCATAATTCAGTTTATCTGTATATAAAAAAATGAATTGCTATGCGTTAAGTATGCAAAAACTTGAAAACGGCTGGATCAATTTGGCTAATTTTGCTCTTGACTTATTCGTAGAATTCCAGGAAAGGTTTAAGAGGGAGAAAATATCAAAAAGCAAAGTATTTAACAGGGTTTTTCTTTAGAAATATAGGTGATCCATCATCATTGATTTTCGATGTTGGACAATTAAAAATCGAAGTTTTATAATTGATTTTGCATTATTCATAACATCGTTACGTCTATTTCTCGATATCAATAATTTCTTCAAGTGACGACGACACAAAGTTTGCTCAAAACACTAATGTTTATCAATTAATAATAAAAACACGTGTGGCACTCGAGCACTGCAGCGGTCAAGCTCTTGCATAGCATCTATTTATTAAAAATAAGAAGATAATATTGTTGATTTAAAATATTTATTTATCTTACAATACATGTGAGTTATTCAGGAATGTTTATCATTGAAACTAAAGGTTTATGGTAACTGAAATAAGAAACATAAGTTTGAGACGTAATGTCTTCTAAATATCTGGAAAATACCGCGTCAATAGTGGTCCTATGTTTTGTTGTGGATTCTTGTGGATCATTTCTAATTTTTAAATTCAATTTTTCCGAAAGAAAAGTTGTCAATCGCTCTGATTTTTTATCAGCGAAGTTAATGTTGAAATCGCCAGCCAAGAGAAGTGGAATTTATTACCAAATTTTCGACCCTTCTTCAGAGTACTCCAGTAGAGTGCGATGAATACCTACCTAGTCCAATTTTGGATTTGGAGAAATGTAAATTTTAAGGAGCGATTCCACCGGAGTGCTGCACTGTGCGGCACTGTTGCGCACAGTGTGCCGCACAAATGTTCGTTGCGGTGTACTCGTCCAAGAAAACAACAACAAAAGTGCGCGAACTCTGTTGAAAAGTTCGCGGGTACAGTTGCATACTTTTGTGCGCGCACAGTTTCTAGTTTCTACCGGTGGACTCGGGTCGACGCACACACACATGTTTCAGCGAACTCATTCTTGCTTCCGCTACGCTAGCGGAAACATCTATTTGTTCGCGCTAACATGGACATGGGCGCCCGCAGGGGGAGGCCAGGAGGGGCCATAGCCCCCCAGAGATTTTGATCAGCCTATTATTTTTGGGCAAAACGAAACACTGATATCGCCTGCGCCTCATAAAATTTTTATTTTGCCCCCCCTGAAAAAAAAATCTGCGGGTGCCCATGAACATGGAGTGAAGTAACTGGAAAATAATCGAATTTATCGAAGAAATTGAATTTTATACCTTCTGTGGGATTGTAATCACGGAGATTACAAGAACAGAAATAAAAAATACGTCGCAACTGAGGAGTTGGCGAAAAAATTTAATTGTGACTCGACCGATATTTTGCGGATGTCATATGTATCAACATATGTAATGACTGAGGATTCAATAAATCAGTACCATCTGAGAGCTCGTTGATTTAAGACCGCTAACACAAATATTATATGGCGCAGTCGTAAAAGTTGAAAAATGGATAAAAGTGCAAGGCCTCCATCCGAGTTAGAATTAAATGGTGATAATGCCGCTGAATGGAAATTTTTCATCCAAAAATTCGAGATATACATGAAAGCAACTAAAGCGGAAGAAGAGAGCGAAGAATACAAAGCTGCTGTGTTACTCAATTGCATAGGAGACAAGGCCCTGAAGATATATAATACGTTCGAATTTGAAGAGTCCAAGAAGACCCAGAAATTAGCAAGTATAGTGAAAAAATTTGAATCCCATTTCGTTCCAGCCATAAATGTGACATATGAAAGGTACCTATTTTTCACAAGAGAAATGAAGGTAAATGAATCTGTGGATGAATATGTAACCCAATTAAAACATCTTAGTTTAAATTGTGAATTCGACAAATTGAACGATTCATTGATAAAAGACAGACTGATATTGGGAGTTAAGGAAAAAAACGTAAAGGACAGATTACTCCGGACAAAAAACTTGGATCTGATAAAGGCGATCGAAATCTGCAAATCTGCCGAAGTAACGAATAAACAAATGGAAGTTTATGTGACAATGAGAATTATTTAGAAAAATACAAGGATGTTTTCGATGGAATTGGGTGACTGCCAGGCCAATACAGAATTAAAATTGATACAAAGGTCAAGCCATCTCTACACGCTGCCAGACGATTTCCTCAAGCAATTTTGGTAAAATTGAAAAATAAATTAGATAAGTTAGAAAAAACAATTATAATTGTTAAAGAGTTTGAGCCAACAGAATGGGTAAATTCTCTAGTTATAGTGGATAAACCTAATGGGGATTTTCGAATTTGTATTGACCCCACCGATCTAAATAAGGCAATTAAACGTGAATATTTTTCAGTTCCGCCATATACTGATATCATTAGCTGTTTAAAAGATGCAAAAGTTTTTTCTGTTCTAGATGCAAATAATGGCTTCTGGAACATAGCGTTAGACGAGTATAGTTCAAAGCTTTGTACTTTTAATACTCCATTCGGACGATATAGATTTAAAAGATTGCCATTCGGGTTGAAATGTAGCAGTGAAGTATTTCAGAGAAAAATTATGCAGTGCTTTGAGGGTATCGAAGGCGTTCACATTTATGTAGATGACATTTTAGTCTGGGGAAGTTCTAAAGATGATAAAAGATTGTTGCAAGTATTAGAAAGAGCGCGTAAATGTAATATGAAATTCAATTCTAGTAAATGTAGATTTTCATTAAATGAAGTAGATTATATAGGTCATAAAATATCAAGTGAAGGTATGAAACCAGATAATGCAAAAATAAGTGCTATAGAAAATTATCCAGAACCTACTAACATCAAAGAATTACAGAGTTTTTTAGGCATAGTCAATTATTTACACAAATTTATACCGAATGTTTCTGAATTAACCGCTCCTTTAAGGGAATTATTGAAAAAAGACATTTTGTTTCAATGGGGTTATGAACAAAAAAATGCATTCAATCAATTAAAACAAATATTGATCAAAGAACCTGTGCTTAGTTTTTACGATCCTTCAAAAACCTTGGTTTTATAAGTAGATGCATGTAAAGACGGTTTAGGGGCAGCTCTGTTACAGGAAGGAAAACCTATCGCGTACGCGTCAAGATCACTCAATAATACTCAAAAATCTTACGCCCAAATAGAAAAGGAAATGTTAGCTATCGTATATGGAGTCAAAAAATTCCACCAGTATGTATATGGTAGAGAAATAATTGTAGAAATAAGCCTCTCATTCATATATTTAAAACACCTTTGATTGATTGCCCGATGCGGTTACAAAGAATGCTTCTGGATTTACAAGTCTATAATTTGAAAGTCACGTATAAGCCAGGAAAAGAAATGTATATTTCGGATGCTTTGAGCAGAATAAAAATGCCATATGATAGTGCCAAGATTTTCGATAACGAGTATGAAGCTCAAGTAAATTATTTAAAAAAGTATTTTCCTATTACCGAAACTCGGTTGAAACAATTCGAAAAAGAAACAGAGAACTTAAAATCGTATCAAACTATATAAAACAAGGATGGCCAGACTCGCGATCAAAGTGTGTGTCAAATTCAAAGTTATATTTCAATGTTAGAGCAGAATTAGTTATTATAGATAATCTAGTTTATAAAGGAAATTGTTTGGTAGTACCTAGATCTTTCAGAAAAGACATGTTAGAGTTAATTCATTGAGTCACATGGGTATTACGATTCCACCAAAATCGTGTGCGGCACAATTGTTCACGAACATTTTGTGCAGTACTTCAGCTGTGCGCGTACAAGATGTTAACATATTTAGCGACCGTTTCCACCGACAGAGCTGTGCGTTACTTTTGTACGCGCACAGTGCAACACACAGTGTGCACGAACAGGATCTCATTGTTCTCTCTCAGTGTTTCGCTTTCCTTCAACCGTTGAATATGGAGGATCAAGAAAACGTGGTGCTTTGTGCTGCAGCGTGTGTAAGGGTATACACTTTGCTTGAAAAAAAAATGAGAAAGGAACATAGATGTTTCATTTTTGCAACATCGTAATGAAGAGATGAATCGATTTGTGGAATGATGATGAAAATAGACCCATTGAGTAGATTTTAAAATTTCACTCGAATATCGTGCGAACAGCTTGAGTTCCTGATTGATGCTGTTTGTCCTTTGATTGCTAAACGGGATACAAACTACTTTCTTTTCTATACTGAGCCAAAATAATCTTCTACTTCCGCAAAATCTCGGTCGAGTCACAATTAAATTTTTTTGCCAACTCCTCAGTTGCGTCGTGTTTTTTATTTCTGTTCTTGTAATCTCCGTGATTACAATCCCACAGAACGGTATAAAGTTCAATTTCTTCGATAAATTCTGTTATTTTCCAGTTATTTCACTCCATGTTAGCGCGAACAAATAGATGTTTTCGCTAGCGTAGCGGAAGCAAGAATAAGTTCGCTGAAACATGTGTGTGTGCGTCGACCCGAGTCCACCGGTAGAAACTGTGCGCGCACATATGTATGCAACTGTACCCGCGAACTTTCCAACAGAGTTCGCGCAATTTTGTTGCTGTTCTCTTGGACGAGTACACCGCAACGAACATTTGTGCGGCACACTGTGCGCAACAGTGCCGCACAGTGCAGCACTCCGGTGGAATCGCTCCTTTCTCTTGGACGAGTACACCGCAACGAACATTTGTGCGGCACACTGTGCGCAACAGTGCCGCACAGTGCAGCACTCCGGTTGAATCGCTCCTCAAGGTGTTAGCCGTGCTGCTACCAAAGTGTGTCCCATACGGCTCACATCTTCTGCGACACAGAGGCGCGCTATCCTTGCGATAAAGGGATAACTATGGCTATCTATGTCTAATCAGAGTGCCTCGGAAACCTCGTTGGGCAGTCGAGGTGAAAAAGCCCCTACAGTATGCTGCGGTGCTGGGCCTACTGCGTACGAGCTGCAGCAACTCGGTAGTGATGGCGGTGCGGGTGGCGCCATACGCCGTAGAGCTAGTTTCGAGAATACCAAAACAAACACGGAGACGGTGGAAAAAACTCCCCGGTTTCTGGTTGTGAAAGAAATTGATGGAAGCGATTTCTCTAATGTCAGTCTATTTGTTTTTAACAAAAGTATGTATGTTCTCATAGGTAAATGTAACACTTTAAAAAAGATAAAGGAGGGTCTACTTGCCGAGACAGGAAGTGACTCACAAACAAAACGACTGCTGAACGTCACTAGGTTTATAGATTGTCCTGTCACAGTTAACCCCCACATAACACTTAATACAAGCAGGGGTGTGATATTCTGCCGCGATCTACTAAACTGCTCCGAAAGGGAAATACTGGAAGAATTGAAAAGTGTAGACAATCAAAACTGAAAAAGAAGGCCTATTATAGGACACCCCCAACCATATCCTCACATTCAATAAACCACAACTACCAACTAAAATATATGTAGAAAAGTCCGACCCTATATACCACTCCCTCTACAATGTTTCAGGTGTCAATGTTACGAACACATGACTTCAACATGCAACTTGCGTATGCAGAAAACCAACTCACATGGGGCAAAAATGCGATTCCCCACCATTGTGTGTAAATTGTAACGGCAATCATTCTACAAGACATAGGGGATGTCCTATCTACAAACAAGAACAGGCCATGAAGAGACTGAGAACTCTCGAGCATATTAGTTACGGAGATGCTAAAAAGAAAATTGTAATTAAGACACCCCAACCTAATACCACCTATGCTCAAGCATAGGTGGATGACATTATAAACCAGCTTAGCCTTATTCTTGAAACGATAGTACGAAAATGCATTAGTGAACTGATCACGAAGGACACACCATTTATATCAATGGATCCACCACCACCACCATCAAAGACTTCTGAAGGTGTTTCTACAAGATCAAGAGCATGATCAGAAGCTTCAATAAGCTCGAAGAGAAAAGCGAAAACACCCGCGGATGAATCAGACCAATCAGAAGAAAGTGCTGAATCCGCAGATTTTAGAGAAAGGAACGTTAAACGGTTCACAAAGAAAGGCGAAGCCAGAACGATGCAGTACAAATCAGAACCAGAAGAACACCAACCCGAGCAAAATATTGACTGCCCTCCCCAACAACAGGATATCCCCGAAAAACCTCCTTTCCCAACTCAAAACAAATCCATATAATACAAAAACATAATGGAAAATATTATCCAATGGAGCTGCAATGGATCTTGATCCGAGAGACAAAGCCACTCTTCGTTGCTCTGCAGGAAAGTCATTTCAAACCTGGCGAAAACTTCCATCTTCTCACAAGAGATCCCTTTGAATACAATATTGTAAGCAGTTGCGGTGCAGATGCATATCCCACACATGACCATATGCAATGTTTACCTACCAAATGCACAATGGTTGGAGAATGACCTCAACAGCCATGTGGACAACTATTACTACCTTTCTTAATTTTAGGTGATTTCAACGCCCATTCCCCTAGCTGGGGATCTACTTATCTAGACGTGAGAGGTCGAAGAGTAGAAAATGTTGTGAACGACAAAAATCTGTGTATAATCAACACAGGCAGTATCACTCATTTCTGTGCAAGAACAAACAACTTTTCTTGGATAGATATCTCCTTTCGCTCCCCAACTCTCACAGCAAAGCTGACCTGGAAAACGGTAGAAGACCTCCACTTCAGTGACCACTTTCCCATAAAGATTATAGTTGAGCAAACGGGAAATTCACCAACACTCAATGAACGGTGGAAATGCAAAGTGGCAAACCGGGAAAAATACTCAGATACATTTTGCCTCAACGAATTGCCGCATGACATAGATATAATAATACCATAATCTCGGACCCTGATGAAATATGTGAAGTATTTGCCGTTCACTTCCAGGCAGTGAGTAGCTCTAACAATTACGATCAGAGATTTCTAAATTTCAAAACCCAGGCAGAAAGGGTGAACTTAGACTTCACTGAAGACGATGACAATCATTATAATGTCGAATTGAGCGAGATAGATTTTAACAACACCCTGAATGGTTGCAATGATTCTGCTCCTGGCAAAGATACGATCACATATAGTATGATAAAAACATACCCACAGAAGTCAAAATTAAACTATTAGACCTATACAACCCTATTTGGACTACAGGAAAGTTCCCAGAAGCCTTTAAGGAGGCTATTATAATACCCATAGCGAAAGAAGGTAAAGACCCCAAAAATCCTGTCTGCTATCGACCGATATCCCTCATATGTTGCTTGGGAAAAGTCTTTGAGAAGATGGTGAACACTCGGCTCACCTGGGTGCTAGAATCTGAAAACTTCTACCAAAGGAACAGCTAGGATGCCGTTGAAATCGCTTATGCATCGATGCACTGATTGGTTTGGAAAACCATATACAATGTGCATTTCGTAACCGCGAACACGCTATTGTGACCTGAACAAAGCTGAAGATTGCCTTTGCTTTTGGTGAGCTTTTTGAAACATAAAACCTTCAGAACAAGATATCTTGGCAAACAATCAACTTCTCGAATTTTAGAGAACGGGATACTTCAGGGATCGGTCTTAAGCGTAACTTTTTTTGCCATCGCAGTAAGCATCTTACTGCACAATATCCCTCCGAGAGTGATGGCTCGCATGTATGTAGACGACCTAACATTTATTTTCTGAGGTCATTCACTTGAACTAATAAAGAGTGTAGCACAAGCAATAATCGACAAAGTCGAACAACTGCCCCTTCAACATGGATTTCAGTTTTCCGCTGAAAAATCCGCATGTGTACACTTTTGTCGTTTGAGAAAGGAACATGCCGATCCACAAATAACGCTTAAAGGGGAAATGCTACAATTCAGACAAAAAACAAGGCTACTTGGACTGATATTCGACAAAAATCTCCGATGGATAGATCACATAAATTATCTACGGCAGAAGATCACAAAAACAATAAATTTACTTAAGTGCTTATCTAACATCAGATGGGGTGCAAGTAGGGAAAACTTACTTCAGATATATAACGCCCTCATCGAATCCCGGATAAACTACGGCGATGTAGTTTACGCATCAGTTAGACGCACATAATTAAGTCAACTGGACACAATTCAGAACCAAGCCCTAAGAATAGCGACAGGTGCATTTAGGTCAAGCCCAACCATTGCTCTCCACGTAGATGCAAACATGTAACCACCGCTCAAAACGGCCACAACACCAGACCACGTGAACGACGCCCTATTCCACGAAGAAAATAACTTTTCTTCTGAACCTACAAACACGAGACCATTAATAATAAGACACCTTGAACTTAAAGAGGAGTACAACATAAACCCTAACAACCCGCCTCCGTGGACGACCAGAAACCTCAAAATTAATACGTCACTTCATAAATGGGGAAAACACAATCGGACCAACAACACATTGATGAAGCTAACGGCATGTGTATTTCTCTGGATTCCTGCGCACGTAGGAGTACCTGGAAACGAACTGGCAGATAACGCTGCCGAAAAAGCTAAGTCGGGACGAACAGACGAGGGTACCACGATATCCTACGAAGACGCCAAAATAGCAATCACAAGCAGCATATACACCGCCTGGCAAGAATGTTGGAATACATACATGTGCCGCTTACGACTAGGTCATACAAATGTAACGCACTCTCACTTATTCAATAGAACGTCACCACCGAACACTGCAACACCACCTTAACAACCCACCATTTCTTCACATGTGAACGCCTCAAACTTATAAGAGAACAACAAGGGATCCCTCACGATATCAAAGACGCTCTCAAGGACACCGATGCAACGATAAAATACCTTAAAATAATTAGAATGTACCACAGGATGTAAGACACACAGGAGAAGCGGCAAAATGACCTCTAAAGATGTCTACCGAAGTTGTAGGCGAAACGTTAGGAGAAATTATTCCTAATGAACCAAGGCCAATACACCTGGAAGACTCTTCCAGTCGTGAAAGCCACAAATTATTTACCCTGAATTGAACGGAATGAAGCACAACTTGTTTATGGGGCTGTTTATCAATGACAATTTTTCATGACGATTGTAATCTAACATAAGACCACAAACGGAATCATCACAGTAGTAGGAGAAGAAGAGAAACTCAAAGAGCTGCGATAAGATGATAGATAGGAATAAGGTTACAGCGTGAAAAAACTTCAAGTCAAGTTTCTAGGTATTGCTGAAGAAATAAATCGTAATTAACAACCGAAAGGGCAATGAAACATAGCATGATCAAAATATATTCAAACTATCACCAACAATTTGAACGAAGGAGACCAAGGCAGTAAACAAGATTGGAAGACCTCAGATGGAATGTGTGGACAACATGACACCAATGAAGTGCCATTAGGTAGAGAAAGGAACAGTTCGACAAATTAGACCAGACTTCCATATAAGGAACTAATGGATAATGATTAAGATCATGCCTATAAAATATAAGGACATTTCCAATGATTCTCGTTATCACTTGGTGACATTCAGAAAGAGAGTTCTTTGCAATGAAGAATAATATACATTTTCAATTCACTTGCGAAGCATTCAAGAAATCTTAGATATTATTATATGTTAACACAATAAGTATGTAGGTATGTCTAGTAAGTGTAACATACAGAATATAATATCTTGTCATTCAGTGGTTGCATTACGTAGTGCTCATTTGAAGAGATTATTGAATTTTCAGTGAGCGTAAGAGAATTGTTTCAATTTCTGCTTTTATCCGATCCATTAGCCAAAGGGTCAAAAGCGAAACTAGCTGAATTCCAAACTTACCCATTTAACTTAGCCGGTAACAGTTTAATTTACTACATTTATTAAAGACTCACCCTGTTCAGATTCTAAATCAAATCTACGCTAACGGCTTCGCTGATACCATATCTCCAGTTAGGGCTTTTATCAGAAGGTTCTTCCATTAATTAGCAAGGAATATACCGTCATGGAAGTGCCTTAAGGTATCAGGGTGTGCGAAATTGTTTTTCATCCCGTAAAACACCGTACCGTATTCGAGAATCTTGTTGGAGATTCTCGTGAACGAAAGCAGAGATGGTGTCATGTTACCTTCATCAGTGAAGCAAGCAAAATACTGTACCGTCGTATTATTTAAAATTTTCAAACAGTCTTAATGATGTTGATAGTTTCATTTTCTAATTCAGATTGAATTCTGGGGTTTGAAATATGTATCAAGGTAGAAGATTGGCCCAGATGTTTTTTATTATTTTTTTCGAAATGTTATATTACATGTAATTCAGATGGGTTCTGTGAAATACGTCGAAATATCAGTGTTCTTCAAAAAGTAGGATTCTACGAAGGTTCTTCTTGCTGCGTAGCGTATCATTGGTGCATTGATGAATGGTATGGCGAGAATTCATTGATCATTCAAACAATTGCTATTTCTGCCTGACAAAGACTGAATAAAAGGTCATTACAAAAAGGGGAAAGCAGAAGATCGACTTTCCAAATTCTGTAATGCCCCCTTTTTTTCATAATGCACATATACAAGTGCCTATCCCACCTTTAGACATCTAATAGACCCCAAAAATATTCTTCTGCCCACTCTTCACATTAAACTTGGCCCTTTTCGAGGGATATGAATGAAGATGCTGATGGATTCAAATATTTAAAAGATTACCTTAACAAGTTACGTGATGTCAAATTAAAGGAGGGCATTTTAATTGGGTCACAAATCTGAAAATTACTGTACGACGTTAATTTCTCAGAAAAGCTTTCTAGGCAGGAACTCAGAGCATGGAAGTCATTTGTTAGTGTCATAAGAAAATTTGTTGACAACAGTTAGTTAATGAACTGCTAGAGATCTACCAATCGCTTCGTGCATGAATGTCATTAAATATTTATTTCCTCTATTCACATCTCTCATTTTTTCTTGAAAATTTAGGAACTGTCAGCAACAAACAGAATGAAAAATTCCACAAGATATTATAGTAAGAGAGCTAGTGAACCCTCCGAGTAACGTTTTGTCTGTAAGGCTAGAAATTCTTATAGTGGTAGTTCATAGCATGCTGAGGACGGAAATCATCGCCTGGCACCCCTCACCCCTGCACGTCATCAAGATCTATATCTTTGAAAAATCCTAATCACATTTTTTCTTGTGGCTTCGGTTTGAAATAACAATTACCCAAATTGATTAGCTATGTGCTCTCCAAAATCGGCGAGGACAAACAAAGCAGAAGAAGTGGTAACGTTTGAGCGTTCTATCAGCAAAATCGACACGGCGAGAAAAAGTCTCTTTACCCGCTTAAAATAGGTCTTATGAGTGACCGATAAAGCTGTCCATGATGCAATTATTTTCCTATCGACGCCGAAAATGTTAGCAAAATGGAGTCAGGAGTAATGGTTTCAAAGGATATCAGTAAATTGCATTTCCTCAGTGTGGCGTTGGAGTTTGGAGTGCTCGAGACGAAAATATTAGCTCGTTTAACCTGCCGTTATAAAGGCGCGAAAGCCGTTCACCGAAATATGATTCGGGCATTCTTTGTTGGACCAAGTGTCGGGATATGGGATGATAACATCGTGATATTCGTATACAATGATCGCGTTGGGGTTACAAGAGTCCACATAAATAGTTTGGTGAGTCTCTTGCATTCTGTTGTGACATTTGCGATAGAGTTTATGCTTCCCGACTTGGTATTTTGCAGCGCATCGGTGTTCTCCAGATATCATTTTCAGAGGAGAACTCGAGAAAAAAGTGATAAATAAATTTTTACATTTTTTTCATGAACTTTTACATATGTACTTTCGAGAAGACATTATTTTTATGTATATTTCTAATGTCTACTATTCAAGGTATGCTTGAAATTGCATCTGTATTTTTGTATCTTACAGAATGTTTCCAAAACAGATAGAATATGTTGATTCGTCAGGTGCTTGAGTTCACAAGAAGAACTAGGTACTTCTATGAATTTCTATTGATCTGAGTAAACGACATTGTGAATGAGGTTACATTTGAAAAGTGTCAGGTGTTCACCATGTTATATTTTCAAACCATTCTTGAATTAAAACCTACTCAAATATTCGTTATAATACCTGAAAGATAAAATATCAAAAAATAACATGTAGAATTCATTTCGAAAGAAATATTTTTAATATTTGTCGGCAGACTTATATGTTTGGTAACAAATTCAGATATCCTACGGTTTTCGTCAAGATCTATATACGTTGGTGTAAGATTTCAAATGAAATCATCACAAATGATAATGGACTGTCATTGCCACTAGTATCACTGTGATATCTAGGTATATAGGGTGTAACTAAATTAAAGTAAAAAAATTAAGAGGGCTATTCCTCATCGAAAAAAAGATAGGATCTTTCATATAAAAAAACTTCATTGGAGCTTCTCTTGTTAAGATACAGCTCCTCAAAAGGGGTACTACAATTTTTTTCTCCAGCACTGAAAAAGATACAATATTGAAATTAACCTGACGTGTTCTACTACCAAAAAGACACTTAGCCAGTAATCTATGTGGTTTACCCCATGGTTATAAGAGGTGGAAAACGCAACCCCTAAAATTTATTTCCAATGTAACTTTTTGTCTTATTATTTGTTTACCATTTAAAAATTCATTTACGATTGCCTGTTTCATTCTAAACAAAAAATGTCTCCTGGGTTTTTTGCCCAAAATAAACAAGTTCGCAGCAAAAACTTATTTAACGAACAACTACAGAGATTCACCGTTATGTATGTAATGTATGTATGTATGTATTTCCATGCATTCTGGGTTTCTGTGAAACCCCTCATAAGCTACTTAAAGCTTGTGCGAGTTAGAATCATGGGTGTGTTCTGTGTAGGCTTTGTTACTGTGTCCCGACGCCACCTTAGGCACAGCACTGTTAATTGTTTACCCAACAGTGAATGGTTCGGCGCGTTCTCCATACCAGAAAATTTCTTCCCTGGCGGAGACTCGAACCCCGACTTGCCGGGTCGGAATCCAGAGCCCTATCCACTAGGCTACACGCTTGGTTAATTATTATGACATTTTGATTTTATGTCGATTTTCTGTTTTGAGGTCTTCCGATTATCACAGAATGTAATTCATGCCATTTTCATTTTGTACATTAATACAGAGTTAGACTTATTTCCTTTCTGCATTTTCATTCATTGATGTTTCTTATTATGAGAAAGAACTTTCTCTTGATTGTTAGATGTATATCTCTTAATTTTGTCATGAGGTCACAAAGTAATGACTTTTATAGCACTTTACTATGAAATCGACATATCGAAATTTTTCATACAACTGACACAGTTAAAAATCCACACAGTGACACATAGAATTAATTATTGAAATCTGTTTCTCGATCCAGAAATTGTTCTTGCAAGCAGAATTTAGGATAGAATGAAAAATATTGAGTTTGGCTGTAAAATACAATTATGAAAAAGTTCTTTTTGTTTCAACATTTATTGTATTATTTTAGCTCTCTTATTCAAAAGAATATATATATATATATATATGAAAAAGTTGTAGGGAGAGACAGTGGAATTGGAAAAATTGATTTCAAACGCTCAAAACTAATAACATTTTCTGAAAACAATAAACAAAAAATTTTGTCTTTTCTGTTAAAACGTGAGGTGATTCACAACACGTAGGTATCCATCAGTCCTTTATCTCATCAGCAATATATTCTTTTGGTGAGCAATCCTACAACGGTAGGGAATCATAGGTACCTTTCGTAGCACTTCATGCAATGAAACTTCTTTCTTTTTCTTCTCCTTTTTATGACCTGGGCTAAATTTCTCAATCCTTTGCGTTCATCTCGTGGCCTTTTTTGTACTCTATTCTGAACTTTTCTTAATTCCTATTTAAGTGTCTGCTCTGTTTCTTTATAGATCTTTTGATATGGTCTATAAATCAGACAGTGCTTGTTTTTAAGTGGCAGAGTATTTGTGTTTGTTTTTGAAATGACAGGCACCTCAGTTAGTTGAACGAGCGTTATAGAATTTCATAGACATATGGAGGTTATGTTTCCCTCTCTATTTCATGAATTGTTTTTTAACGTCTAACCAGAAGTACAAGAGCATCTCATTTTGAATATAAGGAATATTGAAGAACGCTTCTAATTAGGTACAAACCTGACGTCGTTCCTAATCAATAAAACTCAAAGTGACCAGTATTCACTAGAGAATTCTCCTTTAACCCCAAATTACAATAAGGTTTGTTAACAAATATTGCCAAACTAATGTAACAAATTATCTCAGGACAAGAGGTAACCGAGAAGTAGATCCATCAATAACCGAGAACTAGATTCATCAATAACCAGTAACTAAATAAATTATTTCATCTATTTATCAATGGCAAATATACATCCCATTCAAATTTTTTCACTAAAAATCACTAAGCGAACAATGTATCTACCAATGAAATTCAATTAACATGTTGATTGATTGCTCTTCGGTGTGATGAATGGTCGTTGAGTGCAAATAGGTATGATTTGTCGTCCTCCGAAGGGAATAATTTTGACTTATTAATGATCACATCATTCATCAACTTGATAACGACAAGACGAATCATAGTATGATGATCTGTACTCCACGGTTATCTGCACTCTGCTTAATCGAATTATTTACACTCCCTTATGCGAGACTTATTATTAATTAATCTGTGCGCACCTGAAAATGGAGGGCCCCTTCAGAAGAAAACCATTCTTTCTCAACTGATCATTTGACGTTTTTTTCGTTCTCCTCGATTGACATTTATCCAGGATTTCAGCAAATTAAATGCATCATACCCTTATGTGGAGACTGTGTAGTGTTTTCTATATGTACTTTCTTCATTGAAAATCGATATATTGATGTTCGTACACGAGTTCAAAATTCCAAAAGGAGCCACGAAGTGTCGAGTTTTGGAATGAACGAGTGTTAGAATGAGCCTTCTGTACGAGTATCATAAATTATTTTCTCTACTAAGCTGAATTTTTATCGGAATTAATGAAATATTGTCGTATATATCATTTAGAAATTTTTGCTGTGAAAAATATTGATTGACAGAACTGTTTTCTCTCTCATTAAATTTGACAGATGTTAATTAAATCAGTGACAAGAGACCACCATGTCATCAATAAATATTACTGAAAAGAGTGTTGGAATGAAATTAGAATGAAATATTCTAACATTGTTATGTTCTACGGGATGCGGCTTTGACACATGAGTAGAGAAACAAAGTTTTTTAACATGCATTCCTTGGATCAACAAGAATCTCTTTATTAAAAGTATCTTTGAAAATTATTTTCACGAACTTTAAAAGAATATTATTACTATGGGATGAGAATACTCCTGAAGGCCTTATGCTTAAATTTTATCATCTTGCTGTAGTAGAACTGCTTGTCTGGTGGATTTTTTTTTCGAATCGAAAAAAAAATAATGACTGTCAGTAATCAGTAGAACTTCCCAAGGTTGTTCTGAAAGCTGTACAAGCATTCAGATATCATGTATTAAAAATAACAAAATTATATAAATCATAAATATGTAGATATCATCATGAAAAAAAATGTGAAAAAATATAAAAACATCTAAATATCGCCAATGTTGAAACCCTAAACTCGATCATGAACCACAGTTTTCTGAAGTCTTTTACGTTACTGGACAAGTTAACGACCATCATTCCCTAATTAGTCCTGTAAACGAAGGTCTGAAATCACTTTTTTGCGGAAAGAGCTGCATTTTGGATATAATGATTGATACAAGAGTAGGAACTCATGGCCAAAAATGCAGTTTCCCAAATTTTCAGGAACCTTGGAAAATTCGTGAAAATATGGAAAAAATTACGTTTTCTCGAAAACTAGAAGGTTTATCGAAAAAAGTTTCAAACAAAATTTGTAGAGCGGAAAATTTTAGTACACATGAGGGATTTTCGCATTCTCGTGGTGTTTATATTAACTAATTAGCGATGGATTTCTGTGTTGGCATACTCAGTAGCTAACTTCATTACGTACGAATCGCCGAAGACGACGCGGGAAGGGAGCAAGTATATTTTGAGTGCAAGAGAATATGTTGGAAGAAATAATCATTTTTTTATATGCATTTTGCGTTTTGTGTTGTGTGCATTAAATTTGGCTATATCTGATTTATCTGTTTTTTTTTACGAAAGGTTGAAGTTTGCGAAATGCGAACCGAACCTTGAAATAGGGATTGAATTTTCGTTCAAACTCTCTTTCTTCGATCTGCGTTGATTGAAAATTTTGTAGAGCTTCCTAATCGAATGCTACCCAGAACTACTTTTGAAAGTAAAATTAATTTAATTGGAAATGTGAAATGAGTGAGACATGTTTGATTTTTCCTCTAAATAGAAGAACGACCCCCCATTCGAAATGTAGTATGAAAGTATGAATCTTAGCATAGCGATTTTAGATTCGATTTTGCAATCATTGTTATATTGCGTACAATTCGTCGAGAGAAACTCGGAACTTCCATAAGGATGGTCCAGAGATCGATCGTTCAGAACTCGAATAATTATTGGTTTGACCATTAAATAACAACAGCTCACATTTGACGAACGACTAATTTTTCGATCAAAATCGATCAAAAAACTTCGATGAACTAACTGAGCAATACGCAGAACTTTTTTGGCTTTCTGAAAGTTCTTCGAAGTTTGATATTTCCAAGAGAAAATGAACGAGAAGGATTGTTTTTTGTCATACTTGAAAATATTTTATCAAAACACATTAAGCGCTTTTCTGAAATATTTCTCAAATTTATATCATCAATATTTCGAACTTTAAACATCGAAGATTATTTTTTTCGGATTATTCCCCATTTGTCTTATGGTTGTGTAGCTCCGCAGAATGGAACTCAGTTCGATCTCTTATTAAGTCAAAAAATATTGCACTTGACTCTTTCTATTTCGAAATAGAAGTGTCAATAATGAGTCTCTTTGATCATGCTTAGATTTGAAGGTTTCCCGGTTATCGAAATGTCAATTTATAAAATTAAAGTGAGATTATTGACGAAAATGTATATCGAAATTATCTCACTTTCACATCGTTCTTATAATAATGCAAGTAGCATAATATAATATTCAAATCTGATATGAAGGTTTAGGATCCAAACAAAAATAAAAATCCTGTCGAAGAAAATGATAAGGTATATATCACAATAGGTATATCACATTCAATTTAGGTAACGTTGAGTAGCATATTTTCTGTAGTAATTTAGAATGTTAATTTTTATCCGGTGCTACAGGAATAATGACCTTTTCAGAAATTCAGGAGGAGATTGAATTCCTTCAATTATCAAGGAGTTAAACAACTAAGGGCGGATTTACGGGGGGGATAATGGGGGTAATTACCCCCCCCCATGAGTATCGAAGACCTGAGAAGAACTTACCTACGCAATGTGATGCACATAAAAAATTTCATACAAAAATTTTAAATTCATAATTTCCCAAATATTGTCAATATAATAATAATAATAATAAAAATAACATTTATTTTCAGAATTATCATCATATAGATAACAAAGTGAAAACATGTCAGAAAAAACAAAAAGATCATTTAACCCTTAAACATGTATTCTACAAGCCTCTTTGAATTCAGTAAGAGAGTATGGTTCACAGTTCAATATAAACAAATATATTGCCTTACGATATGGATCATACATTAGAATATTTCTGATGGACTTAGGAAGTAAATTGTACAACTTGATTTCCATGTATAGTGCACCACGTTCTGTATTAGAATACTTATGAATTGGATAAAAATATTCATTTATTCTTCTTGTTACATTCTCAGTTTTGTAATCTTCAAAATAATGGGGATATTTACGAAAAAACAATAATACTCTATAAATATACAAACCCGGTACTGTTAAGATGTTATTTGTTCTAAAAAAGCCTCTACATGATGATCGGTATTTAATGTTAAACATTGTTCTCATTGCAAATTTCTGAGTTATAAAAATATGTTCAGCCTGTGAACTAGAGCCCCAAAAAATAATACCATAGGCTAAAATTGATTGGAAGTTAGCATAATAAATGGTCTTCAATACATAAATATCTACACAGTTTCTCATAGCTTTAAGAGAATATATCACTGAGTTGAGTTTTGGTACCACTGTTTCACAGTGTAATCCCTAATGCAAATGTCTGTTAACTGATATTCCGAGAAGTCTTGTATATGAGTTGGTACTTATCGAATCATCATCTACTCCGATACTTTCGGGGCACGTGATACTGGACCTAGAACTGGAGAAAAATACAACATTTGTTTTTCCGGAGTTTAAAGTGAGTGTATTGTGACAACACCAATGCTTTATTGCCGATACAGCAGTTCTTAGGCCAACTGTCAACTGTTCAACATTTTGGGATGAAACAAGAACATTAGTGTCATCAGCATACAAGAAGGTTTCCATTTCTAGTGTATCTCGGTGTATTGAGGTCTTATTTCGAACTAGAGTATCCGGAAGGTCATCACTATACACGACAAACAGTATCGGGCCGAGAATTGTACCCTGCGGTATTCCTGCAAATAATGTTACTTCATGAATAGTTTAAGGCTTTCACGACCGGATATACTGGTATGAAGAGAGTCTTCCGGGCTTATTGGCCGTGGTCCATTAGGAATAATTTCACCTAACGTTTCGCCTACAACTTCGGTAGGCATCTTCAGAGGATTCTCGGTCTAAGGTTATACCTCGAACGCTGAATTTCTGACACTGGCGCGTTCGAACCGGAAACGTCAACTGCGCGCCGGTTTATGGCGGGAAAAAGTGGCGCGTCTACGTGCGCGATGCTGATTGGCCCATCGCTCCCGCTTCGTGTCGGCTTGATCTTTGTTTTTTCTAAGGTCGGTAACCAGGCGCTATGCAAGAAAGGGGTCTCTTCTTTTCTATTCATGTCATTTTTGTGTTTATAGATTCCAATGGCTTCCATGTTCAGCCTGGGATAGTACCTTCTAATATTGGAAATAATCTCCGCTTTTGAGAAATCTATGTTGTGTCCATCTATTAGCGCATGTTCAGCTAGTGCGGATTTTTCTGTCTGATTCAGTCGACAGCACCGTTCGTGTTCCTTAATTCTAGTATTAATACTTCGCTTTGTTGTGCCAATATAGACTTTGCCGCAGTCACAAGGTATTCTGTAAATACCAGCTTGTGAAAGTGGGTCAACTTTGTCTTTGGTTGTTTTGATCATTTGCCCAAGTTTTTGTGTCGGCTTATAAACAGTCTCGATGTTGTGCCTTTTCAGTATTTTCGCAATTCTATCTGTGACCTTGGGGATGTATGGTAAGATGGCTCTTCCGTTACGTGTAATTTGTGATGTGTTATCATCACGGGTGGAAGTTTTTGTTCTCATTGCCCTCTGGATGAACTTGAACATTTACAGAATGCATTCATCGCCAATGGCTATAATACCAAAGAAATTCAGAGGACAATGAGAACAAAAACTTCCACCCGTGATGATAACACATCACAAATTACACCTAACGGAAGAGCCATCTTACCATACATCCCCAAGGTCACAGATAGAATTGGTAAAATACTGAAAAGGCACAACATCGAGACTGTTTATAAGCCGACACAAAAACTTGGGCAAATGATCAAAACAACCAAAGACAAAGTTGACCCACTTTCACAAGCTGGTATTTACAGAATACCTTGTGACTGCGGCAAAGTCTATATTGGATGGTTTGTTATCTCCTTTATGATATTCCATACTGCTTTTGTCTTGTTGTCAGCTGTGTCAATATATTTATTATATGCATTTTTCTTTTTGGAACTCAAAGCAGTATCATATGCTCTCTTCAACTTTCTATACTGGTCTAATAATTCAGGTTTATATCTGGACATGATGAACAATATATCAAGCTTGTGTTTAAGTGATTGTAACTCCCTGGTCATATTTACTTTCCTTTTCTTCTTAACATCTATCGTTTTAAGTGGAAAAACTATATTGAAATTAGTCTTGTAACCTTCGAAAAACAACATCCACATCTCATTCACATCACCCTCAGGTAGTTCGTACAGACTTGACCAATCAATTCCTACCAAAAGTGTTTTAAAAACTAGGTGGTTTTTTTCAGAGTTATGTCTGATTTGTTTATGCTCAGGTTTCAAGTTCTGCAAGACCAAAATGGAACTAAATATGAACTTCTGACCTGAATGATCCGATAGATGTTCCTTGATGACTGTGGTATTTCCATCAATGTTGGTAACGATATTGTCTAGACATGCAGTTCCTCTAGTGGGTTCCTTCGTAGTTACCTTCATATCAAATTCATACAAAATTCCTAGAAACATTTTAGACTCTTTAGAATGGACTAGAATATCTATATTAAAGTCGCCTGCCATTATTACGTTGGCTTTTTCAATAAGACATTGTTCTAGCAATATGTTAATTTTCTCAAAAAAAATATCAGTGTTAGGTGTAGTGTTTGGCCTGTAGATACAAATTATAATGTATTTATTCTTGTCAATTACTAATTGAGTTGCACAACATTCGAAATTGTTAAGTAGACTCAACGACTTAAAATCTAGTCTATCCGAGCATTCTATACCTTCTTCGACATAAATTGCGCATCCACCATGATGATTTTTCATTCTGCAATATGTAATAAATGGGTAATTATATTCCTTTGGGAACAAAGAACAAGAACACATGGTCATCGAACGGCCAAATAGGCGCCTGAAATCTGAGAAACCCTATGTTGGGATACAGTATGTGGCATATTTATGGAAAGTTTAGAATGATAAGACGGGCGAAAATTAGACCACTCACGGTGACAAAAACCTGATGATGTAAGTTATGGGGGGTTCGGCGCCAAAAGGTTGAACACGTGCAAGTAGTTTGGGATATTCAGGATTGTTAAAAATCAAGTAGAGTATTGATTGATAGTTTTCAGGTTCGGGGTAAGTTCGTGACATTAAACATAACAGAAAACGCAGATATTTGTGTTGTGGGGTAGGAAACGCCCATAGATGTAGCAATTGGTCAATAGGAGGGTAAAAACAAAGATTTTCCTTGGAAGGAGGCAATTTTTGAATTAGGTACGCCCAAAAAGTGGGGAAAAAAATTCACATTCAGTATTACGAAGATCGAAATAAGTTAGTACTGTCCGGAAAAGAAGAACATAAAGGTTCTTCGACGTACTCGCGAATTTCGGCTTGCTCGGTTAATTTTGGGGGTGAAATAGGAAATTTCACAGTTAGTTTTAAGTCTCAAGCGGAGACTTGTAGATTTCGTGTGAGTAATAAGTGAAGTAAAGTCTTAAACGAAGACGTGCTTTGCATTAAGGTATTCCGGGAATAGTAGTGAAAAAGGTTTAATTAGAGTAGAATTTTGTAGTTTAAAATCACGTACTCGTCGGAATACGCGAACCGAAACGGAAGTGAGTGTAGAGAAACACGGTTTACGGAAAGAGTGCATAGAGAAAGGATCACTTTGTGGAGTTGGTATAGGAAAGCCGATTATTGGAAAAAGGCAGAGACAAAAGGTCAGATTTTTCCATTTGCATGAGAAATTTTGAGGTTCAAGTTGTGACCAGTCCAGAGTCCTGAATCCTCCAAGAATAAGCTTTTTTTTGTTAATTTTAGGAATAATTGTAAAGTAGGAAAACAGTTGTTGAAAGACTCGATTTAAATTAATTTTTTTCTTTTTTTTTTTTATTATATATTATCAAAAAACTAGTAAGATTCGTTTCATTTTGATCACTAGAGAATCCCCTGGAAAAATTATCCAACACATGAAGTCTCGTTCTTCGTGCAACGAGCCGATACCCACAAATTATATATTTTTTTTAACATCTCTAAATTAACGATAATCCACCTTTTAATCGAAGGAAAGCCGCTCTTCCTAAGATTCCAATAAAAAGGTGCCAGATTATATTAGAATGGTGACAGCTTGGTGGGATATGTGTTAATTTTTCTGGGAAAACTCTAGTTTTAAATTTTTTTTTGTGACCGTTTAGAGTAATTAGAAAATTTGGAAAAATTCCGTGTAGGGAAAGACGTCGGTTATAAGAATATTCGAATCGATAGGTGATTTTTATATGCGATTGAGGTATTGGGAGAATTCTCGACGAAGGAAAATTTTTATTATTTTTCTTAGGGACTTTGTGTATTTTGTATGAAGAAAGGCTGCATTTTGTCATTTGGTCCGTGTAGAATTTTCAGGCAGGGAAAAAGTTGGAGAAGATTAAAGTGGTGAATCAATATTGTTGTTTATATTTATTAGATTCCGAGGTTTGAATATTTTTGGAAAGCAGTTCTGGCAAGGAAAATTTATCGTTTTTTTAGGAGATTCTGGGTTGATGCAGGTGACAAATTTTATTTTCAGGGAAGAGCTGTTTTTTTGAGTTGAGTGAATTTATTTTTGTTGTTGAATTCATTTTCAGGTCCTTAGGTCTGGAATCAAATATTTTGTTGTGTGCATGTGATATCATTACTTTCAGCGTAGTAGTGTATTTTCCATTTACAGAGTGAAATTTGCGGAAATTATTCGAGGAGATAAAAAGTCATTTTGATTTCGGACTAAAAAATTGTTTTGTCTTGAGGTTTCGGTTTCCAGTTGAAGAAAATAATATTTCGTCTTGTATCCGGTGAAATTTGGTCTAAGATTTATTGAATTTTTTTTTTTTTTTTCTTACAGTTTTAAAATATTTTTCTTCGGTGTATATTAGGAGACTTTTTGTTCATTTGATTTTTTTTTATCAAAGCAAAAATGCCGGATAATGACGCAACCGATACAACCGGGCCCGCTCAATTACCTTTCTTGTATTCTTTAGGGATGATTTCGACTACGTTAGATAGTTTTTCCGGTAAAGATGCAAGTAGATATTTTGATAAATTAGAATTGAGGGCAAAATTAGATGGGTGGAGCGAGGAAGATACGTTAACTTTACTTAAATTGAAACTCGTTGGTGAAGCGTATACCTTTTTCAAATCTGATGCGGTACACAGTTCATTAAAGTACCGAGAACTGAAAAATCGATTTATTCAGAAATTTACGGTGAGTAGCTTGCCCGAGAATATCAATGGCATCTGAGTAGATGTTTCCAAAGGCAAGACGAAGATGTATCGTCATTTTGTACTAGACTTCTTACGCTAGGGACAAATGTGTTGAATGACGATTTAGCTGAATCTAATAAGGAAGAGGAACCGGGAATCAGAAAGAAAAATAGAGATTTAATTCTTAATCAATTTAAAATCGGGCTCAGAAAAGATGTGTTGAAAGAAACGGGAATATTGTTGTTGAGGGAGGAAAATTTGACCTTAGAAAAAGCGGAGGAAATCGTACGGCTACAAGAGACCACGAACAAAATGTTGCAGGGAAGGTTAGCTAATATGCGGATATCGGCCGTCGAGACAGAACCGACGTGCCAATTTTGCGATATACGGGGGCATTCGGCGAAAGAATGCAGAAATTTACCGAGAATAGGGAGCATCGACACCGAAAAAGTGTGTCAACTATGCGAGAAAAAGGGGCATTCAGCCAGGGAATGTCGGAAAAGCCGAGGGAAGTTAGATCAAAACATTACAAGTAGATGTTTTTCGTGTGGCCAGATAGGCCACTTTTCGAGGGAATGTAGGCATAATACGGTATCGGAACGAAGAAACCAAGCAGTATGCTACAATTGTAAGCAAGCGGGACATTGGGCCAGGGACTGCGCGGAAAATGGATATTCCCAACAGAGAAACAGGCAGAATTTACCTAGTAGTAGAGTTTGGGGAGAACGGGATGAGCTTAGAACAGAAAAACCCCAGATGGATCAGGGAAAGAATTTAGAAAATAATTATGAAATAAATGAAGCTGGGGCTACCGGGTTCAGTAAGCTGATCGGTACTATTAGAAAGCAGTCGGGGACGACGGATATTTTTTCAATTCAGCGTCAAAGTCCTGCAACTGAAGAAGGAAATTCAATGTTTGTGAGGAGACAGAAGGAGGAAAGAGCTCCAGAAGAACCGTCAGTCGTGGCTAGTCAGGAAAGAAATTCGGTACGGTTAAACGACGTGCCAAATATGCTAAAATTGAAAGTGAACGGAAAACCGGCTATCTGTCTGGTCGATTCAGGGGCGGCGGTGACGCTTGTAAAAAGTGAGCTAGTCGAAAAACGCAGAGTGTATAGGGATGAAATCGGCATACCGCTAACGAGCGCGACAGGACACCTTTTGCATACGTTAGGTACGGCCGATATATTTGTGGGACCGATCGAGGAAAGATTGGGTACAAATTTTACCGCTGTCCTCTGCGATGACGTGACTTTAGGAAACGTGCAGGTGATTTTGGGTAGAGACTTCCTTCAAGCGAATCAGGCACTCATTCATTATGATGAGGTACCCTCCGTCATGATGTGGGGACGGAAATTCCTGCTGCGGAATAAGAAGGATTTAAAAGAACAAACACTTGTGGATACCGAGTGTAGAGATAGATTCATAGGCATAATTCAATACGGGGAACGAAACAATGAATGTCATGAAAGCAAGGTTGGTTCTCAGATTGAAAAATTTCGGAAAACTGAATACTCAGAGGGACAAAAATCAAAGGAAGTCGGTCCTCTAGTGGGAGAAAAGGCGAGTCAACGATTGACGAGTTTTAAATCTACGATGACGCGTAAAAAATGTAGGGAATTACACTAGATCAGGTAAAAACGCGGAAATTCCGTGGAGAAAAAGCGGAAAGGCAGCTATTGATGAGATATCGAAATCTCATGATATCAAAACCGCCAAATTCGATTTTAGAATCGGAGATAGGGTATGTTCGGGGAGAATGAGGCAAAATCACGGTGTACCAATGAAGTCCTGGGATTGTCCTTGTAAGATTTCTAATAGGACGAGCCGGATACAGTATGAAGTAGACGACGAGGAAAATGAAAGGTTTGTAGGGAAAATTTCTCTACGTCGATCCGATAGGTCATGGCGTCTACCAGATCGATGGGGCTATTCATAAACTAAAATTTTCGGGTAGCGAGGGGGTAAATCTTAGGACGAATCCCTCAGAAGATGTGAATCAACTTCTGCCCTTCGTAGATTCCAGGGGCTCTCTGACCCGGAGTGCCATCACCTGAAAGGGTCCCTGTTCAGGGAAACGAACATGCCCAACTTATATTGTCAGTTTGTTTTTCTTTGGGGGCAATTAAATTTTCACTCATGCCGTTGCGGAAAATGAGGTTCTGCTGAAAACATTGTGATCGTTAGCGGACAAACTAATTTTTTTTTTGTGAACTCATCCAATGGCGATTACAATGTTATGAAAATGCACGGGTGTCATGGTCACACACGTGCGTGGAAAGAAATTTTTGGTTAATTGTGATGTTTGGTATTTTTTTTTGTGTGTGTAATGAATGAGTTTTGCAACCTTACTTCTATGTATTGCAGGGTGTCAAAATGTAATGAGTAATCCAATAGCTTATACATATATGGAAATTAATTGAGGAAGGACTCGGTAGAAGTAAGATTGTAAGGCTTTCATAATTGTATTTTTGTTGTACTGTCTGTTTTTGATTATTGTAGTTATATTTGATGGTTTGTGTCACTGTATATGTAGCCAGAGATGAAAGAAGGAGACAAACCGGACATTCAGAAGCCAGGAAGCAGGAAGAAGGGACTGACTAGCTGGGGAAATGACCATTACGATCGTAAGTTCGGAGCGCGTATTATTGTTGAGACATAAACAGTAAAATAACCGGGGTTTCCATATGCGATATCGCCAAGTGTCGTACACGAGAGACATCTTCGAAAAGTGAACGAGACACGGTAAATGTGATGATATTGAGACAAATTGTGCGGAATGCATACCTATAGATAAAGTTGTGACTGGGATGTGACTTTACGTATCGACTAAGTGTAGAAGAATGTCGGTCAACGCAACGTCTTCGGAAGTTCAAGCTGCATGATCAAGAGATTGAAAAAAAATTGAGATGAGCAGGACCACTTCAGCATCGATAACATTAGGAGGAGCATTAGTAATACTCTATGCCAAGCATGGTTCATAGAGGTCGGATTTCCTTATGAGTGATCTCATGAAGTTTTCATAATGTTCATAATAATGATGTACGGTATATGGATCATATTCAACGAACATCCCATTTTGAACAACAAGATGTGCTGACTACATCGTAGATCGCGAACCCGGGCTAGGTGCTGTATAACGAATCTGTGAACTCGCGGGACGCAGAAAAAGTTCGGAAGTATGGTGAACATTGAAACCGGAACTGAAAGCATTACGCGTTCGAGCGCGAAATACGAGACGGTCAGGTTTATTCCCAAGGCAGAAGTCAGTTCCCGAGCAGAAAATTCTAAGGAACACCAAGTACCAGGACAAAAAGACTGCAGGTGATCGCGATAGTGATTTTGAATTCCGCAAAGTGGACATAAATGGACTCCACGATGGAGAAGTGTCAGTGTCAAACCATCTGTTTGCGGAAGTTTCATTCAATGTATTTTGACTTTCGTTTTGATCTTATAATTTTAGTTATTTTATTTTCTTCAATATGTAGTATGTAAGGATGTTCATTCGAGTAGGTGGATGAATAACTTTTATCGAGGTCAGAAATTGTTATGTGTAGGGTAGATTAATTTGAGGAATTTGTTGGGAAATGGTGAGACGATGGACTCATGGACTAGGAAAGGCAGTGATAAGGGAAAAGTTATGGCAACCGATGCCAAAACTTTTTTTTAGGGGGAAGTAATGTAATAAATGGGTAATTATATTCCTTTGGGAACAAAGAACAAGAACACATGGTCATCGAACGGCCAAATAGGCGCCTGAAATCTGAGAAACCCTATGTTGGGATACAGTATGTGGCATATTTATGGAAAGTTTAGAATGATAAGACGGGCGAAAATTAGACCACTCACGGTGACAAAAACCTGATGATGTAAGTTATGGGGGGTTCGGCGCCAAAAGGTTGAACACGTGCAAGTAGTTTGGGATATTCAGGATTGTTAAAAATCAAGTAGAGTATTGATTGATAGTTTTCAGGTTCGGGGTAAGTTCGTGACATTAAACATAACAGAAAACGCAGATATTTGTGTTGTGGGGTAGGAAACGCCCATAGATGTAGCAATTGGTCAATAGGAGGGTAAAAAACAAAGATTTTCCTTGGAAGGAGGCAATTTTTGAATTAGGTACGCCCAAAAAGTGGGGAAAAAAATTCACATTCAGTATTACGAAGATCGAAATAAGTTAGTACTGTCCGGAAAAGAAGAACATAAAGGTTCTTCGACGTACTCGCGAATTTCGGCTTGCTCGGTTAATTTTGGGGGTGAAATAGGAAATTTCACAGTTAGTTTTAAGTCTCAAGCGGAGACTTGTAGATTTCGTGTGAGTAATAAGTGAAGTAAAGTCTTAAACGAAGACGTGCTTTGCATTAAGGTATTCCGGGAATAGTAGTGAAAAAGGTTTAATTAGAGTAGAATTTTGTAGTTTAAAATCACGTACTCGTCGGAATACGCGAACCGAAACGGAAGTGAGTGTAGAGAAACACGGTTTACGGAAAGAGTGCATAGAGAAAGGATCACTTTGTGGAGTTGGTATAGGAAAGCCGATTATTGGAAAAAGGCAGAGACAAAAGGTCAGATTTTTCCATTTGCATGAGAAATTTTGAGGTTCAAGTTGTGACCAGTCCAGAGTCCTGAATCCTCCCAAGAATAAGCTTTTTTTTGTTAATTTTAGGAATAATTGTAAAGTAGGAAAACAGTTGTTGAAAGACTCGATTTAAATTAATTTTTTTCTTTTTTTTTTATTATATATTATCAAAAAACTAGTAAGATTCGTTTCATTTTGATCACTAGAGAATCCCCTGGAAAAATTATCCAACACATGAAGTCTCGTTCTTCGTGCAACGAGCCGATACCCACAAATTATATATTTTTTTTAACATCTCTAAATTAACGATAATCCACCTTTTAATCGAAGGAAAGCCGCTCTTCCTAAGATTCCAATAAAAAGGTGCCAGATTATATTAGAAATATGATGTAGCTATTTTGTACCCACCAGGAACGTAGTTTTTCAGTTCATCATCAGATTTCCAATGTTCAGCAATACAGGCTATATGTACCTTGTGAACCTGCAGTACACGTTCAAATCTTAGGAATGATATATACTTCGAGCAACAATTAAAGGAACAGAAAAATATTGAAATTTTTTTTGTGATTTTCAACAGGCTGTATCTCAGTGAAAAATTGTCGTATAGAAAATAAAAAACCAACTTCTGAAGCTTGAGAACTCTTGAAGATTATTGGTTTACAATTTTTCAGAGTACCGGTGACCATGCAATGATCGGATAAAGCACGAAGAACATATTTAAAATTTTTCGAATCTTTATTTTTTTGCTCTATGCTCACGGAAAATTTTCTCTGGCTAGACCGATGCGAATGTCGCATAGCATGTTCATTCAGCTCTAAATTGCTTTTTACGACTTTCGAGATATTCGGTTTTGAATGCGAAAGAATTTAGAGTTTAGAGCAGAACATTTCTTCAGAATTTTTTCCAAAAATGACTATTTTTTATTCATCACAGTGTTAAGCATGGTAAAAATTAGAATGACCTTCTTGGACTCACTTTTATCTATATTTCAACAAAAAAATATTCTCGCATGGAATGGTAACATCTGGTTACCCGGTAACATTCGATTAAAAAAAAATCAGGTGTAAAATCACAAGAGAAATAAATATAAGTGCAGCTTCGGGCAGATTTATCTTCATTCTTAAACTCGCATAGCATTGGGTATGGATGCTGGCATTTCGCCCTGCAGTTCATAAACATATACATCATAAAAGGAAAAAATAAAACCCTCGGTAAAACCACAAGCTCTCTTGGAGCGTCTTCGGCTATCCGAACGTAATGAACCTCTAATTAGTCAATATAAACACCACGAGAATGCGAAAAGCAATTATGTGTACTAAAATTTTCGGATCTACAACTTTTGTTTGAGACTTTTTTCGATAAACCATCTAGTTTCTGAGAAAACGTAATTTTTTCCATATTTTCACGAATTTTCCAAAGTTCCTGAAAATTTGGGAACCTGCATTTTTGACCATGAGTTCCTATTCGTGTGACAATCATTATATCCAAAATGCAGCTCTTTCCGCAA
The DNA here is from genome assembly GCA_038502775.1 of Hippodamia convergens. Taxonomy (NCBI): domain Eukaryota; kingdom Metazoa; phylum Arthropoda; class Insecta; order Coleoptera; family Coccinellidae; genus Hippodamia; species Hippodamia convergens. The sequence continues at coordinate 27,131,317 of CM076610.1, forward strand.
AAAAGTGATTTCACACCTTCGTTTACTGGACTATAATGAAACTCAATGATGTTCCCTGTGGTTCCCTCTTATTGATTTCGTCATTTCAGTATATAGTCGAGACTATTATAGTCATGGTCAAGTGATTCTGAAAGGGACCATGAAGAGGTGCCTGAAGAATATCGCTTCAATATTAGGAATTCATTCGCTTTTCTCACGGACTCCGAATTCAACGAAAGGTTTCGTTTGATCCGAGACCAATTCTAAAATCTTTTTCGGGATATTGTATCCAGATCATTTGTAACTTGTGGACTTGTAACTTGTATAAAGTTTGTATAACGGGCCCCTGATCTTTCTCGCCGTGAGTGATAAAACTCTTTCAGAAATTATCTCGTCAAGGGCATCTACACATCGAAACACTTTCCGAATATTTGTTGAGATACCTGTGGTCGATTGTAGGAGTTTCTATTTTTAAGAAAAACCAAATATTATGATATTCACGTTCACATATTTTTAAAAATGGAAGAACATCATTATAGGCGCATGGAAATCAGAACACAAAAGTGCGAGAATCATTCTTTCCGGAAGTATTAGTGAAGTATCTACCTATCATATTGAAGTTTTTAACCGCTAAAGGATTTTGGTACATAATATTTACAGCATTCATGAAGCACCTAGCTAATGCAGATTATTTTTTCGATATTTTTCAGTCGAGTTTTTTTGAAAGAGAAAGAAAGAACTGTGTGCTTTCGCATAACTTCTTATTCAAGATCATTTCCATCACAAGAGTATTTACTGTCTTCATCAAATCGAGACTCCCCTAGAAAAGCGCTAAGAAGAAATTCTGAAGACTTCCAATCTAACAAAGATATCTCTCGAATTCCCTTCGCTGAATATATAAAATAGCCCGATATTCACGATGCCATGCTCTTGACGGGTCCCATGATTCGCAACTGAAGTGTTTCAATATGCAAATTACATCCTATATATCAACACAGAAGCAATAAGAAGAAGAGAACACAAAACCGTTCGGCAAATGTAAATACAAAATACATCAAGGAGTGATAGAGATGAAACAATAATTGACTTAACTTCAAATGCAGAACAAGTGGAATGGTTTGCATTTTTCGAGCAGATATTTCTTTGAATGGGAAATAATGAGCCGCTCTCAGGAGAGAATGGTTCAGAATGGAGTAACAGGATTGCTTTCCGAGAGTGATGAACTCATTCAAGGGCTTATTCGAATCTACGAATGTTCGATGTGAAAAATAAGCTGGATACCTTCACGTATGTGAAAGGAATTCTCGCCTTCGAAGGTAACGAACTCGGTTGGCTGAAATATTTTTACGTTTGGAATTTTTCGAATATATCTTTGGAAAATTTTCCTGATATTTCACGTTGAAGTAACACAGCAAATGATGAAATTTTTTCAGTGAAAGAATTAATAAAAAACCATCAATGTCCAGGTGAAGAAGATTTTCAAACTTTGGGGAAAATAAAAATAAAGTAGAATGACTACCAAAACGAAAACGCGTATAGGTACAACATTTAGTGAAGAAGACGCTAGACATATTTATGGGTAACAGACGTAAAAGATTCAAATTAATTTACAAAAGCTCGAAATCTAATTTTCTTTGAAAAATGTTATTTCGAAAGCCCATGTTAGACTATGATAACATTAAGATTCGTATGATTTGCGGAGTACTTGAGTTGTCATATACTCACTCAGAATATAAAAAATCTATTGCATCACACATCAACAAGCTTACCTGATTCTTCAAAATACAGAGTTTTTGTATCTTTGAATTATAGTTTTAATTTTGTAATACCTATGAGAGAGTGCACTAAATTTGATAGAATTTCAGCCACATCTTCTGACAATGTCATCATAAACATTGAAGGACTAATAATAGAAAAACATATATAGGATCATTTAAGTCACAAATCTGAAAAAGCAAAAAAATTGACAAAATTCAGTATTTTCATTCCAAGTTGGAAGCTCGAATCTACGACATCCCTCCAAATTCCAATTTGTGTTAGAATTTATTGTTGTGTGTTTTGAGGGCAGGAAGATTTTCACAATGAAATGTTCTGAAAATATACGTATTGAATTTTTTCTTCGTCGTTCACCTGCATTAATTATTTAATTTAATTATTCATTTCATTAGAAGAATTATCAAATTGTGTAGTTTATAAGAGTGTAAGTGGGTAAAATAATTTTTTTCCTTTCGGTTCAGTTTTCAATTTTTTCTGGTTGAGAACAGAACATACGAAATTTCGAAACAAATTAAGCCAATTGGTTTTGCTGTTCAAGAGTTTTCAAGAATCCTAAAAATTAATCTTTCATTTCCCTTTATGTAAATTAATGAAGAATGCTCTGGCTACGAATTGGCGAATGCGCCGGATCATCCTCAAGTTTTCAAAAATTTTCGCTACACTTTCCTATTATTTTCTTTCATAACAACCTTCTCCAGACAGCATAACAGCAAAAAAGAAATTGACGAAATTGGTAAAGCCGTGCAAGTGTAAGGCTATGACAACGCAAAACGGCTTCATTTTTATATATATATATATATATATAATTAAATTATTTCGGGTACAATTTAATCATAAATTGAAAGAACGGCGAAATCATTTCTATTTATATATATAATATATATATATATATATATATATATATATATAAATATATATATATATATAAGACTAATTCAAAAAAATCGACTTTTTTTGTTTTTACGAAACCCCCCCCCCTAATTATCAGGGTATCGAAAAAAGACCTTTGTGAAAATATCAGCTCCAAATAGTAACATTTAAAGGTCGCTCATCAATTATTTCTATTTTGCCTACTAATAGCAGGGGAAAAATTTCTTTTTTCAATCAAAAATTCCTAGAACACAAACCAATAGGCGGATTTCTTTGTGTGATACATTTTCGTGTAGGCAATCAGATATTCTACAAATATGTCCCTTACGATATTTCGATAAAACGGCCGCTTCAAAAGTTATAAGATTCGATGCTAATATACAGGTATTCTTGAAGATTAAAATTATTCGAAAAAATCGACTTTACTTGTTTTCACGCAACTCGCCTTCTAATCATCTTCAGGCATCGACGAAAGCCGTCTGTGAAAATATTAGCTTTGAATATTAATATTTAGAGGTTTCTCATCGATAGTTTCTATTTTCGCTGCTGATGGCAGGAAGAAAATTCCTTTTTCAATAAAAAATTTGTTGTCCACGGACCAATAGACGGATTCCACTGTATGATACGTTTTGGTGTAGGGAACTAGATACTCTGCGAAAACTTTCAATACGACATCTCGATAAAACCACTTATTCGAATTTTTTTTTCCAAAATACCTCAATATAAGGTATTAATATAGAGGTATTTTTGAAGAAAAAGTTCGAATAACTTTTGAATGAGCGGTTTTATCGAAATATTGTATGAGACATTTTCGTAGAGCATCTAGTTCCCTACACGAAAATGTATCACACAATGGAATCCGTCAATTGGTTCGTGAAGAAAAAATTTTTTATTGACAAAAGAAAATTTTTTCATGCTATCAACAACGGAAATAGAATTAAGAAAAAGAAAATTCTTTGCCTTTACGAAGGCACATCGAGAACATTTTTGAAACATAGATGAATTCAAAATAGTAATCATCGAAATGAATACCATTTTCAATTCCCAGGCTCATTACTTCACAACCAATTGCTATAAATTCTGAAGTTTTTTATGAAGATTTTGTCCTGAAGATGTGCGGGATACTGATGAGGCTCAACAAGGCCGAAACCGGTATATCTCTCATCTCAGTGACAAAATCTAATATCATTTCTCCAACCTCATGATAAAAGATCTCTGAGCCTGGAATTGAAGATGGTATTCATTTCGATGATTACTATTTTGAATTCATCTATGTTTCAAAAACGGAAATAGAAGTTATCGCTGAGCGACCTCTAAATATTAATATTCGAAACTGATATTTTCATAGAGGTCTCTTTTCGATACCCTGAAGGTAATTAGGGGGTGGTTTCGTGAAAACAAAAAATGTCGATTTTTTGTGAACAGTCTAGTATATATAGATGAAATGTCAATGTTTTGTTCATATCCGTAAAAATTTGATGAAAATTGGTGTGAGTAGACAAATGTGAAATGATTCCTCAAGTTCTTATGACGAATCAATGAATACGGTTATAGAAAAACCCAGCCTTGAATAAAAGACCTTCTCTGGACTTAGCACTAGACGAAATAATATGATTTATTGTTGATAGGTATTCGGCATAGATCGAACTTCAACATCAATTCCATTACTGTCCCACACGATTTTCTTCACACTTTTTGTGAATATGCTCATTACTCTGCAAAATAATAATACCCTCATAATTACTACAATATCATTATAACAGAAAAATGATTGCAAAATGGAAAGAAGTAAAATAATCACAAAATCATCACCAACTCTTGATGAGAATTTCAAGTGAAAAATTCCTCAAATGAGTGGGATTCTCGATTCACGCATTAATATACACGCTTCAATTTTTGTTTTAAACATACTGAGCTTCGAAGTAGTTCTTATTTTCTCTAGGTTACGCATTGAATAATCGGAGGGAAAAATGTGCTGCTCGATTTTGAATTAATTAAAATCTACATTTTGGAAGGCAGTAAACTTGTATCATCATTTTGTTTAAATTTTTGTAAAAAGGCAAGACAACCATAGTGCAGTCATAAAAGAACAGCCTCTGAATATGCTACGGCACGATTCTTTCAAGGGCATGTTTTTAATCACTCGCATAGTCCATTTCTGAAATTTGATTTTTTTTTAATTCAAGTTATTACCCCAGAGAGCAATTTCAAGCATCAATAAAGATCGAAAATGAGAGCCGTAAACTGTTTTCAAAATGGCTTTCTCTATATGGTGATTCAGAGTGCAAAATATTGAATCCAGTTTTTTGCGGGTTATTCAAAATGAGCAATCCATATCCTATTGTCTTCTCAAAAAATTTCCAGGAATTTAATGGAAGCTCAAAACTCACATTGAATTTTCTGAATTTCCAGTTTAAATTTTTTGTAAAATTGATCGAGATTGAACTCTAGCTCGGGGGATCATATTGGTATGTGAATGTTTTCCCGGAGTGACTGATTTCCGCAGATTCATCGAAGTTTTTTCGACAAAAACGGGATCATTATATCGATTCAACGTGAATTTATCAATCATTCATTCCGTGAACATCTGCTGACAGTGCTATTCACAACTTTAAAACACACCGTCAATATTGTTTCCTGAATGGTATAAAGGAAGCCATAGACTACACTGCCGTCCAGTGTCGGATTTTGGAGAATGCAATTGAAATCATTCATTGGTGTGTGTGACGCTTGATAAGTGCTCCTCAGACATTCGGCTATTTGGTAACGTAATCAACGAATTTAATTTTGAAAGTAACGTGAATTCTACGTCTCGACCTGAGTTGGATTTGATTATTTATACTTGATTGCTCTCGTGAGGTGTACTGTTTTCTGTGATCCTTCTCTTTCCCGTTGATGAATTGATTTTTTCGCAATAACAATTCGATATCTGTTGTGAGCATTTGATCTGTATGCTCGTGTGTTTAGATCTGATTGCTTAAGCTGGACATACAGCAGACTTTCTTTCTCCACTTTGTTCCTGTACGTCCCCATTTGAAGAATGCCTTGTCACATTTGCTCCAAAACCATCTCAAAAAATGAAGAAAATATTCTATGCCATTCTAGCGGTCATATCTTCCATCTTGTATGTGCAAATATAACAAGCACTGATCTCCAGGCGCTGCATGAACTTAATAAAAAATGGTCATGTCATTATTGCACTACATCAAGAAGAAATAAGAAATCCAATACAACCTGCTCAGTTTCCCAGCCAGTTCCGGCTCAACGAGCTCAGGATGGTGCGTCCACCGGTAACTATGAGAGAGTTTCACCTTCTCATGGCAAAGCTTGAAAATCTGTCCTCAGATATCTCTTATATGAGGGACGATATTGAATCCATTAAGGCTAGCCAGCATGAGCTCTCGATTCAGGTCGCAAGTTGTAGCGCCAAGATCGCGGAACATGATCGAATTCTCATGGAACAAGCACGTCAGGTGGAGGCTTGCACTGTTCAGCTTTCTTCCTTTGATAGTGGTCTATCGTTGATTAGGGCACAGATTGGACAGGTGACCCCTCACGGTAGCCCAACTTCAACCAATGAACTTTTAATTGAAATTGAAGAGCGTAAGAGGAGATCCAGGAACATTATGGTATATAACCTGCCCATAAAAAAAGATGTTTCGAACGTTTTGATACCTGTCAATCATATGCTTTCTGAAATTGATCCAAACCTCAATGCCGTTAAGGCTTCAAGAGTTGGCGGGAAGAATACTTCTGGTGCCTCCCTGAAAATCACGATGGAAACTTCCGAGTTAGCAACTAAGATTTTAAAAAAGTAGGAAAAAAATTTCTAATAAGAATGTGAAACTTCACTCGGATCTCACCCCCATGCAGATTCAGCACCTGAAAGATTTACGTGAGGAATTAAACCACCAAAATTCAAATGGAGAAAATCTCACTATTAAATATATTAACGGAGTTCCCAAAATTGTCAAGGCTTCAAAAAACAATTTACAGAATATGGTACTGCAGGGAGGGAGCTGAGTGAGGTTGTGGTTTATTATCAGAATGTTCGTAGTATTAGGGGTAAATATAAGTTGTACGAGTTCTATAAAAATGTTAGCATTTCTTCATACGATGTTATTATTCTAACTGAGACGTGGCTTGATCAGTCTTTTGAGAATTCCGAACTACAGATCCATAATGGTTATAATGTTTATCGTTGTGATCGTTCGAGTAAAACAAGTTCTAAGAAAATAGGAGGTGGTGTTCTAATAGCTGTAAAAAGTGTCTCAAATCTGAAATTGTTGTGACTCCTAATGAGAATGTAGAGGTTTTATTTATCTTAGTCCGTGGTACTAAAAGTGCATTGTTCGGTGCAGTATACATGCCTCCTCTTCTCGGTGTTGAGTATTTTCAGAGCCACTGTTCCAACTTCGAACATGTATTAGAATCAATCATGCCAGGTGATTATAATTTGGGAAACTGTGTGTGAGTAAATGACGAACCAGGGAAGAACTCTCCTCCATGTCGAAAATTATAAGTACAACTACTCTGACAACTCTCCTGTTCCAAAGATAAGCAGTCACGTGAACGTTGCATCTGTGTCAGGAATCGATTTTTTTGATCGCTCGTTGTCGAGGTTGAGGAAGGAGGTATGTCGGGCGATCGTAGCGTGAACTTCGTTTTTGAGTTTGGGACACTTTTCTCCTTCTTTTTCTTTTTGCTTGTTCAGGCCTTAACTTTGCTTAGATTTAATTTATTCCTTATATTATCATGTAATGCTTCATCTCGCAATTTACTTGTGTAGAGATTACTGTATTTTCATTGTTAACACACTCTTATTTGTATTTCTCTTTGTTGTAATTGTTTGAAAGGGTATTTTTACCCGTTTATGTCATTAAATAAATAAATAAATATTCATGTAATTGCAAAAACACAACCCTAGGTCCTTAGTGAATAAGCTCAGAGTCCCACCCTGAAAAATCAGGCAGCCTCATGGATTCGTATCGTATGATATCATAATAAATTTTTTTATTTATATATGAAACGATATTGTCTTGGGCAACGTACAAAAAGGAGTGAAATCGAAAAAAAAACATTTTCATGTAAAATACTGCTGAGAAGGGACCGTATTTCTCACATGTCAAAAAGTTATCAGATTTCATGTGGAGCCAAGCTGGTAACTCTACTCTCCTTAACTTTATAAGTCCTTATTTCACTAACTCTATACCTTGGTCGAAATAAGTGACTTGCCGTTTCGTTACTAGTCGAACTATTGTATCCCAAAAAGTTATGAAGAGGTAATGAATTTATCACCTCACGCTCACGTGGCGATAGAGAAACGGCCAAATCACTTATTTTGACCAAGATAAAGAGTTTGTAGAATAAGGACTTATAAAGTTAAAGAGAGTAGAGTAACCTCAACATGGATCTGATAACTTTTTGACATGTGGGAAACGCAGTCTCTTCTTGGCAATATTTTAGGTACCGGTAAAATGGGGTAACTTTGAACCACGAGGAAACTTTGAACAAAAAATTGATTTTGTTACATCGACTTGTGGTGAAAAAACCATTAGATTTAGCGACATCTGGTGTTCAATTCGTGACACATTCAAGAATCCTGACATGTTACTTCGAACCTAAAATATCCACGTTCGATATGATCTGCAAACTTTTGTTGCTGTAACCGTAAGTATTTGCACTACATGCTCGCAAAATATATCTGCTACAACAATACATTATCCAAGCAAAAGTATAGCAAAGGAATTTCAAATACTTCAACACTTTTTGGTCTATTTATTCTTTTAGAGAATATGTGCTCAATGATCGTTTTCGGGGTAACTTTGAACGTGTTCAATGAAGCTCAAGATTTGGAACTAACTCGGTTTTTTCTTATATACAATGTTCCGCTCTTACAAAAGCAAACATGGTGCAGGAAAATATTCCACTCATAGTTCAGGTTCAGAAATCTCAATGAAAGCTTCCGGTGAAATAAATTGAGAAAAAAAATTCTTTGCGTGAGTTTTCCTGGCAATAAGTACCCGACGAGGGAATTATACCGATGACCGAATTATTCACAGCAAGGTAGGCACAAAAGGAAGGAGCCCTCTTGTTCAGTGCAAATCATCTTCGTCGATATCTGAGAAGTTGGGACTAGATAGTTCATTCCTATTTATTGTTTTCTGATACATATTTTTTTCTATTATTACAAAATTTTAGTTCAGTTTATAGCAACTTCATTTTTCAGGAAAACTTCTCTTTTTTGATTAATTCTATTATTGATATATTTTTTCTATTATTACAAAATATTAGTTTAATTCAGTTTATACCAACTATATTTTTCAGGAAATTTTCTCTTTTTTGATTAATTCTTTGTGATAGTGAATGCCTGATACTATTTCGAAAAAAAAATTTTTTAGGAGATTATGTACATATTTCTATTCCACATGAAATTTTTCAAGTATTTCTAGTATTGAGGTGTTCAAAGAAACTCTCTCAGGGGGGTTGAATCGAAATCGCTTGGTTTCTTCATAGTCGTTCAAAGTATCCCCTATCGTAGGGTAACTTTGGACACCCATAATTTAATTAAAAAAAAAAAGATTATTGTTTATTTTGAAATCTTATTTTTTGTCAGCAGCAAGCTCAAACTAATGCCAGGGATATATATAATTTTTTGGATTTTTCATTCGCTTCCTTACCAGAGATATATAGTTTTGAAAGAAAAAATCGTTCAAAGTTACCCCGTTTTACAGTACATGAATTTGTTCGTGGTTGGATATAATATTCCATACGCTTCTCATTTCATTATTCTTTTGTCAACTTGTCAGAGAAGAACTTCTCCAGTTTACTTAGTTATTCTTCCTTTCAATTTAAGTGTTTTTTTTAGTTTTTTTTTTCTTTTTGAAAGTAATCCCTAGTATCCTCTCTATTCGATCGTTGCTATTTTACTGATGTAGCATGGGAAGTGCTGTTAAGCGTACTTTGAAGTCGCTCTTTCAAATGGCTTTTTACGTTATGCGGCTCACGTTATGCAGTTTATGCTGTTTCCTGTTATTCTGATCTTATTTTCCAATGACAGTTTGCTTCCTCCATTGAGGAGTGGGTATAAATATCCTCGTAGTTTTCATGTCCTTTTTCCATTATCTTCTATTATCTATCAGGAAAGAATTATATTTTGATTAAAAATTAAAATGAGTTTGATGTCAATGAGTACAAATAAATCACGAATAAGTCGCCTGGATGTAAAACTCGACAGGTTAAACCTTTAATGAATAATATTTTGAAATGATATTCATCACTTCCCGGCGATTTGATACCAATTGTTTTCAATAATATCTAGCAACTAGTAAAGGTCTTCAAAAAATAAAAAATCTATGAGTTTTTAGATCTATTTCATTCCAGAGAACTTGTCCGGCTTTGCATCTAGGCTCCAGAAGGTAGAAAAACTGTAGATGCTGTTTTAAAGTATTCAAACTCATCTTCTACGTAAGAACAGTAAACTAAACTCACCTAATACGAAGCCTTTCCGACTTGTGTTGCTTCAACCGACCACAACGAATAATTTATAGGGTTAATGCGTAACTTGATTGAGTCTGAAATTCAAATGAGTTTTCACTTGTACATGGCATGTTGTGTCAAGGAGTGAACAATTTATTTCTGCTTGTGAATCTCGGTGGGAGATAAAGAGCGCAAATATGGCAATGCTTTTGGTTTACCTACCGGGTGAATAGAATGTTTTTTGGAGCGAAGAGAAAGTCGATGTCAGAGGAACTGAGGGTTAATGAATGGGGATTTTAACTTTATGATCTCATAAAAAAATGCACTTATCAGTTCATCATTTAGTAGTTTTTCCGGTGAAGACTTGACTCTTTTGAATTGGAGTTAAAGTAAAGTATTGACTGGACCATTCAAGAGTAAACCATAGAAAAAGAAATAGATTCTTGTTAGTTACCCTTCAAATGATCAAAGTATTTGAAACTTGATGCTGACATTGTAAACCCTTTCAGTAATCTTTTCATTTGAAGTTTCAACTTTAATCGTGAATAAACAAATGCTGCAATGCGATTCCGATTCTTTGATAGGGAACAGTACAGGGTGGTTAGATTTCGTTGATTTAGTACGACATCTCCTAAATTGAAAGAGAAATATTAGAAAAAAATAGGTATATATGTCATGTTCTCTTTTTTCGAGAAATATAAATTGCTGAACACCACAAGCCGCTTCGGTGTTTGTTTCCATGCTACAGGGACATTTCGGGTATTTGGCCAATTATTATGATTAGTTCTAACTTCCGCAATTATGCTCTCGAAATGAAAACATCTTGGGGGCTGTTTTTTCAATATTTTCTACAGGTGCTGTCAAAATTTTCTTCCTGCTTCAAATTTCAGAGCAATTCAAAATTTTTTTTTTTTCAATGGGAAACGATAGTGTGATGTGATATGATATTTCCCAATAGATTTTTCTTAGACAATTTCACCAATTTATATCTTGATATACTTCCGGTTTCATCATATATAGCAGATTTTGAAAAAACACTTTCCTTTTTTGAAATGAAATTCAATACCTAATCAAGTCCTATGCGTAAAATTGTGGAATATCAAGTCCTATGACCTCGTCAGTTGAAAAGATATGAACCAAAATGATTTGTGGATAAAAAGGTTCTTTCGGAACTGTTTATATATGCAATCGGAAGTATTTCATGATAATATGTTTGAAATTGCCCCAAGAAAGTCCAGTGAAAAATATCATAGCACTCTATGATTTACATTGGAAAACTTTTTTTTAATTGCTCTTAAATTTGAAATTTCGATGGCACCGGTCAAAAGTCTTGGAAAAACTGATCTGACGATATTTTTATTTGGAGAGCGTAGTTGCAGTATTACGAATTATAAGAATTGGCCAAATTCGTATCCCCCTATAGCACAGAAATTAAACACCGCTGCGACTTGCGGTATTCAGAAATGTATGTTTCTTGAAGAAAAGAACATGTCTATTCGTTTTTTTCTATGTCTTTCAATTTGGGATGTGTAGAGCTAAATTATCGAAATCTGATCACCCTGTACAATATCCGCGTTTCGGGTAGACCGTTCGAGTATCACGAAAATTCTCGAAAGGTAATTTGATTTGTTTTTTACTATAATTCTGTAATTTTTTCTTGGATCGGATATTGGGAAATGTGATTCATCATATTGAATTTGACGAACATGAAAAAAAAAGGGACGGAACATTGAAAAGCGCACAAAAACTTCATATTCCAGCTCTATAGTTTTTCTCTCTTTCCATAGTCCAATTTTATAGTTGAAATCTCAACCTATACCAAAATGGGGCTACTTTGAACAAAAAATAAATTATGATATATGGATTTCCGGTGAAACAACTATTAGGTCTACCGACATCTACTCAATTTGTCACACATTCGAGAATGGCATGGCATCACCCATATGAAAATAAGTTAACTGAGTTAGCAATCCTGACATGTTATTTCGTACCTAAAAAAATCCAAGGGTATGATCTGCAAACTTTGGTTTCTGTAAGCGTAATTATTTGCACCACATGTTCGCAAAATATATCTGCTACAACTATACATCATCCTAGCAACAGTGGAGCAAGAAATTTTAAACATTTCAACACACTTCTTTCTGTTCTTTTTTTTTCAGAACAATGTCACAGTTTTCGGGGTTACTTTGAACGTGTTCAATCAACGTGTCAAGATTTTTAATCAACTCGATGTTTACTTGTAAAAAATATTCCGCTCTTACAGAAAAAAACTGGTGCAAGAAACTATGGGTTCAGAAATATTAGGAAAAGCTCCTGGTGAAATAAATTTAAAAAAAAGGTCTTTCCGCGAGTTTTTCTGTCCACAAGTACCTCCTACCCGACGACGGAATTATACCCATCTCCGAATTTTTCACAGCTCTGCCAGACCTCCAGGTAGGAGAAAGAAGAAGGAGCCTTCTGGTTTGGTGCAAATCTTCTTCGCCCATATCTGAGAAGTTAGGACTATAGTTCATAACAACAAGGCCTGGCCAAATTCATCAGGACCGGATTAGATGTACCGATCGCGCAATCGACGCCGTCGCAAGCAACTGAGAATTTCAGATAAATCACTTGATTGTCGTAATACAGATCTGAAGAAGACGGAGATAGCATTAAACGGCAGCCAATGAAAATAATCATATCCCTATGGGCGTACATTCAGTTGTTTACTGGCGCTATCACTTTTCGTTGGATGGACGGTGGATAGTACAGTTCTATCCTATTCATTGATTTCTGGTACCTATTTATTTGCTATTATTATTATTGTACGTATTACTGTTAGTTGAGTTCAGTTTATACTGATTTTTTAGGAATACTTCTGTTTTATTATTTTTTTTGTGATAATGAATGCCTGATTATATTTTGAATGGTAAAATATTTTTAGTACATTATGTGATTCTGTTGCATATTTTTTTTGAAAAAAAAAGATAAACTAATATTGAGGTTTTCATAGAAACCGTTTCAGGGAGGTTGAATTGAAATTCAATTTTTTAGATCTTCAAAAGGCGAAAGGTACTGGTATCTTGGGCGATGATAAATGATGTAGCTCCCAATCAAGCTGCTAAAATATTCATGCAATTATTTTAGCCCCAGTACCTATGTCAAATTCTAGGGAGAGAAGCGAAATTTTATAGGCGGTTCAGGCCATTTAGGGGGAAAAATTCCCCCAGTTCCCCCCCCCCCCCTCCTGGATCCGCGGTATTGAGTTCATGAACCGCTGTCTTGAATTAGGAAAATTAATGGTATATATCTGAGTTTCGCCAGATGTTTTTCTTGAATTCATTCTAATTTTGTACTTGACTGAATAGAAGAACTTCATAAGTTGACATAAAATTCAAATGTTCGATGTTGATCAACATGAATTTGCTCTGAACATTGACGGTTGGGTTGTCAATCAAACTCGAGTTGCTGAAATTCATTTTTTATTCAACAGTGACATGGCATTTGTACATAATATATAAAAATTATAAATATCATCTTAAAATAATACTTTCAGATAACTAATCTTTTGCTCCATCATTTAAATTAGTGCCATATTAAGTACAATACAATATGCATAAAAAATTTTCAGATTCCAGTGAGGATACTTTTTACAATTGATTCATTCAAGTTTTATTTTGTTAGGAATAAACCTTCAAATATCCCAATTTTTCTCACTACGAAATATAAATTATATATACAAAGCAAACATTCATATTACATCCATAATGAGATAAATAACCAAGAGAAAGAAATTCAAGAATAAATATTACTAAGACCATCACAGATATCGAAATACAAAAATACTAGAGAGATTCTGTGTATAGGATATTATAAAAGTGTTATCTCAAAATCTGAAAAGATCTCCATGCAGTGAACTTCACAGCGTTGCTCCATTTACATAGAATATAATAATATTATTCGGAAGCAGAATGAATAATTAAAATAGCTCATAAATTGTATACGTCATGTAACTGAATCTTTGGCATACTTTTTCTGATGTCCAAGTTTCTCATGTTTTAAGGGGAGTATAAATATACAAAAATATTTCTTCAATTTATGAACGTTTCAATGAATCTTTCACCAATATCGAAAACGATTTAATGGTATTTGATTCTCGCTACATAACCTTGGCCTAACATCATCTCGGTTGAAGAATGCACATTGTACAAATAAAATCATGATGAGATGAAGGAGACCATCAAATTATCAATGAATGAGGAACCCATATCAAGAATGGTTTTGATATATTATTCAATTAATTTTAAAAATTATTGATGCAAACTTGGGATACTGAAGAAATTATGAAAATGGTTCAAGAACTACTACTTAAATTAGAAAAGTTTTGATACTCAGCAAGGGCATGTATAACATATGCAGTGCTGAAGTTCGTTGAGTGCAATTTTGTCTCAACTTTCCTATAATTTTTTTTATATATATTTGTAATTTATGTATAATGTGGGGTCATGTTGGCAAATTGACAGTAGGTATTGTCGAAAATGATAATAATATATTTAAAATAGTTATTCATGTTTCGTGATTTGATATTCTCAAATTAAGTTTGTTAGAAACTGCTCACTTCATTCATAAAAAGGCAATACTCATGAAGGAGAATTGACCAGTTTTTTTTTAAATGAAGCCAACCGTGTTGCAAGGGAATTCGTATAATAAATCATTTTCATTTTATCGAGAATCAACTTTTGAGATTATCTTTAGGTATATGTCTCTAACCTCACAAGAAACCGCCCACAATCCTGAAATAAGGAAATTACCGCGTTTTTCAAATCATGGAAACGGAATAATTTAAGAAGGTGGTACAGATGGAAATACGAGATTTTCACAAATGATTGTTAATGATATCACGATAAGCTTCAGTTACTTGTTTGCTTTTTCTCAGATGCGGTATATATTTATGATGAAAAGTTATAAGAAATATAGTTGGTTTATGACAAGACTTGAAGTGTCTTCACACAACGGATTGCAGATCTTTTCAAAGCACACTACGATGATACAATCATTTGTGAAGATTGTTTATGAAGAGATATTTCATAAATAAGCTCGAGAGAGCGACCAGAAACAGAAAATGCATGCACGAGATCAAATGTTTCTCATCCATTCACAGAACTCATTGGAAATTGGAAAAATAGTGAAGCAAAAGCAGAAATAACTATACAGCTCGAGAGAGCGACCAGAAACAGAAAATGCATGCACGAGATCAAATGTTTCTCATCCATTCACAGAACTCATTGGAAATTGGAAAAATAGTGAAGCAAAAGCAGAAATAACTATACAATCGAGGAATGTTCATCCTTGTTCTCCCAATTTCGCATAATAATTAAGCCGGCTCCTCCGACTTCATCTCTGCTCAGTTCGTTATTTTATGTTCCTTTTTTATTTCGTCAATCGTTGCTATTGAAACCTTCTTCTCGTTGACATTGTTATCCAAGGGAAATTTGAAACTCAATTCTCGATTATCGCAGAAGAGCGGACTGTGATTATCAGGCAGGAAATCGTTCTCTGCTGACAGTTTGTCCTCATGAGTATAGTATTTTGCAGCATGTCTCTTCGAATAGCAGAGCATTCCGACTATTATCAATAGAATGAGGAATAGGAGAAATACCGACATACCTGCAGCAACAATTCCAATGCTGCTGTTATCGTTTATTGAAAAGAAATTTGCGTCGCCTCGGGGGGAACTTGTAGAAGAGCACCAGGTCAATTGATTTCGGTCCAAGGAATCCAACCGCTTTCCTTCCACTACGTAAGGCTGCGAACAGATTATATTCCTGAAAGCTGTACTCCTGTTTACTCTGTTCATCAGAGGAACTATGAAACAAAGGTCACAAGACCAAGGGTTACGATCCAGAAGTGTCACGTTGATTATCTCAATTTTGTCCAGAAATTCACTATCAGATATTCCTCTGAACATATTTTTCGAAATATCCAGGTAATATAAATTATCTGGTATCACTTTCCCACCCAGCCCACTGAGGTAATTTTCTGACAGATCGAGGGAAATCAGAGTTTGCGGGAATATATTCTCCGAGATATCGGAAAGTTGACACCGCCTCAGCCGCAAATCCCGCAATTTAGAATTTTTCAACAGATTTTTCATCAAAGCCAGATCTATAGGGTTTCCGTTCAGACTCAACACGAGTAGGTTCTCTCGAATGGAATCGAATAAATGCGACTCCAGAGCTCTAATTTGATTGTAACTCAAATCCAACTCCGTCAGATTGTCCACGTTGTCGAAGGCAGACAGAGAAATCGATACGATGTCGTTTCTAGCTAAACTCAACTTTTTCAGTTCCGAGAGATGAGTGAAGACGTACTGCCCGATGTGTTTCAGCTTGTTGCCATCCAGATTGAGTTGTCTCAGGCTCTGCAGACTCCGGAACTCGCTTTCTTCTAGGCGTTCTATGTCATTCTCGCCCAGGTCTAAATGATTTAGGTGCGGGAGCAGGGGGTAGATTTGCTTGTTCATCTCGCTGAGGGCGCATCCTCTGCATTCTAATGTTCTGAGCTCCTGGAACAGAAAGAACAGAGTTAGTGAATCAAAATTTATGACACGAAGGGGAAGTGATGTGTTGAGAGAATTCAGATTATGTTCGTAATAGTTTCGCAGTAGGTACAGGATTGGCGGTTTTAGTTTATTGTATTAGATTTTCATGAAGAGGGATCTAGCATATTCTTCAACATTTGTTTGACTTCTGGGATATTTGAAAAGAGATTACATAAAACCTTTTTCTACGCACCACTGAAAGGTGCGAACTGAAGTTTCGATGAATTAAAATTTCAATTAATGAGAATGTTTCGGTTTTTCAAATCTCAGCAAGATTTTGCCTCATATTTTCGAAAATATCGATTTTATCTAAATAATTTTTATGAAAGTAGCTAGACTTGTTATTTGACTTAAAATACTGTGGGTTTTTTCTGACCTAGCATTAGCAGATTTCACAGAATTTTGATTTTTTGGGAACATTATTTCTGGGGATAGATGCCTACAGGTATGTATAGTTGCCCCACTATGAAAATACTGAGAAGGATAGATGCCTTCAGTCCGGGATAGGTGCCCTTCATATTGTGTGATCCAATTACAAAGCCAAATTCAATGAAATCTCTTATCGTTATGTCTGTTATAATCGTAATAATAAATCAGCCTTCTTAATGAAATTTCGAAAGCATTTATTAAACGAAAATATAAATTCTTCATATCATAAAATCTCAGGTAGGTATCAACAAATAGGTATACGAATTTTTCATTATTGTTATAAAATATTAAATACCTAATAGGTTTCAACAGAAATAGAAATATGTACTCTTTTTAAAACAAAACAACACAACGAAGAGGGGATCAGTCAAATAGTGTTTTAAGTTTTCCACATCTTGAGCAGTAGTTCCGAAAAGTGTACAGGTTTCATGAAGCCAGTTGAGTGATACCTTATACACTGAATTCAGTCAGATTGAGATTTTGTATTTTCATTCATAATTTCATATTTCAGGGGCATAACGTCTTCGTAATGTTCTGTCTCATCGGAAGCTACTTCGAGTTGTTCTGTGGTCCAAGAGCAAACTTGACCTTGTACTCCTTCTTTTCTCTCATACTCCCGCGACATGGTTTTTCTACAATCAGTAAAGAGTTCAGATCGGTACACAAACTATAACAGAACACTAAAAATATTTAAAAGAATTAATACTCAGACTATACAGGTGTATGGGTTGTATAGAGATATATACAGGGTGACACAGACTCATGGTACACCCCCATATTCTCCCTTGTTTCTGTAGCTATATTTCTGAAATTTGGAACATTGACTATACTCACTATAGGGCACTTTTTGACATATTCAGAAAAAAAAATCCAACTGCTGGTTTTTCCGGAAATCACATCCAGTTTCGATTTTCAAATGGGACACCCGGTATATTATTACATTTTTGAAATCTCTATAATTTTTTCAATCTAATGATACCTCATAGTTGATATTTCATTCGTCAGAACGCCCATTTTATTTTTCGATCTAGAGAGCCTTGAACTCCCTAAAATTATTCCAAATAATCAAAATAATGTTACACTATAGTAATTTCGATTTAAAAAGTATCGTGGTTCGAAATACGTGCCAAAAAAGTAAACCAAAACCTTTTTTCACTCGAAACTCCGTTTTGTCAAATGGTAGCATAATGGTACTCTGACGTCATTCGAAAGTACCATCGGTGGGGTATCCATCCATATCAACTATTCTTCTGTATAACCAATACGAACACGATAATGGAGTTTAGACAAGTTTAAGTATCTTCTCGGTTCAATCCAAAGTTGATGTCATTTCCGGAAAAACCGGAAATTGCATTTTTTTCTAAATATGTCAAAAAGTGCCCTATAGTGAGTATATTCAATGTTCCAAATTTCAGAAATATAGCTACAGAAACAAGGGAGAATATGAAGGTGTACCATAAGTCTGTGTCACCCTGTATGTCCCCTAAGGGCATCTATACCTCGAAAAAACAGGGCAACTATCCTTTTCGGTACGGATAGATGCCCATGCACTTTTTTCGCAAATTAAAAACAAAAAAGCAACTGGTCATACTTAGATGCACATTTGAAGAACCAGTTTATTGATATAATAAAAAATTTGTTCGATTTTATAACTACTTCAAAAGTTCTACAACGGCAAATACTAGCCTTTGAAACTTTTACATGTTTCCGAAGTTCGTTGCGGAGATAATCACATACACTTGCAAAACGCGTCCTCACTGTACCATATTTCGTTACCAACTGAAGTTAAGGGTGACAGTGGATCATTCTTACACTATTAATTATTAGTGAGAGTTTGGGAAGTTAGGTATTTTGAAAATGGGGCATCTATCCAACTGGGGCATCTATCCGGGTTTTACCCTACTGGATCTTTTTTGTTTTCAAAAAACTCATAACGACATGAACTGCGTTCCTCCTTCTTTGGATATCGAGTTAAAGCCCGAAATTGAAATTTGAGGGATTTCAACATTGTTCATTTTTTCCGTGCGTGTTTATGCTACAATGTTAAAATAAAAACTTTATCCTGACACTTTTTCATAACAATTCAGTGGCCTAGTTTTATGTTCCTGGGGGACTGATTTGTTGAGACATAACATTTCGTTGGGTTTTTTCTTTAGGAAATAATAGTTGAGTATGACTCATGAAGAGTTATTTTTTTTTACCGTCTCGAACATATACAGGGTGTACCAAGTTCGACGGCCTATTAGGCGTTTCTGGAGAACTCGACCTATTTGAAATCTGAAAATTGGGATTATGTCATTGTTTGACATTATCTACCGATCTAACATATTCTTGGAGCCTGAGCACTTTCAGTTATACAGTGAGAGAAAAAAAAAATTTATTTTTTTCTGTTTTTTTTCGAATTTGATAGAGTATGCAATTCTGAATACATTCAAACTCAAATCGTTGCATTCGTCGAAATATTTTTCCAAAATATCGAGAAAAAACCGAAGAAAAAAGGGAGATAAGAATATTCGGTATTATGTTTGTTATTCCATCCTAGATATCGAAAGCACAAACCGTTTTCACATTTTTGACGAAGACTGTGGAAATATTGTACATTTTTAGAAGCGGTGGACCAATGGGAATCTTATGCTTCAACTCACATCTTGCTCCCTCCATAAGCGGAGCAATGAATAACGTCTCACGTTTGAACCCGGCAACAGAGCCGTAAGTAACTCAGCTACCACAGATGTAGGAGATATTTTAGGTGAAATAATTCATAATACACCTCGGCCGATTAGCCCAGATGACTCTCTTAATGACATTAAATCTCGTCGTGGAAGCCTTAACTTTAACTTAATATTAAAATCCGATGGCTGCAGCGTCTATAGCTAGAAGACTACAACCTCATGTGGAGTTCCTTTCAGAAAAAAATTATATAACTTGATTTCTGAAAACTAGTTTCATGAAATACGCATTAAGCTCTTGTAAGTATATCTGCATTTCACCTGAACTCAGATGTAACAAAATAGTTATTTTCCTAACAAGTGCGGAAAGTGATATTTTCCCGCACGAAACTGCCGTTACCCGAACGACGCGAAGCGGAGTTCGGTAAGCAGTTGAGTGCGGAAAAACACTTTCCGCGCGAGTTAGGAACAATATTTTTTCTACAAGCGCTTATACGAGATCGATTTCAACACACAGATCAAATGTGAATTGATCATTCTAAATACACATGAATGACATAAGTATCTGACAAGTCGTTACCATTGTACTCTCATCGTTGACGTTCGGTCCATAGAGACTACAAGCCTATGAAATAATGTGTTTGGTCTCCAAATTTTGGACATTTCCAAAAAATACGCCGAAAACACTTCCTCCTTCCTCGGTTGAACCTTTTTGGAATTACACCAAACAATGAATTCTGAATATTGCTTCTCATATTTTATCTTCGACTTGGCCGGTAACAAATTTAAACTCGCTTCATAAGAAGCTGCTAATATTTCTTCGGGCAGGCCATCATCAGATCCCGAAGTATCCATTTTACCGGAGCGTACTGATTGAATTCGAGGTGATATTATTTATATTTAAACCCAATTTCATAATATAATGACAATGTATTAATTCTTATTCACATGCCGTTTCCATAGTAACGTCGTCGGTGGCATAGAGATATATCATTATTCAGTTTATTCTTTAGAAAAAGCGTGCGAGAAAAAACCCTTGCTAATCCATTACCACACGCATTTGCGTGCGGTAATGGAATAGCAGGGGTTTTTCCCACACTGTTTGGCAATGTGACTCTTTACGAATTGAAATACGTGCGGGAAAGAGAATGAAAGTGCACGCTTGTAGAAAAATAATATTATCAGGCAGGAAATTTATCACCACCGTACATATAATGTTATAGAACCATCTGATTCATATAGAAACGTGACTAGAAAAATGGGGAATTGAGATCAATGAGACAAATTCCATACAAGTAAATTTCACATTACGAAGGGGCTAATGAACGCCAGTCACACTAAATGAAGTTCGAAAATCCGCATCCCAATTATTGAAATACCTGAGCATACAGATGGACCAAAAACGAACATGTAGAGAACAAGTCATTAAAAGGCGGAAACAAATAGAACAAAAGTTAAGGAATTTCACTGGCTCATCGGCAGGAAATCCAAATTAACAATAGAGAATAAACTCCTTATCTACGAAACTATTAGGAAGCCAATCTGGACATACGGAATCGAGCTCTGGGGATGCACCAGTAAATCAAAGATGTCAGTTATTCGAAGAAGTCAGTCCAATAGCATTATAATGATTGCAAATGCACCATGGTATGTTCCAAATCAAACATTGTACGAAGACATAAAAATACCATACGTAAAAGTCGTGATCAAGAAAAAAACGGAAAACACCACAAAAAGATAGAGAGCCATATTTAACTTCACCCACTGACTGAAGTTTAAATGAGCTTCTAAAATTTACCTTTTTATTCTGATAACTTGTATTATCATTGTAATAATAATAATAATATATTTTGCCATAACAGATAATACAATGAAAAATAATCAAAATTCACATATATCTCATGATCAATTTGGAAAATAAAGAGCGTTAGAGTGCAGTCGAGTAAATCTTTCAAGAAAATGTAAAAATAATCTTAATTTAGTGTCCAAAAATCGGGTTGTTTTGACGGAATCGGTATTTGCGTCAGAAATTCCGGTGCAGTGTCAGCTTCGTGCCATCGTAGATCCGACCCTGCAGTGCCAAAACGATATAGTTAGGTAGGTATAATATGCTGGGAATAGAAATCTAGTTTAATTTAGTATTTCGTTAAATATTCCTCTACCCATTTCCTGGATCCATCGTTTGGTTTCCGATCTAAAACTTTTTAATGGTTAATAGTTTTTATTTTCTCAGGAAGCATTGAAAACAGTCTTGGTCCTATATATTGAAAGCATCTACAGCCTATGGTCTTGCTAGCTCTCAAGGTAAAATATTTTCTATCCACGTCCCTGAAATCATAATCCAAACTTCTCAATTCCAGCTTTCTTTCATTTTTCAGGATAGTAATAACCTTGAGGACATACAGTTGTCTCGATTCGTCAAATAATTTATCCGTAGGGTAAGTTTTTTTTTTCCCATAATTATTTTCATTATCCACTTTTGCACGATGTTCAGCCGATTTAAGTGAATGTTGTAAGCTCCGCCCCAAGCCTCAATGCCATACTGCAAATGTGGTTCTATTAAGGCATGATAAAGTGTTTTGAGTTGTTCCATTTCCAGTGTTTTTCTCAAATACGTAAACCGTCCTAGCAGGGTTCTCAACTTAGATGTGACATGCTTCATCTGCAAATCCCATCTGAAGTGCCTATAAAAGATGACACCTAGATAATTTGTCGATGTTGCTTCATTTATTTTGATATAACATATCATGTTTACAGTTTCTCAAAAATAATATCGAATGGAAATTGGAATTGGAATATTCAATTTCGTAGGTCGCCTGTCATTCTTGCGGGGATTTTGGAATAGCCCTTAACATTCATCAAAAAGTTTTGAAATCCCTGCAAATTGATGTGATTTATTCAGCATTAAATTGCGAATGGGGCAAAGTGGAGAAATCTTCAAGAAGGTTAATAAATTTCGGTAAATGGGTCTTCGGCCTTTCTTCTGATCCATATTATTCCAGTCGATCTTGAATACTTTTGCATTCTCGAATCTAAAACTTTAGTGGATTCTCAGCAAGATGACAAGATGTCGAGATAAGGATCTTGAGGTCCCTCCCAAATTTACATTGCAATTAGGTGTGATTTACTTAGTAGAAATTACAAATTAAACCTGGCTTCACGGTCGCGAAAAGAATTTGGGGTTGAGTGAAAGAGGATGTACAGAGTTCTGTTTTAGCATGTGATTGGAGATGTGGAACTTCATTTTGACGCAATTGAATGTCACTACTTTGTAATTTCTACTTAGTAAATCCGACCTAATTGCTTGAAATATCGTTTGTTATGAAGATTTTGTCCCTGAGTTGTATGGGATACTGATGATGCCAACCAAGGCTCAAACCTGTATATATCCCATCTCAGTGACAAAATCTAATATCATTTCTCCAACCTCATGATAAAAGATCTCTTAGCCTAGGAATTGAAAATGGTATTATACATTTCGATGATTATATTTTGAATTCATATATGTTTCGAAAATGTTTTCGGTGTGGCTTCCGAGAAGGCTAAGAATTTCTTTGGTTTCCTTTTTTTTTTCTTTGAAATTCCTGTTTTAAACTCACTAAAGAGCTCCTCTACCTCTCGAATAACTTAATACAAATGGATCTATTCTTTCAGTTCGCATGCTGAGAAACACTGCTTATATCCTCTTCACTCTCTGAATGAAAATGAAATACTTAAAAATTACTATTTTCAATGTACATACATACTATGTTTCGAACATGTTTTCGGTATGGCCCCCTTGAAGGCAAAGAATATTTTGTTTCATTTTTATGTTTCTTGAAAGTTTGTGATGATCATATTTTAATGATCTGCATAACAGATCCTCTAGCGGGCGCCTCCCCAGGTGGCGGATAGGGGAAAGCCTCCCAGATATGGGTGGTACCAGAGAAATCAAATATCTAGGGCGGACCAAAACTGACACAGGGCACTCATATGTCCTTGAGATGTCCTCTCAGAAGGCGGAAGAACCCAAAAGGGTCAACGGCATATGGATGCAGAAGGCAACGGGAAACCACTGCATTAAAGGTTCAAAAGAACATCCCTAGTAAATGACTATGCATACCACAACCAAAATATTGGCCCCTAGTCCGTGGCAGACCTTAAATGGTCAAGGGGTGCGAAGAATACCCACGATGAGAGCTAGGACCCACCCGGAAGTGGAAAAGAAAAATACGGGAAAAACCCGATCCACGATAAGAATTGCCACTTGGAATGTGAATAGCATATTTGAGGCCGGTAAAATACATAACACCATGCAAGAAATGGATCGGCTCGGAATATGCATTCTCGGAGTAAGCGAGATGAGATGGCCTGACTCCGGAAAGATGAAAATTGGGAGCAAAACTGTTTATTACTCAGGCAACGATCATAAAACACATTGGAACGGAGTAGGACTTATACTAACACAGAATATTGAAAAATCCGTAATTAATTTTGTCCCTCATTCTGACCGTATGCTTTTGGTACAATTGGAGGGAAGTCCAATTGTTGTCAATTTGGTACAGGTGTATGCCCCAACAGCCGACAAATCCGAGGATGAGGTAGAACAGTTCTATGACGATCTACAGCGTTTACTTCAACATACAAAGAAGAATGAAATAACATTGATAATGGGAGACCTGAATGCGAAAGTTGGAGAGGGAAGAGTCGAAGATACTATCGGCGAATATGGACTGGGATTGCGGAATGAAAGGGGAGACAGTCTGCTTCAGTTTTGTCAAGAACAAAGTCTGACTATTATGAACACTTGGTTCAAGCTGCCTGCTCGTAGATTGTACACCTGGAAATCACCACAGGACAACTCGGAGCACTGTATTAGAAACCAAATAGACTACATCATGATAAATCAAAGATTCAAAAACAATATCAAAAGCGTCAAAACTTATCCTGGCGCAGATGTTCCCTCTGACCATACTCTACTAGCAGCAAAGTTTCAAGTCAAATTAAAAAGAATCAAGAAAAAGGAAAAACGACAAAGAGTAGACATGACCTTGTTAAAAGAAAAAGACACAAAACAGAAAATAGAGCAAGAACTAAATGAAAATTGTAAAAAGATGAAGGAAGAAATTGTTGAGAGGGGAGAAACAGAAAATACTGAAGAACTATGTACTAGACTAAAATTAATAATGCAGGGGTCCGAAGAACACTTGAGGGGAAAGCAGCAGGCAGCGAGGAAACCGTGGATGACCACAGAAATTTTGACATTGATGGACGACAATATAAGAACAAAGACATTTATAAGTACAAGGAAATACATAGACTGATAAGAAGAAAAACAGTTGAAGCAAAGAAAAATTGGATGATCGAAAGGTGCGAGGAACTTGAAGCGTTGCAGGAAAAACACGATGACAGAATGATTCATAAAAAAATCAAAGAAATAGCCGGAATGAAGAACAATAGAAATATTAGTACACTAACGAGCACAGACAACAAAACTTTAACAAAGACTGAAGAGATAAAGGAAGAATGGAAGACATACATACAAGACCTTTTCAAAGATGACAGAAGTAAAACTGTAGACCAACATTTGCCCTACGAAAATAAATTCCCCATTTTAAAATCTGAAATAAAATATGCAATACGAAACATGAAAAATGGAAAAGCTCCAGGTCCAAATGATATATACACCGAATTTATAAAACTCATTGAAGATGACAATCTGGATATACTCACACACATCTTCAACAACATATATGGGTCAGGAATAGTCCCTAGAGAATGGTTAACATCAGCTTTTGTTTCTCTACCTAAACTTAAAAACCCCAGAAAATGCACCGATTATCGTCTCATCAGTCTTATGTCACATGTATTGAAATTATTTTTAAAAATTATACATAATCGAATATATAAGAAATGCGAGGAAGAGATGGGACCTGAACAATTTGGTTTTAGGATGGATTGGGAACCAGAGAGGCAATGTTCAGTCTCAACGTGCTGCTACAAAAGTGTCGAGATCAGCAGAAAGATGTGTATTTGTGTTTTATCGATTACGAGAAAGCTTTTGACCGAGTTAAGCACCAGAGATTGATGGAATGTCTACGAAGGAAAAATTTGGATCACAACGACATCAGAATTATAGAAAATTTATATTGGAATCAGGAGGCTTTTGTAAGAACTGAAATCGGTGACACTGAAGCTATAAATATCCAGAGGGTTGTTCGACAGGGTTGCGTTCTGTCTTCGCTATTATTTAATATATACTCTGAGGAAATATTTGCAAAGGCTCTACATGGCGTGGAGGAAGGAATAAAGGTCAATGGACAAAGGATAAACAACATCCGATACGCAGATGATACTGTATTGATTGCTGAAAGCGAACGAGATCTACAGACTCTACTAGATAATACTGTGAATGAAGGAGAAACTTACGGAATAAGAGTTAATAAAAAGAAAACCAAGACAATGGTCGTTTCTAAAAACAGAACCCCCACAATACAAATATCAACTGACGGACACAACATTGAAAAAGTTGAGAAATTCAAATACCTTGGTTGTCTAGTGAATAGTGCATTGGATCCAGATCAAGAAATAAAAAGCAGAATAGAACAGGCCAGAACTATATTCCTGAAAATGAAAGCCTTCTTTGTTTCAAGAGACTTGAACCTTTCTCTTCGCTATCGTATGGTGAGGTGTTACGTATATAGTGTCTTGTTATACGGCATGGAAACCTGGACGCTGAAAGTCAATACCCTACGCAGACTGGAGAGCTTTGAAATGTGGATATTTCGCCGTATGCTGAGAATTCCCTGGACAGACCATATCAAAAACGAAGAAGTTCTAAGGCGGATGAGCATGGATCGGGAACTAATAGAAATAATTAAAAAACGGAAAACATCTTATCTTGGCCACATTCTCAGACACGAAAGATATAGTTTCTCACAACTAATAATGGAAGGAAAGATCGAGGGCAAAAGAGGCCCTGGTAGACGACAAATGACGTGGCTGAGAAACATCAAAGAGTGGACTGGCTTAGACTTTCAGTCTCTATAAGAAAGGCTCAAGATAGACTTACATTTGCAGAAGTCATCGCTAACCTTCGATAGAAGACGGCACCATAAGAAGAAGAAGCATAACATGTAGAACTAGTGAATTTTCAGGAAGAAAAAAAAAGAAATTAAAAACAGTGAGATATCAGGAACAGTGGGGCATCCTGCTCATTCTGTGACCTCCCCTGCCACTGTGATAGCAGAATGTACCTGAAGTATGTAAGTAATGAACAAATTTAACACTCTTCATGAAATCTGTTCCAACTGAAGAAATTATCGTACAATGCCAAATTCTCACGATGCATTGTACGATAATTTCATGAGTTGGAACAATCGTAATCATGACTCGAGAGGAGTGGAATTGGTCAAAAGCAATTGCCACCAAGATGAAGCATGAATAAAAACAGTTGTTACCTGAACTGATATGAAAATTTCATTTTGAGTTCGGTTTGATATTTGAAAACATAGCACGAGCTACCCCTATATCCATTATATCTGACCTGATATTTTTCTGTGATCACACCCGAAGTATGCAGGGTGTCACACGAGTAACTTTCCCTACTCCTACCATTTAAGATCAGCATCACACACTGGCCACTTAGAAATGGCTCCTATCTTTCCTTGCCAATATACAGGACGATTTGTTCATTCTGATCGAAATTTCATTCGACTATTATATTTCTGGTACTGTATATAACAGAATTGAATGAGTTTTTCAGAATATGTAACACGTTTCAGCATCTGTTGGATTACCTATACCATTTATTATCTTTTCAGTCCCGTACTTAGAAAAATCCATTTTGACTGCTTATGTGGAAATGACCTCCATATAGGCCACTCTCTGAATTTTATTTTCCGTAGTTATAACCCAAGGACATTGATAATCGAAAAAATTTCATGACAGATTTCGGAAGCTTGTTGCTTGTTGTTGTCTACAAGTAACATAGAAAGTTGTCATAAAATTTTTGAGCATTTATCAATGTCCGAGGGTTATTCGGATAGAAAATTTTTTGCTACTTATAGAAAAAAAACATTGCTTAAACAATTCATTCGAAGGATCAATCACAAAAGGAACAATTACAAAAGTTAAATGAAGATCTAGTCCTGTTAGTTTCTATGATTGATGAGGATGTATTTCCACTACGCATGCTGTTAATAATTCGATTAAGATGTTCTTCGTCAATATTCAAGTAGGGTTTTCTTGAATTGGCATTGTTGTGACCCGTTATTTTTATAAGTTCTTGTACACCACCTTTGGCCAATCGACTTTCCGCAGTCTATTGGAATGATTAGTAATTTTTTTCCTTTGTATTCAAGCCATTCGCTTCGGCAGACGATGTTGTCCAATTTTGAAACGTTTTTGTTCCAATGGGCATATTATCATACCAGTGATCATTTTCGGATTTCCATTGACAATTTGGTCTGAGGAATAGTCTGTGTTGACATCAATTTTTTGAATAATCGGACAGGACAAACGTTGCTGTCCTTGTTTTCTATTAAAAACTTGCTTCCAGTACACATTCTTGAGCCACCTTGGCCATTCTTGCTGAATACAGGTTTGTATTCAACTCGATTTGTGACAGAGTCATTGTTGTTTGATTCGATACGAAAAAAATCAGTAAAGCAAGCGGCAGCTTCCTCACCTCGCAAAGCTTCAAACGCGGCTATTTGATAGAATTTCCGTTGCAGACCTTCAGGAGTATTTTCATTCCATAAATTCACCATTTTCGTTATTTCTACAGAACTTAATGCTGCTGAACTGTGTTTCCTTTCACAAGGATCTGATTGCAGTTTTCGTCGTAGAGAATAGCGAGCAGCTAGCGCTGCTGTTGTTGAAATACACTTTTGAATGGGTCAATAATAACTTTAATTTCTTTATGATATTTTTTCTTGTAACACCTTACTTGTTAAATTCCACATGGTTTATACAGTGCTTTATTCGAACTCTGACCAATCTTTTTTCCTCATGTTCACAGCCCAATCCTCCAAAATTAACGCAAATTCTTCCGCCGTCCGATTTCCATCTAATTTATACTTTCTATCTTCACATAATCCATGAATGATTTCCATACAAACTTCTTGCTGAAATTGTTCTTAAGATACAAAATGAATAAATTTGATTGGTTATTGGAACAGTCAAAAAATTTTGCGAAATGCTAGAATGCCAATTTTTGTCACATTCCTGATTATAATGATCTGACAACAAACCTAAAAAAGTAGTGAATTTATTGAAAATGATTACTTTCATCTCCGGTCAAGAGATCATGTTCTCTGAATGTTCTCATAAAACTACAAATTTTGGTCAGAACAGAATGAATGGAAGGAAAGATAAGAGACATTTCTAAGTGGCCATTTCGTGATGCTGATGGTTGACCCTATATATATGGTAGGAGTATGTAAAGTTCCTCGTGGGACACCTGTATTTCGAATAACATTTACTCCTTTTAATTTTACCTACACCTTATATCTCAGAGAAGGTTCTTGCTTCAGTTCGTAAAATCTGTGTAGCGTTATGAGAAAAAAATATTTTTAAAACACACGCTTTGATTTCCTCTTATAATGAGTGCTCAATGTTTTAAAGTATTTTTTCATTTGATTAATAGTGGAGAAATTTTTTTCTTATCTTCCACTAAATTATGATCTTTCAACAAATTGAATTTCATTCCGAGTATAAAATTGAATTCTTGAAGTCAAAATCTGACTTCTTGACGGTGTTTTAGGTTTTGATTTGGAGATAAAGGAATATTTTTTTTGAACGAAAAAAACTGTTCTCCAAAACTGTTCACCTTTTCCCACCCTGTATTTTATTAAGGTATTAGTTGCGAAATGTTTCGTATTTGATTTAAGAGAACTGCAACCAATTCAACTGCTTTCTGTATCGAGTTTCTGTTGAAAACTTAGCAATAAACTGAAATTGTTGAAACAATAATTATAATTGAACATACCTGTACATCTCTGAATGCTTCAACGGGCAATGTCCGAACAGGATTTCCACTCAATTTCAGCACTCTCAACTTCTTAACCTCTTGAAAGACGCTGTGGACCAGCTCATTGATCCTATTCCTCTGTATCGACAACACTTTCAGTTCTTTCAATGAACTGAACGTGCCACTAGGTAAAGAATTAATCCTGTTGTCATCCAATATCAACTCTTTCAATTTCTCAAGTCCAAGAAAGTTTTTATTAATAACCTGGGTTATGTTGTTCTGAGACAGATTAAGAACCGACAGATTCTTGAGATAGAAGAAGAAATGCTCGCCTAGTTGTGGTATATTCGACCGAGTTATGTGAATCTCCTCCAGTTGCTTGAAGTCTCCGAAAGCAGGAACCATAGTGAGAACGTTCAAGTCGAACTCTGGAGCTGTTATGACGAGTACTTCGGTATTTCGATCCATTCCATCAAGGGAAAGGGGTCCGACCATGCCCCCTTCTTTGCATATAACAGCATTCCTGCCTTTGTTGTCTGGGTGCAACTGCAGTTGTTCATGCATCCTGAGCCGAGTTTCCATAGGAGGCTGATTAAGAGTAGATGTCGCAGCTTCATCCTGTAACAATGATTACTATGAAACATTTGCTTGTGTGTGCTCAAGGGATTGATGTAATGCTATGACAATAAGTTGAGATTATGCATGAGATACGAATAAACTCGAGACGTGGATTGTATTTATTTATGAGTTATTCTAACGTGGAGTTCTTGAGTTGCCATTGCAACAAACTTTGCAGTTACATCTTCCTGCAATACGAGGAGTTCGGAGAGGAAACATACAAGGCTAATGAGACGATTCAAACCGTCATCAACCAAATAGATGAGAAAATCCTGCTGAGATCATAACAAGTTCTCACAATGTTGCAGCCTTATCAAATGACTACGAACAAAAAAATAACATCTAGAGAAAATAATTCTTTCAACGCCATTCTTCGGTGACTTCAAGGTTCGTTCTTTATCAAGTTTAACGAAAATTTCAAGTTTTCATGGCGTGAATTAGGAGAACGAACGCTCTGAAAGGAAAGAGAGCAATACGAAATATTGTTCGATTCCTGATGAATTTCACAATACCTATGAGCTGAAATGATAAATGCAGTCTGGCATATTTCGAAATTATACAGGGTGTTCCATTGATAAACGGAAAGAACAGGCGGATTGGTGGCACCGAGGTGGTTCCAGAAATACCACATTTATGGGCTCTTACTGTCTTCGTCACCGCGATACAGCCTGTTTTATGAATTTTGCTCGTTTCTTCGCGAGGCAATATCACCCGATATATTTTCTTCATATTTGGCACACGTGATTCTTATTCAAGGCTTGAGGGTACCATTCAATAAACACAAGGAAGAAACAGGTACCAGTTGACAAGAAATTACGAATTGTTTGAATCCTCGAAACAAAATTTTGGAAAACTGTTCCAATATTTGAAAAGATCACAAAAAACTAAACTGAGGCTTGTGTTTAGAATTTTAACGCAGACAGTTTTACTGCATACATTTTCAACGTAAATGTGAAGATTTCAACCACTTTCAGCAATCCAAGTTGACTTGGATTCGTTCATAATGAATTATGAAAACTATTGAATTCATGATTATTCTGACTTATTCAGTATTTATAAAACACATCGTTTTTTTTTTCATAGCTGCAGACCATTCCACTTTGAATTTTTAAGTTTCATAAGAAAATCAACAAAACAAACATAAATACGAAATTAAACGAAAAAACTACACCAAGTGCTTCATGTCTCAACATGTCCTCGCTAGTTTCAAAAAATCCGAACTGCTTTCCGCATTACATTCCTATTGTTTTTTCTGGGTGGCTTCTGTTATTTTCATAACGAACTGATCACTCTAGACATAATAATCCACGGAATTAAAATAAGAGGACCTTGAAGACCAGGTAATGTCAGTATATTCCTCATTGGAAAATTAATCATGCATTTTTCTAAATCAACAAAAAACTAAATTTCTAATTACAAAAAGGAAATTTCAAATATGAAATGAAATATTCTAAATAAGAAAGGTCGCTTGGCAATGTGATGGGTGTCAATCTTTATTGAATATGAATCTTCATAATTATTTGCAGGGGTGAAAGCAGCTCTATTAGAAGACTGTGACCTGTTACTTACTAATACATTTTTCATTAAAAAACAGTTAAAACCACTTTCAAGAATCCAAATTCTCAAAAACTCCACTTTCAAATTAACAATTTTTGACAAAAAAATTAACTTAAATATTCAAACTGGAGTGTTCTGCAGTTTAAAAATGATATTGAATATTGAAGTAATGATCAAGGATAAAGAAATAGTGTATTTAATAGTTTTGATAATTCATCATGAAAAGTCACTTCGAACCCCTTTTTTCGAATCCCAGTTCTTAAAATCTTCACTTTAAAGTTAAAATGAGTGCAGTAAGACTATCTGCACGAAAATTCCAAAAACACACGCCTCAGATCAATTTTTTGTGGTCTTCCCAAATATGGAAACAGATTTTCAAAATTTTGATATACATGTGTTGTTTCCAGGACTCAAACATTTCTTAATTTTTTGTTAACCCGGACCTGGATTTTCCTTGCAGTTATTGAATGATACTATTGAGCCTCGCATAAGAAACACGTGTGTCAAATATGAAGAAAATAAGTCGGGTGGTTCGTCTGATATTGCCTCGCGAAGAAACGAGCGAAATTCATAAAACAGCCTGTATCTCGGTGTCGAAGACAGTAAGAGCCCATAAATGTGATATTTTCAGAACCACCTCGGTGCCACCTATCCGCCTCTTAAGTTTTCACGTTTACCAATGAAACACCCCGTATAAGTGATTTCTCTATAGTAGAGGATTTATTTGAGAGTCATAGAGACCTATTGGATTGTTGAGTTTGGATGATAAAAAAAAAAATATTATTTAATGGAAACCTCTCCATCGTTGGGGGGCGAGAAGCTTTAGGCCTTCAAAAATGTAAAAAAAAACTGTTACATGGACATATCCGAGCGCGTCAGACTAAGATTACATGGCCTACGTACTTCTAAAGGTGCACTCGTATCAATTCGCGGCCGAAGTGCACTTCGGCACGAAAATTGGCACGTAATTTACCAAGACTTGAATTTCGTTACGAATGGTACCAGAGCACGCCATCTGCTTAGCTTCCATGCCGAACTGCACTTCGGCCCACGAATTGATTACGATTGCGCGTTAATGATATTTTAAAATAGCTTAATCTGACCATTTGACTGGTGGGGTTGGCGTAGATGAGGGTTGAAAATGAAAAAAAAAAGGATTTTATCGAGCGCGTCAGATTCTCTAAGGTGATGGTCATTGGACCTGAACAAAATCTCTCATTCAATAATCGGCATTGTTTTGAAGTTAGAAAAAAATCGTCTATCTTAATCTGACGATTTTCTTGAGGTATTCGTTCAATCTGACAAATTTTAATCACTAGACTTCGACTTTTTTAATGTTAGACATTTTCAGGTGTTCTATGGTCTCTAAAACTATGGAAATGCACCCAGTCTCTCATGTGGTATTTGAAAATGTGATGGATAACACAGACACCCTCAACACCGTGTTCAATCACTCTTTTCCTTCGCAATTCCTTCAATAGTCAAATTTAAAATTCTTGAATTCTAGATCTATGTGTAGGAGAGGAAATAGAACAATGACCCCAAAGATAATTTTTTGCATTCTAATGAATACGATTAATCATATTAATATCAATTCTTGCAGCTAGTTCTCTGTATTCTAGGATGGTCAATTTCAAAGAGCTATTGTCTGTGTATCTGTAATTTTCTCTAATTCTTTCGACTCTCCAGATTGCAGATTCCAACTCCATATATTCTACAGTTAACATTTCTGAAAACATATCTGTAGATTCCAAATGAACATAATGCTTGAGATTTGTAAGTGGTGGCATATACCTAATGGTGGAGACAACATGGGGTTTTCATAGTTGATTATTTGGGAGTACTATCTTCATGAAGTTTTTCTTCTTCTGACTGCATAGAATCCTAATGAAACATAAATATTTCCTTATGGATTTCCATGAAGATCATGCTTGCACATTGAAACTTGCATTTAATTCTTCCAATTATCGTTACAGTGGGAAGAATCTCTCTTGAATTTTTCTCATTAATCTATCCCAGAAATTTCCATTTCAACCAACTTCTTATGCCTTCCCAACTCGAACTTTCCCGAGAAATATTGTCAGTGCAGATAAGAAGACCCTTGTTAGTGAAAAAATGTGATGAAGAAGGCCTTATTCAAGAATGTTACAGCTCAAGACATTCAAAGGGTTTTCAAAGCGATCTTTTAATATGAGCTTATTGATATTCCTTTGACTTGCATATTTCGAGCAAAATTCAACCAGACATTAGCCGCTTGATTTAACGCAAAAGATCTGAGAATACTTGGTGATACAGCACGTCAATGCGGAGGGGAGAAAGTCTGAACATCCCGTTTCTTCAGTGAAATATTGGGAAAAATTTATTCACATTCATCCTTTTTCGTCATTTTTAAGGAAACACTCATATAAGATCAATTCTCTCCGCTTTTCATATGTTAACCGTTCGCTAAATTTTCAAAAATGGTTTGTTTGATGCGAAGAATTCAAATTCAAATCACTTTTATTTTATTATCACTTCATTATTTTTTTAATTCTCAGGTAGTAGAATTTTTTTTTTTTAAAGTACCTAGTATTTGCGGATCTAGAATTGAGTTTGAATGGCCAAGATTCAAAAGTCATTGAATTGATGATGTTTTCGTGGATTGTCCACAATTTGAATACACTCTGGATCTTTGAAAAATTCATTTGTTTTGAGGAGTTCATCGAAAATTTCATTCAGTAGAAATATAAAGATTTATATTCTGGTGTATTATTTCCTGAATTAATTTTTCATAATCATTCTGAAATATGAATTCCATTCAACCCTCGGCAAACTTAATAAATGCAACTTGGTTGCGATCTACCACTCCATTTGTGGATGCAGTGAAAGTTGCAGTGACTTTTTCTGAAAACTGCTGAAGATACATCTTCAAAAAAACAGACAGTCAAATACTTGCCAAAATCTTATCCAAGAGAAGCACACAATTCTGTTTTGTAGTCAAATACTTCAATTCAAAATGACAAATGTGATTTGCTGATATCAACTCTGAGAGAAGGGTAATGGAATTAAATAATGAGGTTCAAGATATTGTGAGAAAACAGAAAATTATTTGCTTTTATGGGGACAATACCCTAAACTGAGAAAAATCGGAAGTAATTGCACAAGTTCCATCAAAATTACCCATATTTTTTTCATGTCTAAAAACTGCAGGAGTTCATTTTCATTTTTAGAGAAAGAGCCCGACATCGAAGGTGGAGGGCTCTTTCTCCAAAAATGAAAATGACCGACTGCAGTTTTTCAAAGACAACACGCTGGAATGCAGAAGTATCAGGTCATTGTGATGCACGAGTGTAAATCGGGGAATATTTCCCCAAACTGCTATGGATACGAGCAGTGCAATTATCGCAGGGATCTTTCGCTCTCTACAATGCAATTATTGCTGTAATTTTCGATAATTGCATTCTATTTACATGAAGTTTTCGACAGGAGGGAAATATTAGCAATAATTTCCATTTTAAATTTATTCATTCATAGTCAGTTCAAGAATTATTGTCATCGAGAATGGCTGAGAAAAATCAAAATGAAATTGGTAATTTTACACCAGTAAGTTTAAGGATTCAGGTAGGTTTAGATAGAAAACACTGTCTCATGGCGTTTTCAAAATTTAATTAGGGAACTAAAAATTATGTGCATTTGGCAATTTAGTTCTGTTTGTATATTAAGTTTTTGGATCAATTGACAAATTAGATTTGGATTCCTACATTTCTTCAGTCTTGTGCAATTGAAGGAATCGTGAGACAGTTTGTTTTCGAGTTTCTTAGGGATTCATCAGATATTTCTACTGTATTTCTAGTATTCATCGCCTTTCGCGAGTTTTCAGATGAACAATCATTCACTTATTCAGTGTTTTTTTGATTCATATATTAGTCTCATAATTTCAGATTTTTCTTAGCATTATCTGAAGAGTTTTAAAAGGGAAAGAGAAGAAGCAGTACAGACATAAATATGAATTTTTCTGATTTTTGAAAACAAATTAAAAGTAAGGTTGTGATACATGAATGTATTCAGAAGAATAAATGCAAAAAGTTAAAAAATTTAGGATGTTCCATCTGAAAAATTCTACGTTCGTGATTAATCTCACAAAGAGTGCTCTGAAAATTTTTTTAACTACGCCCCTGAATTCTATGCTCTATCTATTAGAAA
Organism: Hippodamia convergens; assembly: GCA_038502775.1. NCBI lineage: Eukaryota > Metazoa > Arthropoda > Insecta > Coleoptera > Coccinellidae > Hippodamia > Hippodamia convergens. Next base: position 27,167,408 of record CM076610.1, read on the forward strand.
CAGTTTCCATTTTTTTCCATCTCATCCAGGGCCCGAGAAAAAAAATACAACTTCAAAAGTGCACATATTTTATTTTCGCTCTGTAGTTCAGGAACAAAAGAAGTTGGAATTTATCTGTTTGTTCAAAGTTCACAAAAATTGATACAGTGTCGCGAAAAGCGCATGTCTCTATTTTCAATAATAGCTGAGTCTAACCCAATTTGGGAAACAGTGTAAATCTCGCTTACAACTGCTTGAAAAGTAATTGAATGTCAATCAAAAATCAACATTAAGTACATTATTTAATGGTTCGGGAAATAGACAGTGTTAATGAATACAAATAAAGACAGATATATCAATTATAACATTTCACACCTTGTAATAATTCAGTTTATGATATTCGTGTAGAAGTTCTTCATGTACTAAATATGTAGATCCAATGGTTTGTGCACATATTTCATTAAAGGTATGTATATGCATATTACGAAGACTCAACAAATATTTTCTATTTGTTTCAACCTAAGCTATGAAAGCGTAAGGTTATTTCAGCTTTATTATTCTCGTTCTTAAATACAAAAAATAACACAGGATTAGAATTTCCAATAGTCATCAGGAATGCAAATATTGCTGAAGAGTCTTGATAGAGGAGGCCAGAAGAAACTTTCAGTAATATTCGATAGGGCCTCCATTATTTGATTAATGATATCCTCACATTTTAGTTCCTTGAAAGCCTGGGTCATTTTATGTTGGAGCATTCCACGCTATTTTCATTACCAATCCTGAATCATACTTAATGTGCATTGAAATATTGCTGCCCTATTTGTAGTCGTCATTTTAGCTGTATTTTTTAAACATAGATTAATTCAAAATAGTAATCATCGAAACAAATACCATTTTCGATTCTTAGGCTCACAGATCTTTCATCATGAAGTTGGAGAAATCATATTAGATTTTGTCACTGAGAGGGGAGATATACCGGTTTCAGCCTTATTTGGCATCATCAGTATCCCTTACCTCTCAGGGACCAAATCTTCATATAAAACTTCTATATTAGAAGAAATTAGTTGTGACGTACTGAGTAGAATATTACAAAAAAGTGACATCTAATAGCGTCAAGAGGAAGTTCCACATCTCATCATGCTAAAAAGAACTGCGTACATCCTGTTTCACTCCATGAGATTTTAGACGTGAGCCTGGGAATTGTATTCGATTTTATAGGTCATTTCGATGATAACTATTTTGAATTCAACGGTGTGGCCTCCGTAACGACAATTTTTTTTTGTTTCGATTTATTCTTTTTCTTAGAAACATTTTATCTGTATGCTACGAGTATTTTGCAATTGAAGCTTAGATGGAAAATTTGTCAATATAACATCGATCAAAATAATATCATTGAATAAAGAATTTTTTAGCAATGATAATATACTTTTGCTGTACAGTTAATGAGAATTATGAATTTTCTCACTATTTCAAATTGATTTGCTTCGAAAAATATATTCAATAATTTCCTTAGTAATATTTGTTCCTTTTAATCTATGATGCCCATATAGAAATTTTCAGTTAATGTTTGTAACTAGAAATAAAGCCCCGAATGGATTTTCCATGGCTTGCTCCGATGACAATAATTTTCAAACGAAGTAAATAGCTTTGCTCTCTAGCTCGTTTGTTCCACTTATTGATTGAAATCGGGTAGTCTGGTCAGACATGTAGATCAAATGTCTTTTAACACTTTTATGCGTTGAGAGAGTAACTGCAAAAACAAAAAAAATAATCAGGTCGTTTCCGTGGAAGTTACTTGATGTGAGCGGCAAAACATTCTTCACATGTATTAATGATGAAAAGAGCCAGTGAAGTTTATGAAGTTATATCCCCGGTAAATGGGCGAAGTTACGTCGCAAACTTACGTAAGACTATTTTTCTCCCTCTGGGCTATACGACGATGTTAACCGAACTGAATTTCGTATGAAAAAGGATTCCAAAACAGGCGGAACTTGGCAAGTGGTCCCAGAGTAAACCATAAATTACACCAAGAAACACATGTTCACAGCAAGTTAACATAGTTATGGTGTATCTGTGCTTTCCAGCTTTGCTGGATTATTTTGCTACTTTGATTGACAGCAACAACATGGAACGTGGAATTCAGAAACGATCCATTTCCGGTTTTTGGGTCACTATCCCGAAAGCTGTGCGACGACGAACGTTTCTTTACGAGTGATAAAAAATATATATTTTAGCATCTATGTAGGTATAAACAGTAGAATTCATGGCGTTCTCAGTCTCTTTATTGAAGAAATTGAAAGAATTGTGAAATCAGCATCAAAATAACTTCAATTAGCTCGATTCACTAGTCAAGATTGAACTCATTTTTTCAGAAATCATTCCTGTCATGTTAACACATGCAAAGTTACAAATTTCTCTAGAATTATTCGATAAGATTGCTGTGGTTTTTGATATTGCATCCAGCTGTTGAGTTTTTTTGAAGCGGAAGGCTGCATTCTTTCGAAGAGCTTCAGTCTTCATTATATTTGTTACCCTTCGACAAGTTCTGTTAGTTTTTTACTCAAGGATTTTGAAAAAATCGAAATATCAGAAATATCTGGGAAGGAATGTGTGTAGATATAAAACATAACGATCACACAAACGTTGTAAGAGTATACAAAACTTTGTTTATTTTTATAATGAAATTCATCTCAAGTTCACACGCTATTACCTATTTTATAGTTGATATTCAAAATTCGGATAATAGTCGTCGCTTCCAGATTTAATATTCAAATCACACAAAACTTTTTCTGTTTTTGCAAAAAAGTGTACCGAGCAAGACATGATGGGAGCATTTCGACGACTGCTCTTTCAAATGAAGCAATATACTGCCCCAAGTTACAATTTGGAAGCCTACAGAAAACAGAGGAAGTATCGACCAAAACTGAAAACAATCCACAATTGCTCAGCCTTATATGTAGTTCCACTTCAGTTAAAATCTAAAATAAAATGAAATTGAAAATGGCTGACATTGGAGATATCCACATTCAATTAGTATAACACAAATATATGCATGGCGAACTACTCAAAATGGGTATTCCGGATTTCACTAATAGTATAGACTGCTTGTTTGAATGATTAATTTGTTAATTCGTATTTCAATTCGTTTTTGTTCACAACTTTGAAATCTCCAGGGATTTCATTGTATACTTTTAATTCAATCCAAATACCCATAAAAAATAATAATAGCAGCAGGCGACATTTATATTTTTCTCCGAAACGAATGGAGAAAATGAATAGTTTTAGACTTTTCCCAGAAAATATTTTACTCAGCAATTACTCATGCCATAAAGAAATATAAACGTAAGATCCAATCAAGAATCAATGTGATTACAGTTAATGAATAAATTACGTCATCAAGTTTTTTTTACTAGGAACACGAGTATAAATGATAATAATTCAAGACCTGCGCATACGCCATTCTGCATTCCGGATCATTCATTACTCATTTGATTCAGCTGAAAAACGTTCAGGGATTTCATTATGAACAACAGTAGAATATTGTCATCTGCTCTTTCGAGCATTTTGGCCGTCGTCGTGGATTAGTTCCCGACGTTTCGACAGCTCAAGTGTCTGGCATCTTCAGGAGTTATATTTCAGGAGATGTTTCCGCTGAAATGAGCTGCCTGAGTATAAAGTATATTCTAACACAAGTTGCAGAAAGCTCTTTTATTTCAACTGGCATTGCGAAATTCGGAAACGAGCGACGAAAGGGGGAGTTTTAAAACGCATGTGTATTGGAAATGTTAACATCGAAACCTTTTTCTCATGAATAAAATGAAGTCTCAATTTGAAATTATGAGGATTCTTCGATGGTTTTTAAATCAGTCGATGCTGCACAAGCAATTCCAAAAAATGAGGAATTTTTCTCTATTATTCGATTGAATTGATCATGAAGTAGGTGAGATTTCAAATTTTTCTCGAATGTTATTAAAAAACGACATATCGTATCCTCAAGTCAAAGTTGAAAAACCAGTTTTCTATACCTCGAGGTCTCTTTGGAATATTCCCTAGCCGCAAACCGCATGTAGCTCCCGAGTACATCGGCTAAGGAAATCAAATTGTTCTCTCGCAAATGTCGAAACCCCAACAAACAAATCGTCTCCCTAGAACAATCGGCTGTTTCGTCGCAGAGAGCTCGTACAGCGATAATTTAATTTAATTCATGAAACCGTGTACATCGTAGCCTGGAAGCAATGCAGGTGTATGACAAACTGATTTCAATTAAGCAAAAGAGGATAAGGCAAAGCTCCAGCCATGTTATTATTAAGTTGTCACAACATAAAAGATATGGAAATAAAGGAAACGGCATTGTGCCCCAGAAGGGCGCTTTTCCAGCCACTATTCACACTTGGGATCCCTTAGAAAACCGAATTTTCTAAGAATATCTGCACCCGGTGGCATAAATTTTCATCTTTTCAGTGTAAGATGACAAGATTTTTTCGGGATAACGGAATGAGTTCATGAATTCGGGATAGCGTCAAAGGAATTTATGGACTGTTGAGCCAATCGAGAATTTTCTCGCTGCTCTATCCTTCCACACGATCTCCAAATGGAAAAATATTCACAGCACCTATCTACTATATGCAACAATAATTTGACTGCCACCCACAAATTAGCGAAGGATATACATTTTTCACTGTCGGTGGAGGCTTTTTAAGATACATACAATTCCGCACGTTTGATCAAGATTGATTATTTCGGAGAGCAGAAAAAAGTTCAGAGGGAATAATTCTTGAAATAACAGTTATACAAGCTATGGGGCATTATACAGGGTGTACCAAGTTCGACGGCCTATCAGGAGGCGTTTCTGAGAACTGGACCTATTTGAAATCAGAAAATTGGGATTATGTTATTGTTTGAACTTATCTACCGATCTAAAATATTCTTAGAGCCTGACCACTTTCAGTTATACAGGGAGTGAAAAAAAAATTTTGAAAATTTTTTTTTATGCTTTTTTGTTTTCAAATTTGATAGAATATACAATTCAGAATACATTCGTGCTCAAATCGTTGCATTCGTCAAAATACTTTCCAAAATATCGAGAAAAAACTGAATAAAAGAGGGAGATATTCGGTATTATGTTTGTTATTCCTA